>CAWUFW010007744.1:600000-970671 GCA_963921515.1 Calotriton arnoldi | reverse complement strand
TCTTTGCAGCCACCAAGATGTACTTGTAAGCCCACCAGATTGTAAGGGGCTGCAGTGGTCCATATAGACACATGCAAGAGGTCTGTCTGATATCAGTTATGGTGTTTGTGGTGGACGTGCTACGAGTGGAACCTTCCTCTGCTGACAGATGTCGCACTTAAGGCTATAACCCTTGATCTGTTTAGTAAGACCTGGCCACCAATAACGCTGCTTCAGTAGTGAAATAGTTGCAGAGATACCTGTGTGTGCTGAACCCAGACCCTCGTGTGCAGCTAGAAGTAATCCTAATCTGCGATCCATGTTTGGTATTACTCTATCCCCCACTCCTGGAATGTGAGCATACAGAATGGTTTGCACATCTAACTTGTAGGAGTACTTGAGTGGAAAACCTTTTGGCAAAACTGGGCTGTTGCGCGTAGCGTTCACAGCTATCATTATCAGTCCGTATATCCTCGTGCTAGAACGAGTGATTGTAGCAAATGGCAGCAGTTCACATTGTCACCATGGCAACTTCATAGCCAATGAATTCCCTTCAACGTGCACGACAACATGCTGATGGCTCAATGTGTGAATTACATGAGCCCGTGGAAAGCCTTTTTCACCTCTGCCACTTGTTACCATAGCAGCTTGTGCTTTATTGCTCAACCTTTTCAATTTCTAAACCCATTCTGGTCCCAATAGTGAAGATATTCATTGTATGACTGGTCACAATAAAATGAATCGCACACAATAAGTGTTAGGAATTTCCGATCCGTATTTTTAGTGCCGGTATCAGGGCTTTCAGTACTGCCAGCTGTGCCGTGCAATCTCCTAGAGATTGAGGGGCCGAATCCAATTCAGGTCGGAAAAATACCGACGGTGCCAGGATCATAGTCCGACCGACACATCAACACGCCTCTGAACCATGCTCACATCACAGGGAGTGGATAAGGACTGACTAAATGGCTGACACTGGGTACTGCTGTGGGGAGCACAAGGCCCTGCTGGGAACTGTGCACCAACAAACAACAGGACCACACTGTCAGCCATCTTGCCATTGCTGTCACACTCACACACAGTGAAGTCCACTCAAAAGGAAGGAAGTATGGGCTTGCTGGGAAGGGGGGTGTAGGCAATAGCATGATGGGAGTTGTAGTCACAGATATTGCTCACCCACACAATTGGCCCATCAACACCACTCTGAACCATGCTCACATCACAGGGAGTGGAAAACGACTGACAAGATGGCTGACACTGGGTACTGCTGTGGGGAGCAGAAGGCCCTGCTGGGAACTGTGCACCAACAAACAGCAGAACACCACTGCCTGACATCCTGAAAGCCAACTTGCACTCCCTGCAATGCAAGCACGTTGCATGGTGGGATATCTGGCTGGGTGGGAAGGAGGACTGACAGCACTGACCATAGTTACATGCAGCTCTCCTCACACACCCCCTCAACACAAACTCCACATAATCTACCTGGGAGAATGCAATGCCTCACACACCAAATGAAGATCCCACAAAGAACCACCACCCTGGGTAATGCTGTGTGAAGCACAGGGACACTCTTGGGACTTGTAGCCAAACAAACGCAAGGACAACACTGTCAGCCTTTCTGTCAGCACAGGCACACTACCCCACAGGGAAGCAGAGTCAAAAGGAAGGAAGTACGCGCATGCTGGGAAGGGGGTGTAGGCAATAGCATGATGGGAGTTGTAGTCACAGATATTGCTCACCCACACAATTGGCCCATCAACACCACTCTGAACCATGCTCACATCACAGGGAGTGGATAAGGACTGACAAGATGGCTGACACTGGGTACTGCTGTGGGAGCACAAGGCCCTGCTGGGAACTGTGCACCAACAAACAGCAGAACACCACTGAATGACATCCTGAGAGTCAACCTGAACCCACTGCAAGGGTGGCATGCTTCATGGTGGGATAACTGGGCTAGGTGGAGAAGGATGGCCGGATGTCCACCAAATACAACCAATGCTGGCCATGCACACACCTCAACATTCACATTGAAATGCCCCAGGTATGCAGGACAATGTGCTACACCAATATCAACCTCTTACTGTGACAACTTAGGACAATGCAATGTACATGCCCGCATCCAGAGGTACAGTCAAAACTGTCAGGTGTGTGAACCATTGATGCCTGTAGAAACATAACATACAATGTGTGTCTCATCCAAATACAGGTGATGATGATGGGGCACAGCAGCAGGTGAGGAGGAGTCACTGTCCCAGGCTCCGGGGGACACTGAGCTCACTGGTGTGGAACAGCCTCTGCCCTCCTCGGATGGCGAAGACCTACCTGGCACCCTCCCGGTGTGAGTCATCATGCAGCATCAGAAGGACCAACATCTGCACCCCTCCTCCAACAACTGCCAACACACAGACCACCCTCGCCGACACGGACAGACCAAGGACCACCGATGATAACAGCACAGGGCCCCAGGCCCACCGTGGGCAACGGACAACAACACTCACTAACAACCCCCAAGGTGGCCTTGGAGTCACCTGTGCGTGCCTCCGCAGGTCCTGCATGTGTCGCCTGGGGTGGTGGGAGGGGTGGTAGACATAGGTTGCTGCTTGCAGAGGGGTCTGGACTGCATGATGACCCACAACTGGCACGCATCGCTGATGCGTACCAGGATAGCACCGGAGAGGTCAGAGAGGTAGTGGGGATCCTCAAGGACATACAACAGCAGCAGGCTGCCCATCATGCCCGCTTGGACTCCCACATGTCCCGTGTGGAGACACACATGTCTCACATGGAGTCCAAGTGGGACACATTGCAAGAACTCACAGCGGTGCATAGGGACATATTGACATGCCTCCTCCAGATTAGCACCAACATGGCCACACCTCCCTGTGTGCCCACAACATCTGGTGCTGCAACAACTGACACCGCCACAGGGAGGGAGGAGGACTCTGGCGGAGACTCCCTGCACCGCACGCAGCCTGCACGTGAGGTCCCCTCCAAAGAAGTGGGGTCGTCCGAGGAAGGAAAACTGAGAGGTTGATGGCCACGTACATCCCCAGGAAGCCAACACCTGTTCCGGAAATTCTCCTTTGTGTGCAAACTTTTCACCCTGTCGAATGCAACACAACTCTCCCACATGACATGGGGAGTTCAAGTTGGACTAATGTATCATATGACTGTGGACTACACTCAGGACATTTCTGCTACCAAGATTTCCAACTCATCTGGGAACTTTGGATCACAATCCCAATGTACAGCACCCACCATCCTGTGCACTATACACACACACATTTCTGTAAATAAAATCACTAGTACACCATACTTGCCTCTGTTGTTATTCAAATGTGGATACTGTTATGGTGATGATGATCTGCTAAATTACACTGTGTATGCTAACTGCTACAGCAAGTACAACACCGTCATGTGAGTCATGGTGACGTGACACATATGAGGGAGACACACCACTAGGGCTACACAACACAGAGACACCAGGGCCATCGGACTCATCGCCTACAGTGATGTTGACAGGAAATACTGTGGAATGCACAGACACCACACCTATTCAGAGTCTGTGTCAACTAGCCCACAGGTGTAGTAATCAAATGTCAGTCAGATGTGTGACCACAGACAACGCACATCCCAAAGTGAAGCACAGGTTTATTACACATTTGCAACATGTTGTTTCCACTACAAATGCAAGGTAATCCCACGTGGCAGTGGCCACACAGTCAACAAGTGCAGAAGATATGAAGTCCAGGGTGTGTGGCACATCACCTGTAGGGAAACTACTGCTGCCACCCTGAAAGCTGAATCATGGTGTCGGGGGATCCAAGTTGACCAAAGTACTCAGTAAGCACCCTGTGAAGGACAGACATGACACACAGTTAAAACCACTGAAGAACAGGACAGAACTGCAATACTCATGCCCAATACATGTCACAAGACAAGTACACAAAACCAAGTTAGCATGTCAAAACTGTTGGGGAGTACATACTACCTGTAAGGACACATTGCTGCACGCATCCAGTCAAGTAGCACATGGCCACACTCCAACAGCACCAGAGCATCACCCACACATATCATGCAAACTCACATCATTCACATTACATCTCCCTGGATACTCACATTCAGCTGAAGAAGTTGGTGATGAGCTGTGTGCGGACATCACCATCATCATCATCATCATCACTGGCATCGTGGTCCAGGCCAGGATCCTCCACAGGTGGCGGACGTTGGTCATCGTCATCCAGGATGAGAGGCAACTCCTTCTGCACTGCCAGGTTGTGTAGCATGCAGCAGACGATGACAATCTTGCACACCTTTGCTGGGGCATATGGGAGGGCCCTCCTGCCTTGTCCAGGCAGCGGAAGCGGCTCTTCAGGAGACCAAAGGTCCGCTCAATCACTCTCCTGGTCCGACCATGTGCCTCATTGTAGCGCATCTGGGCTGGTGTCACAGGGTTCCTGAGGGTGTCAGCAACCACAGCATGTTGGGGTATCCGGAGTCACCTATGGACAGACAAGTGCACATTAGCTGAGTTGGAAAAGTGGGCGGTATACTACAGAGCAGAACACACACAATGGTACAAAGTCAGTACACACCGACAAGCCAGGCACACTGGTTCTGCATCTGTGCCATCATCCTCGGGATGCGACTACTCCTCATCACGTAGGCATCGTGTGCTGAACCAGGGAAACGGGCACACACATGTGTGATGGTCATATCTGCAAGACATACCACCAGAGCATTGATCGAATGGTAATGTTTCCGGTTCCGGTATGCCTGCTCATGTGCCTGTGGTGGTACCAAAGCCACATGTGTCCCATCAATGGAGCCAATGACATGTGGCATCCTCCCCAGGGCATAGAAGTCACTCTTGACGTCAGTGAGTTGTTGACGTGTAGGGAAATAGATGTACTGGTTCAGGCATCTCAACATTGCCTCCAAAACATTGCGTAGCACACGGCTGAACATAGTCTGTGACATCCCACCGGCAGTCGCCACAGTGTGTTGAAAGGTACCGGTGGCAAAGAAGTGTAGGGCTGCCATCACCTTCACCTTGGGGGTCAGCGCCGTAGGGTACGGGCGGCCAGGTTGCAAATGTGGTGCCAAGCGCACTGCCAAATCCTCAATCAGCTGCCTGGTGAAGCGGTACCGTCGGATGCTGTCACATTCCACCATCGTTGCCAGGTCAGGGAATGGTCTATGGACAGCTGGAGCCCGGCAGTGCATAGGTTGAGGAAAGAAAGATTGTCAGTCAAACCACATATGTGCCATTCACCATACTCTATTTCACATGATACATCATTACGAGACACAAGTACTTGATGTGTGTGGCGTTCTGTTCGGACATAACTCGCACCTACATGGCCATCATCTAACTTCTCAGTACAACATGTGTGGACAACAGGTTCCAGGTTGTGCTATGGGAAACCATTAGGCTGTGTCACAGTACCCATTTACTGCTGTCACGTTCCACACACACACCACAGTGACATGTCTGGACAGATGCACCACAGGCATCACAGCTCATTGACAGGTAGATTCCCAGTGACCCTGTCTTGCCACATGGACACTGGCATTACATGGCATATCATGTACACGTCAGAAAAACAAACATGACTCCCACAGGTAGTGGCCCCTGTCGCATCCGCAGGTACAGACATGGACGCCAGTGACGCACAACATCAAAGTCCATGCACAAACAACGTTGATGTGGAGACTGTCTCCCATCGTGCACATGGAATCAGTGACATCGGAAACACAACATGCACACAGACTGTGGAGGGACATCACTATTGTGGCAATGGGTCACCCTGTGACGTACATGCCTTCCCCCATGGGACCCTGGGGGTATGTGACATGTCACACACATACACAACCTGGAAATGTGACCATGCCACATGCTCCGAAATGAACTGTTGCACATCACAGTGGTCATGTGCACAACACACAAAGGACCCTGTCCCCATTAACACATGCACAGCCTGGGTGTGGCTGCCCACAAGTGCCACCACAGAAACCACATGTTAACCCCCATACACAGAAAAGGTAATGCAGCCTTACATGCCTTAGGAAACAGTGTGGACTGGGTGTGGTGTTGTAGGTGTGCCCCTGGGTCTCTGGCAGGTATATGTGGCTGGCATACGTTCACCAGTGACAAGCATGGTGACATATGCGACTGACCTGTACAGGTACACGTTGCACAGCAATGGACCGATCGGTGTGCCCGGCCGGCCCATTGCATCTGTTGGGAGCGGGTACGCGTTGTACAGCAATGGACCGATCGGTGTGCCCGGCTGGCCCATTGCATCTGTTGGGAGGGGGTACGCGTTGTATCCCAAAATACGCGTTGTACAGCAATGGATCAAACAGTGCGCACGCGTTGGCTGGGGCCTGGCATGGCAACGGACGCGTATTCGAAGCTTCAACGAGTCTGATGCAGTGAATTCAGTTGGCCAGCCACAACAATGTTGCAAAATCATGGGTGTCATGAACTTGGATTTTTGAAGGATGCTGTGGGTGTGTATTAGTGCTGCTATTCCATGGATTGGTCAGATTCAGAAGATGCAAACGACTTGGACCTATCACTTTGGACACATGGGACAGTATCTGCCTCTGCAGCACACATATAATGCTGGCTGTTCCCCTGAGAGCTCACTTGCCTGCACTACATGCTCCAGGACGACATCTGCCACCAACACTGCTGCTGTCTCTGCATCCTCTGGCTACTGCAATGGCACGTACTGTGGAGAGAGCCCCAGCCTTCAGCCTTGAGGAGAACCAGGCCCTGCTGGACAGCCTCCTTTCACAGTACAGCAAGCTGTATGGGACACCAGGGGAGCAGGTGAGTGTGCTGTCCACTGCCTTACTAATTTTGCATGTTGTCTGATTAGCAGGACTTACAGTGTGCACACCACTGGCTAGCATGCTCACTGAGTAGTTCTGAGCCCCCAAAGTGTGTAGTTACATGCACTGAACACGTACAGTGCAGTAACAGTGCATTCCAACAAGGTTTACTTTCCATGCAATGATACCATGTAGTAACTGCTGGCAAACTGTTCATAGCCATCGTTGCACTGCCTGTGTACATCATGTGCCCCAGTGATTGAGACATGTATATCCAACTGTGTGATGCATGGATATGTTGCATGTGTAGTAATGGCATTTTCACTTTGTCATCCTCACAGGTTGATGCCCACCAGAAGCAGAAAATCTGGCTGACCATCGCCCGGGCAGTAAGATCCGTGGGGGACTACAAGTGCCGGATCCGCAACTGCCAGAAGAGGTGGCAGGACGTTCGAGGCTGGACCCGGAGGATCGCAAGGGTCCAGCTGAAGCTGTCGCCTCCTCGCAGGAGGGGCGGACACCGGACCCTGACCCCCCACATGCTCAGGATCCTGGTGGTGGTCTTCCCTGACCTGGATGGGCAGCTGAAGGCCAGACAGCAGCAAGGAGGGGGTGAGTCCATGACAGCACTGTGCACTTTGTCTGACATGCTATGTGCCCTCCTCTGGCCTGGTTAAACTTCCACAGTACATCAGTCTTGTGGTCCAGGACCCATGTCCCTCTATTGTGACATGCCCACTCCTCATCTGATACGCATATGTGTGGCCCTTACTGTGAGAAGTTGGCCTGGCATATGCTGTCCACTAATTATAGTGGGCACCTTGCACCAGTCCAAACAACCCCTTATTGGAGATAGGTTATAGACAACCTTTATTGAAAGCTATCCTAGTGGTAGCTATGGAGAGCAGCCTTCAGGCTAAGTCTTGAAGGAATGTAAAGCAGCTTGTTTTACCAGTCTATAATCTCTTGAGTGACCAAATGAAAGAGGACCACGCCAGGTATATATTCAAAATATATGTATTTATTGCTAAACACACCCCTCTAGTCTCTTTATGAGGCTAGAGTTCAAAGTACATAAGTTATAAGTTAGTTATCTACAGTAATAGCACAAATACACGTTTGAGCCCTAGGGGCGTACCAAACCATATACCAATAAAGTGGTATAAGAACCACGACTGAGCTAGACACAGGGCCTAGAGCCTGTAGAAGTGCTTGGACCACAAGGAACCACCCAAGGTAGTGACACAGGGGACCCACAGGGGATGCGTGCAGTGTAAGAACACAGCCGCGAATCGCCGTTGACTTCTACGGGGAAAGTCGCGGTTGGAAGTTTAAAGAACAGGGACACTTAGAGGAGGACTTGGAGCAAACCCTTTTAGAACTAGGCTGTTCTAGTGTCAATACCCACGGGAGCACCGGAGTACTCGAGTTACCTCACCCAGGGGAGCCGGGTGCATAGGTGTCTTTCGGGGTCGGGTTTCGTCGTCGTTTTCAATGGCGATCTGCTGCAAAGTGCTGCTGGCGGCCAAGTCGAAAGTGTTCGGGTGGATCCAAAGGTGGATCGAAGATCTGAAGAACCTGAAAGCAGAGGGGACAGAGTCTGGGTCACTAGCCAGTGACCAGGAAGGCGATGAGCAGATGCCCACCGATGTCGAGTGCTTCAGGTAGGTTGACAGTCGTCTTGACTCTTCAGCCACGAGGTCCAGGAGGCGTCGACGATGACCAGGAGCTGGATTCGAGCTGTCCCATGACGTCTGTCGATTGCAGGGGTGTCGGCGACCGGATTGGTCCCAACAAGCCTTGGCAACGGCAAGTCTTGTGGAAATGGAAGAAGGATGATGGTGCAGACCAGCAAGGTCTGTGGGACTCACCCAGCGAGGGTAAGTCAGGGCACGCCTGGAGCAACCAGGGAGCCCAAGCAGAAGAAGATTGGCCTTCGGGAGGGCCTACTAGCCAACGGACTAGCGACCGCGAAGGAGCCTCGAGTGGACGCACTTGGAGCTGCCTCACAGGACACTCGTAGAGTGGAGGCCAGTGATCTTCAGTGCAGTCGGTGCTGGAGGCTGGGGCTACTTAGAGCCCAACGCACAACTTCGTGGGAGACCCAGAAGAGGATGCACTTGCAAAAGTGCGATCGGTGTCCAGGGGTCACGGTTCCACGTTACCCACGATAGCCACGGGCCTCAGCTTTGCTGGGGACTCAGGGCAGCCTCGGGGAAGTCTGGAAATCCACCTCTGGTGATGCAAAGACTTCGGCGTCCGGCGGGAGCTTCAGCGATGCAGACCGGACAATTGCTTCGTTGGTGCCTGCCAAGCAGGGGAGTCACTCCTTGACCCCAAGGGAGATTCTTCAGTCCTCTAATCTTAAAGTAGAGCGTCGAAGGTCCAGGATTCTGTGTCAGAGTTTCGTCCAGGTAAATCTAAAGTCCTAAGGACTGGGGTCCCATACTTATACCAAGTTAGGGGTTGGACATACTCTGGGGACCCACCTATGGGAGGGTCAGGGCAGAGGGGTGGTTACACCCCTTTCCCTTTGTCCAGTTTCGCGCCAGAGCAGGGGCTGGAAGCCCCTGAGCCGGTTTGAACTGGGGTATGCACAGGGACACCAAATGTGCCCCCAGTGCAGGACTTCAAAGCACCAGAGAGTGCTCCCGCCCAGCCCCAATACACACTATCCTGTCTGGGGAGGTGGTTACACCTCCCTGGGACAGGAAACCTATTGTCCAGGCCTCCCTGCCGGAGTTTCGGTCAGCAGCAGGAGGCCAGACTCGTGTTCTGTGGCAGCGGCATCCATTTTGTGATGCCAGGGCTTGGAAAGAAGTTACCGGGCAGGCCGGTGTGTACATGTCTCTCCCTCTAGAAGGGTGGAATGCTACACCCGCCACCAGAACTGGCGGGGGGTAGTATTCCAAGATGTTTGACACCAAACACGACATGTTTCCGTGCAGCCATCCCAAAGTTAGCATTTAACGCGAGGTTATAATGCGCTTAAGAGTATATGGTCAGGCTGCACTACAAACAGCATCAGAGAAGGGTCTCCGAACGCTGCAGAGGGGCTCTGCTCATGCAGGGGCACCCTCTCACATAGGAACCAAGCACTCTGCCTTCAGGATTGATAAGGCCTGCCATAGGAGTGACTTATAGGTTTATATGTGTGTATGTATGTAGTGATATAGGTAGCCTATATCACAGTAAGGGGTGCATGCACCACCTTACCCAGGCTGCAGTAGCAGACCTGTGGTGTCATTTTGGATGGCCTTCCAGGGGTGGCACAATACATGCTGCAGCCCCTGGTAGGCCTCTGAGGTACCTATGCCCTGGGTACATAGTATACCATATACTAGGGACTTATAAGGGCACTCCAGATTCCAATCAGAGATGTGCCTAAGGCACATGGAAACCATTTTAGAGAGGAAGCAGCTAGGCTGGGGTTCTGATTAGCAGGGCCCCAGCCAGACTAAAGTCGAAAAACAGTGAAGCATCAGCAAAAAGTGGGGGTACCCATGTGAAGCAGATCCTACTCTCCTACACAACCCCCCCAAACGTAGGGACATTAAACTAACCTTGCCCAGTTAAGTCTTCATGTTCTAAGTGGAAGTACCTAGAGAGTCCATCTGCATTGGCATGGTTACTCCCAGGTCTATGTTCCACTGTGAAGTCCATCCCCTGTAGGGAAATGGACCACCTAAGCAGTTTGGGGTTTTCACCCTTCATTTGTTTTAGCCATAAGAGGGGCTTATGGTCTGTTTGAACAAGGAAGTGAGTACCAAACAAGTATGGCCTCAACTTCTTCAGAGCCCAGACCACAGCAAAGGCCTCCCTCTCAATGGCTGACCAACGTTTCTCTCTAGGGGTCAGCCTTCTGCTAATAAAAGCTACTGGCTGATCCTGACCTTCATCATTCAATTGTGACAGTACAGCCCCTACCCCCAATTCAGATGCATCTGTTTGGACAATGAACTTCTTGGAGTAATCAGGACTCTGTAGAATGGGAGCAGTGCACATGGCCTGCTTTAGGTCATCAAATGCCTTTTGACAGCTAACTGTCCACTGAACCTTTTGGGCATTTTCTTGGAAGTTAAGTCATTCAGGGGTGTCACTATTGATCCATACCCCTTGACAAATCTCCTATAGTACCCAGTCAGGCCTAAAAGGCTCTCACCTGAGTCTGGGTAGTTGGAGCAGTCCAGTCCATGATGGTCTGGATCTTGCTCTGCAGTGGTTGAACCTGGCCTCCACCCACAAGGTGGCCCAGGTACACAACCTGACTCTGCCCTATCTGGCACTTGGTGGCCTTGATAGTCAGGCCTGCTTTCTGCAGGGCCTGCAAAACATTTCTGAGGTGGACCAGGTGATCCTCCCAGGTGGAGCTAAAGACAGCAATATCATCTAGATATGCTGCACTATAGGCTTCCAGACCTGTAAGGACTGTATTCACCAACCTCTGAAAAGTGGCAGGTGCATTCTTCAGACCAAAGGGCATCACCACAAATTGATAATGCCCACTAGGGGTTGAGAATGCTGTCTTTGGCTTTGCATCATCAGCTAGTCTGATCTGCCAGTAGCCAGCTGTCAGGTCAAATGTGCTTAGATACTTGGCTGAGGCCAAAGTGTCTATTAGCTCATCTGCCCTAGGTATTGGATGGGCATCAGTCCTAGTGACTGCATTGAGACCCCTGTAGTCCACACAAAACCTCATCTCTCTTTTCCCACCATTGGTGTGAGGTTTTGGCACAAGGACCACTGGACTAGCCCAAGGGCTATCTGAGGGTTCAATAACTCCCAAATCCAACATCTTCTGGACTTCTGTCCTGATACAGTCCCTGACATGGTCAGGTTGCCTATAAATCTTATTTTTAATAGGCAGACTGTCCCCAGTGTCCACTTCATGAGTGCACCAGGTGGTCTGACTGGGTGTCAGTGAGAATATGTGCCTGAACTGATTGAGCACCTGTCTGCAATCAGTTTGCTGCTGGGCAGTGAGGCTGCCTGCCAAGGCTACACCATCCACTGACCCATCATCAGGGTTCTGTGAGAGCAGGTCAGGGAGTGGGTCACTCTCTTCCTCCTGTCCCTCATCAGTAGCCATGAGCAAGCCCATGTCTGCCCTGTCCACATATGGTTTTAACCTGTTGACATGGAGAACCCTGTGGGGACTCCTGGGTGTTCCTAGGTCTACTAAATAGGTAACCTCACCCTTCTGTTCAACAATGGTATGGGGTCCACTCCATTTGTCTTGGAGAGCTGCTGGGGCCACTGGCTCCAACACCCACACCTTCTGTCCTGGCTGGTAAACAGTCAGTACAGCCTTTGGTCATGCCAGGCTTTTTGAAGTTCCTGGCTAGCCTCAAGGTTTTTAGTTGCCTTTTCATGTACTCAGCCATCCTGGAGCGGAGACCAAGTACATAGTCCACTATGTCTTGCTTTGGGGGCTTGAGAGGTAACTCCCATCCTTCCTTCACCAAGCACAATGGACCCCTGACAGGGTGACCAAACAAAAGTTCAAAAGGGCTGTAGCCAACCCCCTTTGAGGCACCTCCCTGTATGCAAATAAAAGGCAGGGCAAGAGTATGTCCCATCTTCGCCTAAGCTTTTCTGGGAGCCCTTTAATCATGCCCTTCAAGGTTTTGTTGAATCTCTCAACTAAACCATTGCATTGTGGGTGATAGGGTGTGGTGAACTTGTAAGTCACTCCACACTCCTTCCACATTGCTTTCAAGTATCCAGACATAAAGTTAGCACCCCTGTCTGATACAACCTCCTTAGGGAAGCCCACTCTTGAGAAAATTCCCAGGAGGGCTCTTGCCACCACAGGTGCTGTAGTGGTCCTAAGGGGAATAGCCTCTGGGTACCTGGTGGCATGATCCACTACCACCAGGATAAACCTGTGCCCAGATGCTGTTTGGGGATCCATGGGACCAACAATGTCAATCCCCACCCTTTCAAAGGGAACCCCCACCACAGGTAGTGGTATCAGGGGGCCTTTGTAGTGCCACCTGCCTTGCCACTGGCCTGGCAGGTTACACAGGAGCGACAAAACTCCTTGGTGTCTTCAGACATGTGGGGCCAGTGAAAGTGAGGGACAATTCTGTCCCAAGTCTTGTTCTGGCCCAGGTGACCTGCTAAGGGAATGTCATGGGCTAGGGTCAATAGGAAGCCCCTGAACTTCAGAGGTATAACCAACCTCCTGGTGGCACCAGGCTTGGGGTCTCTACACTCTGAGTACAAGAGTCCATCATCCCAATACACTGTATGGGGACCACTAGCTTTCTCAGCAGCCTCAGCAGCAGCTTGCTGTCTGAGGGGTTCAAGAGAGGGGCAGCTCTGCTGCTCCTGGCTCAGATCTGCCCTGGAAGGGCCCCTGTCCCCAAGAACTCAACCTGGTCAGGTTCAAGCTCCTCTGGGACAGTTCCTTCCTCAGGACTGAGATCATCCCCCTCAAGAGACTGATCTTCCTTCTGAGCCAAGGGGGAAGGCACTGCCTTTACCCTACTACTCCTCTTCTTGGAGGGCACTTGGTCCATTATTCCAGAATCCAAGGCCTGTTCAGTGTTAGACATTTTGGCTTGTGACCTGGTCACAGCAAACACATCTGCAGGGATGCCCAGCATTTCTGCATGGGTCCTGAGCTCCACTTCTGCCCAAGCTGAAGTTTCTAAATCATTGCCAAGCAAGCATTCAACTGGTAGGTCTGCACTTACCACAACCTTCTTAAGGCCAGTTACCCCTCCCCAGGAGAAGTTAACAACTGCCAGAGTATGGTCTGTTCTGACATTGCTAGCATTGGTCACTTGGTACATTTCACCAAGTATAATCTGCCCAGGATTCACAAGGTCTTGTGTCACCATGGTGACACTTGCCCCTGTGTCCCTAAATGCCAAAGCCTCTTTTCCATTGATTAAGGGCTGTTGCCTGTACTTGCCCAGATTACTGGGACTCACAGAGGAGGTCACATCCATGCCTCCATCACAGACTAGGACAGCCTGAGTGAGTTCTCTGACTAGGTCAGAGCTCATCTCCTTACCCAGGGTCAACCCTACTAAACCCTTGGCTTGTGTAGTCCCACCACCAATTGTAACTGCACTAGGGGGAGCAGGTGCCTTAGGGGCATTGGTGGGGGCTGGAGTAGAGTCTTTGGACTTGGTGCAATCACTGGTCCAGTGGGTCTTTTGCTTACAGACCTTGCACCATGGTTTCTTTTGGCCTCTTCCCTTGTTAGACTGTGAATCCCCACCTGAAGAAGATTTTTGGGGGCCTTGTGAAGACTTCTGGTCTTTACCCTTCTCCCCACCCTTATCAGAGTTTTTAGAATCTTGCTTCTTAGGGTCACCACCTTGGTTCTGTACCTTCTGCCTCACCCTGGTTCTGACCCATTTGTCTGCCTTCTTTCCCAATTCTTGGGGAGAGGTCAGATCAGAGTCCACCAGGTGCTGATGCAACAGCTGATTTTGACAATTATTAAGGATCTGCTCCCTCATGATAAGATTGTACAATCCTGTGAAGTCACATACCTTACTGCCCAATAACCAACCTTCCAGAGCCTTGGCAGAACAATCAACAAAGTCCACCCAGTCTTGAGTCTGTGCCTTTTGGGTATCTCTGAACTTTAACCTGTATTGTTCAGTGGTTAGGCCAAACCCATCAATCAGAGCACTCTTTAAGACTGTGTATTTATCAGCATCCTCCTCTTTAACAGTGAGGAGCTTATCTCTACCTTTGTCTGCAAAGGAGAGCCACAAGATTGCTGCCCACTGCTCCTGAGGGACCCTCTGTACTTTACAGGCCCTCTCCAGTGCAGTTATCCATTTGTGGATGTCATCCCCACTCTGGTAGGGAGGGACAATCTTGCTCAGGTTTCTATGGTCATAAGACCTTTCCCTATCTCTGGGGAAATTGCTGCCACCATGGGACTCTAGTCCCATCTTTTTCTCTCTTTGTAGAGATCTAGGGACTCCCTGTCTATAGCCAACTGCTGTTTTCTGAGTTCAAGCTGGGCTTGCTCATACTCAATCAGTCTCTTTCTCCTGTCATGAGAGGATTCTCTCCTATGAGAGGAGACAGAGGTCCCTATTGAGGTGTCAGAGTGGTTAGACTCCTGAGAAGGAGATCTAGACCTTCTGGGCACACTCACAATTCTTCCTGGGGGACAAAGGGAGGTCATTCTGATCCTCCTCCTCCTCCACAGGAGGAATTGGGTTCTCCAGGTCAAGGTCATTTTCACCTTCCTGGCCAGTTTCAGAGGGGGGCCTGGGTTTCTTCACCCCTGACCCCTTCCTCATCTTCTGCCCCACCCTCTCTGCCTACCCCTTCAGACCCTAGGGGCCTGCTGAGATCATCAGCTAGTAGCACCTCTCTGAGGTGTTGGGTGCTGGCACTTTTGCCTGCCTTCAGCTTCCTAGTATTGCATAATGCTCTCAATTCCAAGAATGGGAGTTTATCATACTTGGAGGAAGAAGCCCACTGGCTTCTGGCAAGGACTCACTGGGTCCTGGCTTTGAAGACATTACTAGTGAGGTGTGGTGTATGCACTACCTACTCTAGTGTGGCCTACTAAACTCTCTTGAGTTGTAGAAAGGGTGTGCTATCCCTTAACACACAACTCTAAGTTCAGTAGAACTTACTGTATACTAAGCTTGATTTATATGTACCTTAGGTACCCTTAGTGGTTTTCAGTTGATCAATTCAATTGAGATTATCTGGTAAAACAATAGCAAGCTGGAATCCCACACGCTGCACACCAATGTGAGAAGTTGGCCTGGCATATGCTGTCCACTAATTATAGTGGGCACCTTGCACCAGTCCAAACAACCCCTTATTGGAGATAGGTTAAAGACAACCTTTATTGAAAGCTATCCTAGTGGTAGCTATGGAGAGCAGCCATCCAGGCTAAGTCTTGAAGGAATGTAAAGCAGCTTGTTTTACCAGTCTATAATCTCTTGAGTGACCAAATGAAAGAGGACCACACCAGGTATATATTCAAAATATATGTATTTATTGCTAAACACACCCCTCTAGTCTCTTTATGAGGCTAGAGTTCGAAGTACATAAGTTATAAGTTAGTTATCTACAGTAATAGCACAAATACACGTTTGAGCCCTAGGGCGTACCAAACCATATACCAATAAAGTGGTATAAGAACCACGACTGAGCTAGACACAGGGCCTAGAGCCTGTAGAAGTGCTTGGACCACAAGGAACCACCCAAGTTAGTGACACAGGGGACCCACGGGGACGCGTGCAGTGTGAGAACACAGCCGCAAATCGCCGTTGACTTCTATGGGGAAAGTCGCGGTTGGAAGTTTAAAGAACAGGGACACTTAGAGGAGGACTTGGAGCAAACCCTTTTAGGACTAGGCTGTTCTAGTGTCAATACCCACGGGAGCACCGGAGTACTCGAGTTACCTCACCCAGGGGAGCCGGGTGCATAGGTGTCTTTCGGGGTCGGGTTTCGTCGTCGTTTTCAATGGCGATCTGCTGCAAAGTGCTGCTGGCGGCCAAGTCGAAAGTGTTCGGGTGGATCCAAAAGTGGATCGAAGATCTGAAGAACCTGAAAGCAGAGGGGACAGAGTCTGGGTCACTAGCCAGTGACCAGGAAGGCGATGAGCAGATGCCCACCGATGTTGAGTGCTTCAGGTAGGTTGACAGTCGTCTTGACTCTTCAGCCACGAGGTCCAGGAGGCGTCAACGATGACCAGGAGCTGGATTCGAGCTGTCCCATGACGTTTGTCGATTGCAGGGGTGTCGGCGACCGGATTGGACCCAACAAGCCTTGGCAACGGCAAGTCTCATGGAAATGGAAGAAGGACAATGGTGCAAACCAGCAAGGTCTGTGGGACTCACCCAGTGAGGGTAAGTCAGGGCACGCCTGGAGCAACCAGGGAGCCCAAGCAGAAGAAGATTGGCCTTCAGAAGGGCCTACTAGCCAACGGACTAGCAACCACAAAGGTGCCTCGAGTGGACGCACTTGGAGCTGGCTCACAGGACACTCGTGGAGTGGAGGCCAGTGATCTTCGGTGCAGTCGGTGCTGGAGGCTGGGGCTACTCGAAGCCCAAAGCACAACTTCGTGGGAGACCCAGAAGAGGATGCACTTACAAAAGTACGCGGTGTCCAGGGGTCACAGTTCCACGTTACCCACGATAGCCACGGGCCTCAGCTTTGCTGGGAACTCAGGGAAGCCTCGGGGAAGTCTGGAAATCCACCTCTGTGATGCAAAGACTTCGGCGTCCGGCGGGAGCTTCAGCGATTCAGACTGGACAATTGCTTTGTTGGTGCCTGCCAAGCAGGGGAGTCACTCCTTGACCCCAAGGGAGATTCTTCAGTCCTCTAATCTTAAAGTAGAGCGTCGAAGGTCCAGGATTCTGTGTCAGAGTTTCGTCCAGGTAAATCTAAAGTCCTAAGGACTGGGGTCCCATACTTATACCAAGTTAGGGGGTTGGACATACTCTGGGGACCCACCTATGGGACGGTCAGGGCAGAGGAGTGGTTACAACCCTTTCCCTTTGTCCAGTTTCGTCCCAGACCATGGGCTGGAAGCCCCTGAGCCGGTTTGAACTGGGGTATGCACAGGGACACCAAATGTGCCCCCAGTGCAGGACTTCAAAGCACCAGAGAGTGCTCCCGCCCAGCCCCAATACACACTATCCTGTCTGGGGAGGTGGTTACACCTCCCTGGGACAGGAAACCTATTGTCCAGGCCTCCCCTGCCGGAGTTTCGGTCAGCAGCAGGAGGCCAGACTCGTGTCTGTGGCAGCGGCATCCATTTTGTGATGCCAGGGCTTGAAAGAAGTTACCGGGCAGGCCGGTGTGTACATGTCTCTCCCTCTAGAAGGGTGGAATGCTACCCCCGCCGCCAGAACTGGCGGGGGGTAGTATTCCAAGATGTTTGACACCAAACACGACATGTTTCCGTGCAGCCATCCCAAAGTTAGCATTTAACGCGAGGTTATAATGCGCTTAAGAGTATATGGTCAGGTTGCACTACAAACAGCATCAGAGAAGGGTCTCCGAACGCTGCAGAGGGGCTCTGCTCATGCAGGGGCACCCTCTCACATAGGAACCAAGCACTCTGCCTTCAGGATTGATAAGGCCTGCCATAGGAGTGACTTATAGGATTATATGTGTGTATGTATAGGAGTGATATAGGTAGCCTATATCACAGTAAGGGGTGCATGCACCACCTTACCCAGGCTGCAGTAGCAGACCTGTGGTGTCATTTTGGATGGCTTCCCAGGGGTGGCACAATACATGCTGCAGCCCCTGGTAGGCCTCTGAGGTACCTATGCCCTGGGTACATAGTATACCATATACTAGGGACTTATAAGGGCACTCCAGATTCCAATCAGAGATGTGCCTAAGGCACATGGAAACCATTTTAGAGAGGAAGCAGCTAGGCTGGGGTTCTGATTAGCAGGGCCCCAGCCAGACTAAAGTCGAAAAACAGTGAAGCATCAGCAAAAAGTGGGGGTACCCATGTGAAGCAGATCCTACTCTCCTACACTTACAGTCAGGAAATTGTGTCACTTGTGGACTGTGTCATTGCATTTTGCTTTGCTCAAGGTCGGGGACAGCATTTGTTCCGGTGACTATGTTGTGGGATTCATGGGTGGGTCAATTGCTCACACAATGCCCAAGTCCTGACATGTAATCTGGGTGTAACTTTGATATGTGGTCCACTTGCTGATCTGATTCACCACATGTCCCTGGGATATTTGGCACACCCCCATGCTGTGGGTGGGAACAATGTTTGGGCCTCAGGAGTATGTATATTAAGTGTGTCACACATGCTTAGGCACCTGCCTACTGTCCAGGACTCATCCCTCTTACAGGTGCATCTGGACAGTCATGCCTACTCCAGGGCATACAATAGACTCTGTACTCCCACTCCCGTGGATCATCTGACATGTTGTGATCAGTGACATGTTCCCTCAGGTGTCTGCCTCTGTGTCAGTGTGCTGTGGCTTCGTTGTCAGGACTACTGGTATGTTTGTTGGTTAGGGTTCAGCATGCCATCTGAGATGTGACCATGTGAGACAATACTTCTGTGACTTATAGATGTTTGATCACTTGACTGTGCACACAGGTGTATGCGACTGTGACATTCAGGCAGCTGTTATTCATTCACAGCACACTGTGAGGTGCTCAGGTTCTGGGAGTTGTGTTTCTTGTCCCCCATATGTCAAATTGCCATGACGTGGACAAATACTAGTTCAGATGATGTGGTGTGTGGGGGATGGACATGTGCACTTGTCAGTTACATAACTTGCATTCCCCATGTCCTAGAATTGTGACACAGTGCAGACTGTTGTTGGCAGGCTGCCATGGCCATGTGACTGGAGACAGTGATGTATGACTTTGCAGGCATGCCTGTGTCATGGCATTAAACTTCCTAAGAGTGATCCTGCAGGGGAGTGACATGTGCAACATGCACCCCATTGTGGCATGGACTATCCGGACATGGGTGCATCATGGTGTCTGGTGCTGGTATGCATCACATGCATTTCTATTTAGACTCTGGCCATCCCTTTCTCCAGACACCTGCACTGACTCAGTGGCAAGAGATGTGATGTGTGCATGTTCACATACTTCACTGTGTTCCCTGCAATGTCCAACAACTGTGTAGGTGGTGCATGTGTCCACACTGGGGTCTTACCATCAGACAGGCACCAGACAGATGGGTGCAAGGGCAGGAGGGGTGTGAGTCCCATGGTTGACCATCAGACTGACAATTGGCTTCTCCAAATCTGTGGGAGGAGTTTTGGCAATGTTCTACTAAGGATGCCAGGGCTGGCTCTGTAAGTGCTGTACTTACTGTGGTGTGTGCGGTCAGTGCAGGTGACTGATGTTTGTCTGTTTCCCTAATTGTTTGCAGATACATCCACGGCCACAGGAGGGGACAGCTCCACGGACCAGGAGGAGCAGCGGAGCCAGACTGGGTCAGCATCCGACGAGTGGTCAGAAGGACCCAGTGGCACGGAGGGCGAGGGGAGCCACACCGAGGAGTCCTCAGCACCATCCACCTCAGCTGAGGACCACAGCAGCTCGGAAGATGACTCCCTTGTGGAGGCGGGTGTCAGCAGCCACCACACCCACGCTAGTCTGTCTGGCCCCGCCAGCACCACCACCAGCACCGCCCTCCCATTGGCTCCAATTCCAGACGTCCGTGGAGGCTCCCGTGTTCGGGAGCATGTCTCCTTTGTGCCAGGCACCGCACTCCCTGCCCCTGTGTCCCCTGCTGCCCTGAGTGAGGAGTCTGTGTACCTACTTCGGCAGCTCCATGTAGGGCAGACAGCAATGCTGAGTGTCCTCCATGCACACACCACTCTGTTGACACAGCTGGTGTCGTTCATGGAGGGCATCTCGACGGGTATGTCTGCTCTACAGAGGAGCAATAAGTCCATGGACTCCTCCCTGACGGCAGCAGTGTCCCTCCTCCAGCAGTCCCTCCCACCTCCTACCTCTGCCCCATCCACACTTCCTGGCACCCTACCTGTCCAAAGCACATGCACACCTGCACATTCACCCAAGCACACAGACACGAGCAGCACAGACACACCCAAAAGAAAGGCAAGACGTGCACACAAGCATCCTCAGGGGACAGATACCACACACACAGGGGATGGGGAACAGACACACACACAGGGATCCACAGTCACTCCGCAGTCCTCCAAATCCTCTCCCTCCAAGACCCCTTCCCTTGCCTCACCTGCAACCCCACCTACACAGCAGGTCTTCCTGTGTGACCTCGGCCTCTTCCCTCCGATCCTGCAGATCCGGCATAAAGGGGGAAGAGGAAGTCCACCCACACAGAGGGGAGTGCCCTCGCCCCCGGACACCCTCCCCCAGGCGCAGACAGACTGAGGACCCCATTCGGAAGTCCCCCGGACCAGGAAGGGCAAGACCCCACCACCACCACCACGCAGCTCCACCACCCAGTCTCTCTCCTCCATCCCCCAGGCCACCACTCCACAGGTTCCACCACCACACCCCTGCCCCAGGTTCCCCCACACACCGATACCGCATCCCCAAACTGCTTAGGCCCTCCCCCCTGCCACTTGCTCTTCCACCCCAACCCAGACGCTCAGCCTGTTTGTGCCACTGGTGTGGAGACCGGGTCCCCCCTCTGTCCTGCCCACCTCATCTGCCCCCCTTCCACTCCCTTGGAGGCATGCACTGCAGTGGAGTCCACAACCACCCCGTCTGACTCGGGCACTGCAGTGGTGCCGGCCCCCTGAGTCAGACACCTCCACTGCAGTTGCTGGTGACACTCCTGCACCCACCACCCCTTCACTGCCTCACTCTGGCATCCCCTGATCCTGTCCCTGCGGTGCCTGGCCTGCCCCTTGTATGCCCCTCCAAGGGGATGTCCCCTGTCCCTACCAGTGCAGGCAAGCAATGGGGGACAAGTTGTCACATATCACCCTGTTGGGACTGTGTATTTGGACTGGCCATTGGCCTTACTTTAATTTGGACTTCTGATTTTTTAGTGACATTTGCTGAATAAAGCCTATTTTTGTTTACTTGTGGTTTTTCTTTTGATGTACATGATGTACATGGTTATCATCATGCATTTGCAGTTGTAATAGTGTTCAGATCAGGGAAATGAAGTGTTGCAGTGATGGACTCCATGTGGTCCATGGGATATGTGTCCTGTTGTAGTCTGGATCTATGGCATCCTCTGCTGCAGTCTGAGGGTGCGATGTTCAGCATATGACACAGGGATGTACGTTTTGCATTTGTAAATTAACATCTTTGTCTTACAGCGATGCACATCTGGTGGGCTTACCACTGTTCAATGTTCCTATTTCCCTGACTGTGTGCCCATCTCCACTGGACATGCAGTTTAGCACACCAATGTTGAAGGACTCATCAGTGTATACAGTGCACCTTGCTTGACACGTGTTTTGGGTGTAAGCAGATGACTGACGTGACACTCCCGTACCCAGGCTGATGTGAGCAGAGCCTTCAGTGTGTTGTAATTGTTGACTCACTGACCGAGTGTTCTGCCGACATGTTTGAGTCGTGCACAGACAAGGCTTGGCACAGTGGACCTTCCACAGCAGTGGAGTGCCCTCTTGGCAGTGTGTAATCCCGTGACATTGCCTGGGCCCGTGTTTTGTGTTGTGTAAGCATGTCTGTGCGTGTACCCTTCCCTTTTCCTACACAGGCTGTGTCCCTACGGATGTTCCTGTTTCTGATGCTTGCTGAGTTGTTCTGTGTTCATCAAGCATCTTGGACCTGGTTACTCCGGGATGTGGGTGCATGGCTAACTAAGGTTCATCAGGTTGTCATCCCAGGTTGTCTTTGTTGTCAGGGTTGGGGATGTGGGCAAACGCAGATGGGACACATTCAGGATTCCCTTGGCACTTGTTGGTTACACATGTCATGTAATTTACAGTCTATGGTAGCTTTCAGTGATTGTGACACGTTGTGTGTGTGACTGCTGCCACTCCTCAGGGTCAGAGCTGCAATGTTGGAAGTTGTGTACGTGTGTTCTTTGTGTGTCACCTTGTCTTCTTCATTGGTGTGTGACTATGGCCAGGATCCCATTGATTGTGGTGGATTTCACGTCATGCCCAGGTACCGCGTAGTGTGCAGTGTGTCAGACATTCACGAGTCTTGTTGACTGGCCATGTGTGATGGGTTTCTGCACCTTAGTTCCCCCCACCACCCCTGGGATTGTCATGGGTGCATGTGCAATGTCACCAGTCCATGTGAGCTTCACTGCTGCACATTGGTGGAGATCAAGGTGTGTGGTGTTGAGTGTGTGCAAATGTGAGTTGTTGCACGGCTAGACCCCTACCTCCATATTGGCCATGGATGGCAGGCCGTGCTGTTTGATTTGTGCTTGTGAAGGTGTGATGGTAGTTTGTTGCTCAGGACACATGGCTGTGGTTCACAATGTGAATGACATCTACCTTTGTCATCACAGTGGGATTATCATGCAGGGTAGTGTCACCACAATGTGGGGTCCCTGGGGGTTGTGCTGTGGTGGGTCTGTCTCTTGCTGTGTTAGTTGCTGTTCCTACTAGCTTGTGTGACATGTGTAATTTGGGCTCCCTCTCATCTAACAATGCCTCTTTGCCCACATAGGGGAATCCAATCCATGAGTTACTTTTGTATGGCACTGTATACACATCTGTGTAATTGGAATTCAGGCCTCCTCATGTGTTGTGTGGTTGCCTGGGGACACTGGCACACACCCCCATCACCTGTTGTGTTTGATATGCAGTGTGGGTCTGCCTGTTTGTGCATTTGCACCACTGCATTGGCATATCTTGAGTGTGCCATTGGCTGTATGTTGTTTGGTGGCTTTCCCCTGCTGTCCCTGGGACTCCTAGGTCATCAGTCAGCACAATAATCATGGTTTGTATGTTCCATTGCTGCCATGGTATGGTATTTGTTCACCTGACATGTACAGTCTCCCTAGGATATCTACATTTGTGTGTCCATTGGTGCAGATATGTGGGTCTGCATTATGATGGTCACTTCTGTCATTGTGTTATATGTGAATGTTTACGATGTGAGCCCCCATGGGTGATGTTTGTATGCACATGGCCAAAGGTATGTTTTATTTGCACTGCACTGTTTGCCTCACCCAATCTATGTTGCTATGGGACACAAGCACTACTATGCCACTGATGTGTTTGTTGTTGTGTGACCAGGAATCATCCATGCAGTTTGGCTTTGGCAGCTTTTACCCAGACTACACTTCCCTTTTGATCACTGTGGTGATGGGGCTTTGGGCCCCATTGCCACACTGTTCAAAAGGTGCATCAGCTATGGACCCCACACTTCCCTTTTGGTTACTGTGGTGGTGGGGCTTTGGGCCCCATTGCCACACTGTTCAAAAGGTGCATCAGCTATGGACCCCACACTTCCCTTTTGGTCACTGTGGTGATGGGGCTTTGGGCCCCATTGCCACACTGTTCAAAAGGTGCATCAGCTATGGACCCCACACTTCCCTTTTGGTCACTGTGGTGATGGGGCTTTGGGCCCCATTGCCACACTGTTCAAAAGGTGCATCAGCTATGGACCCCACACTTCCCTTTTGATCACTGTGGTGATGGGGCTTTGGGCCCCATTGCCACACTGTTCAAAAGGTGCATCAGCTATGGACCCCACACTTCCCTTTTGGTAACGGTGGTGATGGGGCTTTGGGCCCCATTGCCACACTGTTCAAAAGGTGCATCAGCTATGGACCCCACACTTCCCTTTTGATCACTGTGGTGATGGGGCTTTGGGCCCCATTGCCACACTGTTCAAAAGGTGCATCAGCTATGGACCCCACACCTACCTTTTGGTCGCTGTGGTGATGGGGTGTTCAACCCCATTGCCACAGTGGCCATGGTCGGCTTGCATTGTGGAGGCCACACACATTTATGTGTGACACATGTGCTAGGGGGTCACATTGTATGTTCAATGTCATGTTCAGTGTTGTAGGCATTTGTCACAGACTATACACGCTTGTCATGGTGTTTGGGGGATGTAATTTTCAGACATTCCTTATGTGGGAGTATGCTGGTTGTGTCATGCATTACCCATCCTATGAGTAGGGGTGGAGGTAGTGGCAGGCATCCAGCCCCCCCTGAGTAGGGGTGGTGGTAGTGGTAGGCATCCAGCCCCCTGAGGGTGGGGATGGTAGTGGTGACAGGCATCCAGCCCCCTGAGGGTGGGATGGTAGTAGTGACAGGCATCCAGGCACCCCTGACTTGGGTGGTGGTAGTGGCAGGCATCCAGCCCCCTATGAGTGGGGTTGGTAGTAGTGGTGGGCATCCATCCCCCTAAGGGTGGGGATGGTAGTAGTGACAGGCATCCAGCCCCCCCTGAGTGGGGTGGTGATAGTGGCAGGCATCCAGCCACCCCTGAGTAGGGGTGGTGGTAGTGGTAGGCATCCAGCCCCCTAAGGGTGGGGATGGTAGTAGTGACAGGCATCCAGCCCCCCCTGAGTGGGGTGGTGGTAGTGGCAGGCATCCAGCCCCCTATGAGTGGGGATGGTAGTAGTGATGGGCATCCATCCTCCTAAGGGTGGGGATGGTAGTAGTGACAGGCATCCAGCCCCCCCTTGAGTGGGGTGGTGGTAGTGGCAGGCATCCAGCCCCCTAAGTGTGGGGATGGTAGTAGTGATGGGCATCCATCCCCCTAAGGGTGGGGATGGTAGTAGTGACAGGCATCCAGCCCCCCCTGACTGGGGTGGTGGTAGTGGCAGGCATCCAGCCCCCTATGAGTGGGGATGGTAGTAGTGATGGGCATCCATCCCCCTAAGGGTGGGGATGGTAGTAGTGACAGGCATCCAGCCATCCCTGAGTGGGGTGGTGATAGTGGCAGGCATCCAGCCACCCCTGAGTAGGGGTGGTGGTAGTGGTAGGCATCCATCCCCCTAAGGGTGGGGATGGTAGTGGTGACAGGCATCCAGCCCCCCCTGAGTGGGGTGGTGGTAGTGGCAGGCATCCATCCCCCTAAGGGTGGGGATGGTAGTAGTGACAGGCATCCAGCCCCCCATGAGTGGGGTGGTGGTAGTGGCAGGCATCCAGCCCCCTAAGGGTGGGGATGGTAGTAGTGACAGGCATCCAGCCCCCTATGAGTGGGGATGGTAGTAGTGATGGGCATCCATCCCCTAAGGGTGGGGATGGTAGTAGTGACAGGCATCCAGCCCCCTGAGTGGGGTGGTGATAGTGGCAGGCATCCAGCCACCCCTGAGTAGGGGTGGTGGTAGTGGTAGGCATCCATCCCCCTAAGGGTGGGGATGGTAGTGGTGACAGGCATCCAGCCCCCTGAGTGGGGTGGTGGTAGTGGCAGGCATCCATCCCCCTAAGGGTGGGGATGGTAGTAGTGACAGGCATCCAGCCCCCCCTGAGTGGGATGGTGGTAGTGGCAGGCATCCAGCCCCCTAAGGGTGGGGATGGTAGTAGTGATGGGCATACAGCCCCCCCTGAGTAGGGGTGGTGGTAGTGGCAGGCATCCAGCCCCCCCTGAGTAGGGGTGGTGGTAGTGGTAGGCATCCAGCCCCCCCTGAGTAGGGGTGGTGGTAGTGGTAGGCATTCAGGCCCCCTGAGTAGGGGTGGTGGTAGTGGTGGCCATCCATCCCCTAAGGGTGGGGATGGTAGTAGTGACAGGCATCCAGCACCCCCTGAGTGGGGTGGTGGTAGTGGCAGGCATCCAGCCCCTAAGGGCGGGGATGGTAGTAGTGACAGGCATCCAGCCCCCTGACTGGGGTGGTGGTAGTGGCAGGCATCCAGCCCCCTATGAGTGGGGATGGTAGTAGTGATGGGCATCCATCCCCCTAAGGGTGGGGATGGTAGTAGTGACAGGCATCCAGCCCCCTGAGTGGGGTGGTGCTAGTGGCAGGCATCCAGCCACCCCTGAGTAGGGGTGGTGGTGGTGGTAGGCATCCATCCCCTAAGGGTGGGGATGGTAGTGGTGACAGGCATCCAGCCCCCTGAGTGGGGTGGTGGTAGTGGCAGGCATCCATCCCCCTAAGGGTGGGGATGGTAGTGGTGACAGGCATCCAGCCCCCCCTGAGTGGAGTGGTGGTAGTGGCAGGCATCCATCCCCCTAAGGGTGGGGATGGTAGTAGTGACAGGCATCCAGGCCCCCCTGAGTAGGGGTGGTGGTAGTGATAGGCATCCATCCCCCTAAGGGTGGGGATGGTAGTAGTGACAGGCATCCAGCCCCCCCCCCTGAGTGGGGTGGTGGTAGTGGCAGGCATCCAGCCCCCTATGGGTGTGTATGGCATTGGTGATGGCCATCCCACCCCTATGGTTCTGCTGTTGCTAATGTACGTCATTTGTGCATCCCTATGTGTGTGTGACATATTTCGGGTACATGTCGTTTGTTTGTATTGTTGGTGTTTGACTTACCGTCTGCGCCGTACGCGTCCGTGCCGGTCCCGGTAATAGATGTAGAGTATAGGTAGGACCTGCGCAATGGGACTCATGCTTGGATCGTCTCGTTCGGGTTTCTCGTGTCTTCGAGTCGTTCTCGTAGCAGGCTTGTTCGTCTCGTAGCCGTGGATCGTCTTGTGGCACGAAACGGAGTTTATGTGCGGCTCGCCCGGATGCTCAAACGTCCCGGAGGTAGCGACGGGTTCGGCGCGTACGGAGTGCGCATCGTACTCGTCCGGCCGGAAGGTGCTGTGTATTTGCTTCCGTACGACTCGATTCAGCGTTTAAGGATCCGGCTCGGGCGGGGAACAGGAGCTGAATTGGGTAAGTACGGCTCGCTCGGAAACTGGGTTGTTATACGCATCGTACTTGTTCGTCCGGACGAATGTTCGAATCGGTCGTTAAACACGCAATCGGCTGCTTTTTTTTCCGGACGAATACTGTTAGGTGCGCTTCCGGCCGGGATCGGAATCGACCCCTGAGTCTGTGTATTGCTAGGACAGAAATTGCCGTCCCGCATACATCCCTTCACAATCGCACATGCTGCACTGTATTGCTATTTACTTCCTACGGCAGGCTGGGCAGAACCGTGACTGCAGATGATGTATTCATGCTGATCTAGAGGCATTATTTAATTCCGGAGAGGATATTCTTGTTCGTACTGCAGAAATGTTTGTGTTTATAGAATCAAATTTGTAGTTTACATCTGTTGCAGTGAGAGAATTAGCCCATTGTATCCATCGCGGATGCAGTGCTTTTGCATTTGGAACGCTTGCTTTGGTAACAGCCTCTAAGGTTGGCACTGGAGTCACGACAATTATGCGTTTCCCCTGTGCTAGTGCTCTTTCTCTCATTACAGCAGTTTGTACTGCTGTCATTATTTTTTCCGTGGATGCAAAACGCATTTCAGCGTGCATGTACAAATGTGATTTGTATGCAATTGGTACTGTGTCGCCTTCATTGAAGGTGAGGTAAGTGTACCCTGATTGACCCACGACTACACAAATCACCAAATTAGTGGTATTTACACGTTTGTGTAAGTGTTTGGAAGCTATCATGTCAGCTTGTATGGAACAGAGAAACTCTGTGTGTTCCTGTGTCCACTGTTGGACTAAAAAATCAGGTCTGATTAGGTCGTAGAAAGGTTTAACCCTTTCTGCGTAATCCAAAATGTATGTTCTGCCAAAATTTAGGAATCCAAAAATGGATTGTAAACCTTTCAGAGTCTTTGGAGGTTGGAGCAGCGCACATTTTTCTAAAAAATTAGCTGCCAGGCATTTCCCTTCACTTGATAGTTCATATCCCAAAAATAGGACACTGAGATTGGCAGTTTTTGATTTTTTGAAGCTAAATTTGTAGCCCACAGAGGCAAACTCAAACATTTTGTGGATCCCCTGTTCAAGTGTTCCAATAACTCATCATCCGTCAGATAAATATCATCTATGTAGGACAATGCCTCCTCATCACAATTTTGAAGTAACTCTGATACTCTTGCTGAGAACAACCCAGGGCTATTCTAATACCCTTGCGGCAGTCTACAGAATTGGCGGTGTGGGCCGAGGATTGAGAATGCTGTCAAATATTTGCTTCCAGGTGCTATATTCTGGCATAAGAATCCATTTGAGATATCTAGTGTTGTTTTGTATTTTTTCCACACCATGTTTTTCATTAATGCGGCACTGCGTGCATTTTGTACTGCAAATGTTCTTGTGCATGTGTTCAAATGCCTGAAGTCTAAAACTAAACTGTATCAATTGTCGAGTTTCGTTACGGGAAACAAAGGATTATTCATGGAAGAGGTGCAATTTTCAATCACACCTTGGTATTCAAGTTGATCTAAGATCTCCCTGACTTGTTTCTTTGTTTCATGTTTTATTGGGTACTGCCTCTGTGGAGTAGGAGAAGATTTTATTTGGATTTCATGGTGAGGTGACTCAGCATCCCACCCTTCATGATTGTGGTAAAGTGTGAGAGCTAGCGCTAGCGCCCACTCATGTGAGTATCAATGTTTTAGTGACTCTGGAACGAGGTCGGAGAAAGCCAGTAAAATTACATCTTCCGCCTTTGGGCACTCCATAACGAACTCAGGCACCCAATCTTTTTCAGCCAAAAGGATATTGTATCCATATGTCAGGTTCTCCCAAAAGAGACCTTTCGCTTTCCTGGGAGGTCCCTCTCCATTTGGAGTGTAATTTCGTATAAACGATGTGGGACACTTACCCTTGTATCTGGTGTCTCCACCTTGATATGTTCATTCAACGTTGCTGTCACCAGAAATTCCATCAGGTTCTGGCGAGCTATTGTTACTTCTGCTGCGCTGTCTAGCATCATCAGAGCCAATTCCCCATTCAATAGTAGAGGCCTCAGTAGCATGGGCATTTCTTATTTTAAGGCCAGCTACCTTCTCCTTTTTAAATTGAGGTTTACTTTTGGATTTATCTTCTTGTTTGATTATGTAGTTTGAAGT
This sequence comes from Calotriton arnoldi, assembly GCA_963921515.1. Classification (NCBI taxonomy): domain Eukaryota; kingdom Metazoa; phylum Chordata; class Amphibia; order Caudata; family Salamandridae; genus Calotriton; species Calotriton arnoldi. Next base: position 941,502 of record CAWUFW010007744.1, on the reverse strand, counting down.
GCAATGTGTATCTCTTGGCTTGACTCACTCTTCTGATCTGTGTTTTGACCGTCCTTCCCTCTCTGAGTTTTTTGATGAACCCTGAAAGGAACGAAAGGAACGTGTGTCAGTATCCTGATACAAGTTAGGTTTTTTAATATTGTCACGGTTTCTAAGATAGTATTTTCTATCAGAGGGCTCCTGTTGAGGAGCCCCACCCCGTGATTGTGATGCATTCTGCCTTGAATTAGCACCTTGAGACCCTCACGGGTGAGTAGCGCGCTTACAATTCCCTGATTGATTGATTGATTCTGCATAGCTTTTTTTTGATTGTTTGTTATCTAATTTCTTTTTAGAAGAATTGGGTGCTTGCTTTGAGTTATCCTTTTCAGGATTGCTCGTTATTTACCGTTTCCCAGGTCTAGCCCCCAAGTTATCTCTATCTAGCGAAGCATAGGTTTCTTTGATAATCTTAGGTAGTTCTCACTCCTGTTGTGCAGGAGTGACTTCCCTCAGGCATTGGTGTATAACCACCGCTGCTGCCTCCCCTTTTATGTTACCTAACATAATTGTCGATACCTGGACAGGCATCTCGAAGTCCAGGGCAGGTTCTGCCCCATACTCATTCTGTATTTGTTTCAATACATCTGGTATGACTGATATTGAGGGGGTATCATGTGTTCTGGTATAAACGGCAGCGAGAACTGTACCTCAAGTGGTAGAATCCTCTAACGGGGGAGCTATCGTCATTAGCAAGCAAATTGTTAGGATTCTGTGTTTTTCCTGCAGGCCGGTATAGGGAAATACTGGTCCAAGCTGTGCTATTTCCTGTGCTATCCAGAAAGGCATTTGCTCACGTTTAGTGGGCATTCTTCCCCTAATCGCGTTCAGCGTTTGTGGGCTGATACTTGTTGTAGTCATTTGAGGTTGACCAGCTTGAGTAACCTGCGTAGGTTGAATTGTAAGTGTTCGCATTATGAACTGTGTAAAGTTTCTGTATAGGTTTACTATATCTTTGTAAAGTGTACGTAAATCTGCTGCTGGCAATGTATCAATCTCTGGATGCAGTGTGAAAGCTGCTAGGACCGGCCAGGTTGCTCCTTCTCTGCTGAACTGACCGAGTCTCACGTTTTCTGTGGTGTGGGGGAGGGCACCTTTAAACCAATTAATATTTTCTTGGTAAAATAGAGTGACTTCTATGTCCACATATGGAGAGTATTCTTCAGGAGTCTCATCTTCATTGTATGTATGAAACAAATGTGTGCTTGCATCGGCAGGTGGGAATTTGATCCAAGAATAGAATACCTCTGTCCTGAATGCCTTGTGTGCCTCAATCACAAAGGTAACATTTCCATCCATTGCTGGGAGGCCATAATCTACTCATTTCATAGTAATTTTATTTCTGCAATTTTCCATAATGTTAAGAGCACCTTCAAGCTTGTCTTCCCCTGCATTTGCAACGTCGTCTTGGACAGACATTGTGGAAGGAAGTTGTAAGGAAAAGATATAGGGGCACATGCATCAAGCCCACATTTTGCGATTTCTAAATAGCGAATTTTACCGATTCGCTATTTAGAAATCGAAAAATGCAATGCATGAAGGATTTGCAAAAAAAATGTGATTCCTTAAAATTCCTTAATTGCGACTCGCAAATTGCGAGTCACAATTAAGGAATTGATTCCCATTCATTCCTATGGGCCTGGAGGCCCATAGGAATGAATGGGAAGGTAGATGCGCAATTTGCGAGTACTCCATTGGTACTCGCAAATTGCGCATGCATTTCAAAGTGCAAGGGTGCCAAAAGGTCACCCTGTTGCACCCCTGAAATTGTTATGTACACCCAAGATGCGCACACACATGCCCCAAGGTCATGTGTGTGTGTAACATGTAACTTTGAAAAATGCACTTTTGTGCATTTTTCAAAGCTTATGAAATTACCATCAACTTAAAGTTGATGGTAATTTGCATTTCTTAATAGCAAATTCGCATTTTTTTTTTGTTGCATTGCATTTAGGGAATCGCAAATTGCGATTCCTTAAATGCAATCGCAATTTAAGAAATCGCAATAAATTGCGATTTCTTAAATTGCGAGTGCCTAACACTTTAATGCATCGCAAAAGGCCTTTTTGCGTGTGCAAACGGACGATTTTTGCGAATCGCACCGTTTGCGGTCGCAAAAACCTTTGATGCATGTGCCCCATAATGTTTTGCACAATGTGGGGAACTATAATCCTTTAAACTTGAATAAACCTACAGCCAATACATAGGATATACCTGATCAGCTGCAGCGGATTTCCCTTTCCACTCTAGACATCTCTGGTTAAATATGAGTAGGGGTCTCTTAAAAAGCACAACTGAACTACTCAGATTTGACCGTTAGATAAGAACCAAACCAACGTTGGCTGCGCCATGTCGTGTAGTTCCTAAAAATACATAGGATCTGCATGTTTGTTGGACAACATAAACTAAGGAATTGGTGTCTAGACTGAATCCGGACACCCCCACAGGAGATGTTAGCCTATAGACCAGCTAGCTCACAGTGCCACCATAAGCCCCCTAACTTTACCAGGGAGCGAATAGTTTCTGGCAACCATCGAACATGACAACCCTTGATCCTTCAGGGATCATGGAAACAGTACTTACTTTTCACTCAGTCAATCATGCTCACTTAGTCTCAAAGAGAAACAAAGAATAAACAATGGGGACAATTTCAATAAGCATTTATTGAACCAGTGTCATTCTGGTACAAAACATGTGAGCTGCGACAGTCATTAGACAGAAGCAAATGTATAAGATTACAAGCATCAGCAGAGTAAATAGAAGGTAGAATTCTACCATGGTGCTAAAACAGTGAATATATGCAGGCATATAGACATGGCAGTGATCAAGTGTACTCCTACGATGCCGACCCTACCTAAGTGTACCTAGCATGTATGTGGGTGTAAAGCCAAGAATCCCCTAGGAAAAAACCAACACCATTACCTGATGGGAGAGAATGAAGGACCCCGTCTTGGTCTCCAGTTGGACACCCCGTAAGGGTTGTCAGACCTTTGCGTGTTGTAGCTTCGGCAGGCTGGGACCTCGGTGTCTTTTGTCAGCGTGGAAGCGTCTCTTCTGTCTATCTAGTGAAGGTATGGTTCTTTTATACCGTAAGGATAGCCTCGGGGTTCCTAACACAATCGATATGTTGTGAGTACGATTATGTAAATGAGTCTAAATCAATACCTGCAATTATGCAAAGTAGTTCTGTCGCCCTAGAATGAAGGTGACCATGACTTTAATAAGGAGTATGTTAATCCTGTTATGTACGTCATGTGCAGGGGACTTTTCTAAGAATCCTCATGCATAATAAATGAGGCTAGTTTCAAGAAACCGATCGACATTTCTTCAGCACATAACTGGGTAAAAGTCAGTGCTAGAACCATTATGCAGAGCAAGGTAGGACAAATGTAGGTGAAAGGTCGTTTAGCTACTTAGGCCTAGATTGGGGTACATAGCATTGTTGATGAACAAATATAAGATCTCGGAAAGGATAATCATCTTGGTAATGGTGGTTCTCACTGCCACAGAGTGTATAGACCATATTGTCACATGCTCCTCCAGCCAGGTCATGGCCCCGCTATAGTTTGTTCTCCAGAGCTCATCAATGTCTCTGTTGAGCCAGATGCCCAGATAGAAAACCAGTTCTTTCATCCGTGGAAGCGGGTAGTCAAGCTTAAACTGGTCCGTGGCTGGGGTGAGAGGAAACAGGATAGATTTAGATCAGTTAATGGACCTCCTAGACAATCCATCAAAGCGGATTATCCAGCGTATTAGAGGGGTAAGATTGACGTGGGGGTCGCAAACGTACAATGTAACATCACCCGAGTACATGGACACCAATATTCTCCTGACTGTGAAGGCAAGTCTTCTATGGAAATGGTGTTGCTGCAGCCGAGCCACCAAGGGCTCAATTTGTATAGCAAAAAAGCTCAGTGACAGGAGGCAACCCTATCGGGTGCCCCTGGACACTGGGAAGGACTAAGGGCCAGATGTACGACCCTTTTTTGCGCTTGCAAATGGGAGATCGGCCCGTTTGTGACTGCAAAAAAGGGTCTTGGCATGTACAAACACTATTTTGCGAGTCACTGACTCGCAAAATAGCGTTTGCGCCTCTCGCTATTAGGAGGGGCGTCCCTTCCTAATAGCGAGTCTGAATGCCATGGACTATTGTTTTGCGACCGCTTCCCCTTTGTGAGTGTGTGCGAAAACATTTTTTAAGAGCAGGCAGTAGTCCCAGGGACCACTGCCTGCCCTTAAAAAATGAAACTAAAAAGTTCATTTTTCTTTTTTTAAATGCATCCCGTTTTCCTTTAAGGAAAACCGGCTGCATTTTTTTTTTTAAAACTGCTTTATTAAAAAAAAGCAGTCACAGACATGGTGGTCTGCTGACCCCAGCAGGCCACCATCCCTGGGAGTGCTAGCCATTACCAATGGGGTCGCAAATTGCACTTGCCTCATGAATATTAATGAGGCATGCAACTTGCAACCCCATTGGGAATCGCAAACAGTGTCTGAGACACTGTTGTACATTCACCTTTGCGAGTTGCAAATTGCGAGTCGCAATTTGACGCAAGTTGCGACTCGCAAAAGTAAATGGTCGTACATCTGCCCTAAGTGGTAATCTAATTAATGGGGAAACTCACAATAGTTTGATCAGGTGCAAAAATGTAAAACTGTTCCCAAGATGTGCAAGCAGCTGAAACAGATACGGCCACTCTAGGGAATCAAATCCTTAATGGCATCAAGCAGCAAAAGTGGCTGTGTTAAGCTGGGGCTTAATGGTGTGCATAAGCGAAAATATTGTGCGGATATTGTGTGTGGTGGAACGGACTGGTAGGAACCCGGACTGATCAGGTTTAATTATATCTGGTAAAAGAGGAAAAAGTTGATTCACGATCAGCTTTGCCAGTATTTTATTACAGACATTAATCATTGACAACGGTCTATAGGAGTCACACCTGTTTGCTGGCTTGTAGGGTTTCAGTATGGTGACTGCTACACACAAGGATGGTGGCAGAACTCTGAGTGCTAATCATTCTTTAAACATTGCCAACAAATGATGGCCTGAAAGTGGGGCATATTCCTGGTAGAATGTTGTGGTGAGTGCGCCCAGACCCAGCGCCTTATCCCCTGACATGTTTTGGAATACCTGCATGACGTCCTCTATCGTGAAGGGTGTGTCAGGATAAAGGAAGTGCCCATTTTCCAGCCAGAGGAGTTGAATCATATCAAAGAATGCTTGCAAAGCTTCTGTGTCAGGGGCTGTCTGTGTATGATATAGGTCGGTATAGAAGTACGTTATGACTCATAGGATCTTGGTAGGGTTCATGTGAGTGACCTTTTGTTCGTCTATGAGGTCCCTGATGTAGTCACTAGTCCTGTGAGTCTCTTCCCTGACCTGTCCCCTTACCATAATGCCTAGCCATTGCCTCTCAGCCCAAGTAGTGAGTTTCCCTGATCTCCACCTCATCATTTCTGAACAATCACTCTTGAAGGGCAGGAAGTGTCTGTGAACCCCTAGGTTCGAAAACATGCAATTCAAGTTAAGGGATGTCAGTTTGCAAGCAGGTCAGTTGCGTATGTATTACTTTGAGTATACCGCAATGTTTTGCAAGACAGACACCCTGAAAAATCACCTTGAACGCCTCCCACAATGTGGATGGAGAGTCAACTGAACGCTCGTTCTGGGCGAAGTATTCAAGTATTGCTGCTCGGAGCTCCTGCCGGAACACCGGGTCTCGGAGCATGTGTGGAGCAAGCCTCCAACAGAGGGGCCTTGCCTTAGTAGAGGAGGGGAATAGTTCCAGCAGAACCAGGGCATGTCAGATAGTGCGTCTCGGGACATCAACCAGTCATCTATCCTGGGCCAGGTGTTATGCTTGGAAGTGATACATGTGCCCTCTGCGGATCCATCATATATCATGGAGGTTGTTATCCTGCATAAGTGTGTGAAGTTGGATGGCAGCACCGGGATGGAGGCGCCTGGTGTCACTTGCCCTATCAGTAGTACATGCAATGTTATGGTTTAAGTTAGCAGGAATGTTATGAATGTCATTTTTATTCGCGTTATACTGCCTTCAAATATATTTTCAAAATCAAAAAAACAACATTGTGTTGCACTTTCTAACTCTCCTTTTGCAGTAATAAGACCATCCATATGTGATAACAGTATCTGCTGAGACCAAGAATAACTGCTATGACAGCCATGCTGGTCGTCTGTGACTGTTTCGAAATACCAGAGTAGCGCTGCCGACAGCAAACTTTCTCGTGAGGATTTCAAATGAGCCCACGAGGAAAAGGAACAGAGTCGAAGCAAATACATTTATATCTACCTGGATCTTTCTTGCTTTGCAGAAGAACTGTTCATTGATTTTGTGTCTCCGTCACACCCAGGACTGATCCATGTTTTGTACTAAAACATTTCTGTCCCCAGCTGGAAAGAGAACACGGGCACACAATGTCTTAATTGTGCTGCCTGTTATTGATTGATTGTTTTGTGCACTACCACAAGAGACAGAGAATGCTGGTCCTTGTCGCTTTGAATGAGTAAATGAATGCAAAAAGTATGACCTTGGTGTAGTTGCAATAATAGAAGACTTGGCGTGTGAATAGATATTATGTTTTCTTTCAGCACCGAATGATTGAATTTTAGATTTGTGATGTGTTCGTTGATGTTACCTTGCCTCCACATTCACCTTAGTAATATATACATCCTGAGCATTTGTAGTAGGACTCCAGCAACACAATTTGTATCATGTAACTCACAAAGAGACGTACCACCTGGTTTCTGGTTTGAAAAGAAAATGTATTTTGCGGAGACACAAATACTGATTTGCCCTATTGTATAACCCATGTTCCTATCAAAGTAAGAGTGCCCAGATTTATTGTGCAAGCTAAAGTTTGTAAAAAGTTCCTCAAATTACAGACAAAGTTTAAAAAATATTTGCATAAATTATTGACAGTTTTTCAATGTTGTAATGGTTGAAAAAAATGCTTCGACAATGTGGCTGATTTATAATTTGATGGACGGAGGTTTGTAAGTCAGGGCGACAGAGTAATTTACTCCGTCACCTTGATTGCACCTCCGCAGCCAAATTATGAAATGCCCACCAAGCCAGTGATCATTTCTTCAAGCATTGCGGTCAATGCTTTTTGCAGTGTGACGCATGGCTCCATCAAGCATGTCGGAGCCATATGGCTAGCAGCGGTTCATCCTTAAGGGTGGAGGGGCAGGGCTGGTCTGGCGGTAGCGGGCACTGGGCGTTTCCTCAGTGGGCCGCTAGGGTGGGGGCCAGTTTTGGGCCCCTGGGGGCCGTTTTTGTTACAGGGCCGTTTATGCAGCATAGCTGCAATATCGGACCCTGTAACAAAATCAGGCAAAGAGCTCGACCGCAACCCCAACCCCCCGAGGGGCCGGCCGAGAACTTTGCCATGGCCGGTTTTGGTTCCCAGTACGGCCCAGTGGAGGGGCCACACATCCAACCTTTAGGCAGACATGAAAAGTGTATGTAAGGCTTAGAAAAGGTCAGCCTGACACTCTTTATGTTCAGGTCAGGCAGCCAGGCGCTAGACATGCGCTAAATGTACAGGTGCCTGGGCCGCCTGAGCTTAACTTTGCCAGGCTACAAAAGTCACAGCCCCTGAGGGCATGACCTCTTCTTCCTGGCAAAGCGTTTGGAGGACCTCCCCCTCATGACAAGGGGGAGCGTCACTGATAATCTCAGACCTGGGCACTTCAGTTTTAAGCCCTGAAGTGCCCTGGGCTGAGTGTCAATCACTGACGCCTTGTCACAGAGTGGTGTGGGTACAGTAAGTCTCACTGACTCCATTCCACTCTGTGACGAGGTAGGGATTTGACACCTCGTCTCATTGGCTGATCCAAGATCAGCCAGTGAGAGAAGGTGGCAATGCCAATCCTTCAAGAACTTTGAGGCCGAGATTTTGGCTTCAGCTTGTAAGTTATTTTTATTTTACTGTTTGATGTGTGTTTGCTTGTGCGTATGTGTGAATGTATGTGTATTTTTGAGTGTGTGCTGTAAATGACTGTGTGTGTTCTTGTGCGCTTGTTAATGGTGGGATCAAAAATCAAAGCAAGAACTTCCCATAAAGAGTAGTTCAAGAAACTCGGTATAGCTTCAATGCAATAAGGTCTGGGTAAATGGAAAAAAAGTGTGGCTCAAAGGATAAAAAAGAGTGGAATGGAGTGCAAGGGAGCAAGTGTAACCTAGTCAAGAACACGCACTATTATAGACTTCACATTACATAAATTTGTAACATGTTTCTTTTCTCATCTCTCATCAGCCAATCAGCGTTCAATGCTCTCCTGGGAACAGGATCACTCCTCGTCTTCTCACACAAATCTAATGGCTAATAGACGATAATGTCGCACTCTCAATAATATGTTAACAATTATGCTTTCACATGGAGTTCACTTCCTTCAGGCCGACTTTCTCACATATGTACAATGTCATTTAATTCTCTGATATCAGTTTCTAACCAGTAAACTATGTAAGAATCAAAATATCTATTTAATAAAGAAAAACATTTTTGCAGAATCACCATGGAAGGGAAAAATTAGTATGTTAGAGAGTCAAGTTCACATTCTAAACTTTGCAATTCAATGCTTCAACTAGTCATTAACCCATTAATCAACAAAAATTAGTTATATGTACCAGGGATCTTTAAATCTGTGAAAACATTTATGGAGAATACTTGAAACAACCTAAGAAATGTATTTGTTCATTAATTCATGGTATGGTCAAGAAGCAAACCTTTAGTGTACATTCAACATTTTCTGTCCAAGTTTGTTTTTTAAGCAGCATGGGTTTAGTCATTATTAAGGTGTACTACGAGTAAATAAACATTTTACAATTTTGTGCATTTTAATAATGCTATTTCATTAAGCTTTACACATTTATTCTGCGCATTAATTAAAAACCAGCATTAATTTCTTGTTAAAATTATAAATCTGCTCTTTAAATCCCCCACCTGATGGTTATATTAACCATCACATATCTCGCTTCACTGATACTTCAGAGCTCAGTTTCACTCTCAGTTGAGCTATTCTCTTTCTTTTAAAACTCTCATAATGTTTTGCCTTCCTGTACTCCTCACGAAGATGATAATTTAATGCCAAATCTCTTTCAATTTGTCTGTCCCTTTCTCTAATTTTTCCTTCTCTTAATGCAAAAACTTGTCAATTTGAAAATTACAAATAAAGCTAATCTAAAAAAACACTACAACTAATATCAGCACAAATATCACTCTAATAATTCCTTTCCCAGGTGTTGTAAACCAATTTCCAATAACAGAAAGTCTTTTCCGTAAATTTTCTAAAACATTAGGGGTCCCTAATGGTTCTAATTCAGGTTTCAGGTCAGAAATGTTCTTTGTAAATTCTAAAATGTTCCTACTTTTATCCAGGTATAAGAAAAGCAATACTGAACTTTCAGCATCTTGCAGATGTTGCTTTTTTTCTGTGAGTTAAATGTCTAATGCAAGTCGATTCTGCAAAACCATGGACCTAACAGTCACTAATTCTGTATTTACAATTAACAAAGCTCCAGAAGTGCTAGTTGCCATCTTGTCGACAACTGTTGAAAGCTTTCTAATGTTTTTGTCATTCAGTATGACTCCTACTGGTGGTATGATTGCACCAAAAATGTCTCCAACTAGTTGCGTCCCATCACCTACACTACATTTATGTCTGTGTGATAGTGTCATAGCTAAAGCATCCATACTGTATACATGATACAACTTGGGAAACAACAAAGCTAAATAACAAATACCCTCCCAATCAGCCAATAGCTAAAAATAGGCGTCTTGTCGACAAACAAAATAAATTACAGGAATCACTGTCTCCTCTCCTTGTAAAATTTGCCTAGTACTTCCTATAGGTTCAAAGAGGTGTTCACAACTACTAATCCCTACGTGTCTGCTTCATCATTGTGACTACTTTTAAAAAGGGCAACTTGCAGTCTCCAAGTTGTTGTCGCCCGATCTCCATGCTGGATTCTGCTGTAAAAATTGCAGGGAGGGTGGTGTTGGAGCATTTTTTGTCCTGGGTCAGGGAGACAAACACACTGTCAGAGGTGCAATAGGGTTTCCGGGAGGGGCTGGGTAGCAATGCCTAAACTTGCACTTGCTTATGAGCAAATATACCATCATAAGATCCAAATCTGGGCCTTGCTGGAGGGTATGGGGGTGGACTTAGGGCTTGCCCAATTCTTGTGGGCCCTTCATTTCGATCTCTCCGCGTCTGTAAGCTATGGCCCTGCTGGTGAGCGCACCAGAAGCTGCCCGCTGGAGAAGGGTGTATGTCAAGGGTGTGTTTGTGCCTCTATACTGTTCCTCTTGTACATCAATGGTCCTGAGGATGCACTTGCTGCTTGTGCTGCAGATGAGCCATATGTGGGTAAGAAAAAAGTCCCAGGACTACTCTACGTTTGTGGAGAACACACAAGAGCCTTAATATCCTCTTTCAGGATTTTGTTAGCTTTATGGAATCCTTGGGCTTAGTCACAAACCGCTAGAAAACCTTTACTATGTTTTGTGGCCACAAATCTGTGAAGACGAAGAGCGTGTGTCTGCAGGGTCACCATGTTGCTCCTACCAAGGGGTTTTCTTACCCTGGGCATGGTTTTCGAAGCTGGGGTAACTGGGGTCCCTGTAGATACAAAACTTCTCAAAGGTTTGCTGATGCTGCTAGCTATATTTGCAGCTTAGCCCCACGTATTGGCAAAAATCCTGTTCCCCCCTCTTGGAGGTTTTTAGGGGAAATGTCTCCCTATTCTCCCATATGGGGCTGGTATCTGGGGATATTCCAACAAAGAATAGGGTTCTGCGACACATCCTAACCGTACCCCTGGCCTGCATCACCTATATTGCCCATCCGTAGCTGGGACCTGAGTATGTTGAAGACCACACTAAATTGGCCTCTCTGGTGTTATGGTGTACTGTTTTGGAGAACTCGCATGCAGGTTTTAATAGGAAGATGATCTCCAACTGCTTAGTCTACAATAGTGGTCTGGCCTTACCTTGGTTGCAATATGTCAAGCATGAATTGTTTATTCTGGGGAGACCGGAACTCCTCTCTTCCTCCTCTGCTATCACCAAGGCTGACATTAGCTGGGTCAAAAAAAGGATTTCAAATCACGAAAATGTGGCTTAGAGAGGAAGGGGAATTTGCTAAAAACTCAATAAGGGACTATGGCTTTCTGCAGACCACCCCCAATATTGAGCCATATCTGTCATGGGTGGACGCCACCTGGGGCAGAGTCCATTTAACCAGATTTAGATTAGGTATTGTAAGGTGGCATTTGAGCTTCCTTAGGGCCAGTTCGATGCCAATAATGTTTTAATTTGTCCCTGTGAGTCTTCGCCTCAGAGTTTGCTCCATTTCACTTTCTTTTGTAAGTTTTACTTTGGATACTCCAAAAGGTTTTTAATTCCTTTAATCCAAGCTTGCAGCATTAGAAGATGTGATGAGGCCCTGTTGTTTTTGCAAGGGTTAAATTCCCCCACACTTTGTACTTGCATTTGTTCTTTTTTAAAGGGTGCTATCACCAAGAGCAAACAAACGTTGTTTTGATAGCCTGATCTCATTAGTGTGACTTGCCTATGCGATAATAGCGAGGACTTTGAGCCCCATGGCAGTACTCTCTTACTTTGTTCACTGGGGACAATATTATTTTTTTTTAAATGTGCTCTTGTTGCATGTTTTTTTCTATATATTAATTGTATTAGTTGTTTTTAGATTCGTTTTATTGATGAGACCATTAGATATATTTTAATGATGTTTTTATGGCTGAATTGTGCTTTTATGGATGTGTTTTACCACCGAAATAAAGTATTATCTGATCTGATCTGAAATTTCAGTTCAGATCGTCTCAAGCAGGCTTTTCTTGCAATTAGTCTCTTTTAAACAGTCTTTCTTAATGCAATTATTGCTTTAATTTTTATTTATGCAAGTGTTAGAAATTGGGTTTCTAGTTGGCAGACGTATGAACCATTTCCAAGCAAGAACCTCAATCCTAGGCAGGGTAAGTCACAACACCCTCTAAAGTATCCTGAGCTCACCCTCTGGTAGCTTGGCCCAGAGCAGTCAGGCTTAACTTAAGAGGTAATGCGTAAAGCGTTTGTGCAACACTTCAAACAATAACACAGTGAAAACACCACAAAAACCAAATGTTCAGGCCAACCGCGATGGAGCATGGGTCTGATACAGGGACCAGCCTTGGATCACTGCAAAGTGCCTTGTTTGAAGTGAGGTTGAGATGCGAGGAACAGAGGGGGTGATGTGTCGTCGATTATCCTTTAGGATGCGGGTAAAGCATTGTCTCTAAGCCGCACAAAGTCGAAGATGCATCGTAATTGGGGGTCGATGCGCTGCACAGTTGGTGATGTGCTACAGTTGAACCTTGCAGCGGCTGTGATCATCGCGGTCGAACCCCCGTAGCAGCGCCAATGCGTCATCATCTACGCTTACAGCAGCAGCAATGCGTTGAAGGAGATGCACCAGTTGTGAGCCGTGCAATAGCGTTGATGCATGGATTTCTGCTGGAGCAGCACTTTATACCAACTTCCAAGGGCCCAGGACTGGATTGGCACAATTTGGCAGGGTAAGACTCTCAAATGGCAGAGTTCAGGTGCTGTAGCAGGGGGTGTTTGAAGTCTTTGAAATGCCTGATACTTCAAACAGGAGGCAAGCCCCAAGCCCATGGAGTCACTTTGGTTCTGGGTTGCAGAGATGCAGGTCCAGTCCTTCTCACTCCCAGCTAAGAGGGCAGCAGGCAGCAGGCAGCAGGTCAGCAGAGCAAAGCAGGAGTCTAGCAGAGTAGCAGTCCAGCAGATTGGAAGCCCTTGATGCAGCACAGCAGTCCTTCTTCCTGGCAGAGTATCCACAGGTCTGAGTAAGTGGTGCCTCAGGTCAAGTACTTATATTCAGTTGTGCTTTTGAAGTGGGGGATACTTCAAAGAGAGGCCTTTGAAGGTACCCTGACTTCAAAGAGAAGCCTTTGAAGGTTCCCTGACCTTCCTGCCCTGGCTCCAGACTCACTACAGGGGGGTATGCAGCCCTTTGTGTGAGGTCAGCCTATTCAGGTGTAAGTGTCAGCTCCTCTCTCCCATGCTGCCCAGGATAGCCCATCAGGATGTGGATGGCCCATCATTCACCTCTAAGCTCCCTTTGTGTGTGGTTGTCAAGAGGGAATGCACAAAGCCCAGCTGTCACCCACCCCAGACGTGTATTCAGAGACAGGCAGAAGGCACCAAATGCCTAAAGTAGGACAATGCCAACTTTCTAAAATGGCATTTTCAGAATTACAATTTAAAGTCCGACTTCATCATAAGTAGTGATTCTAGAGATGCCAAACTTAGGGGCACCATTTCTTCCTAATTAGAAACTACACCTATAATATGTAATAAGGAAATCCTCATGGTATTCTATTTAAGAGATAGGCCTTGCAGTAGTCAAAATGAATTTAAGAGTTTTTTACCAATAGGACATGTAAAACTTAAACGTAAATGTCCTACTTTTTAAATAAACTGCACCCCACCCCTCGGGCTGTCCAGGGCCTACCTTAGAAGTGATTATATGTATTAAAAAGGACAGTTTGGACCTGGCAAGAGGATTCACTTGCCAGGTCGATATGGCAGTTTAAAACTAAGGACATAGGCTCTGCAGTGGCAGTCCTGAGACATGTTTAAAGGGCTACTTAAGTGGCACAATCAGTGCTGCAGGCCCACTAGTAGCATTTAATTTACAGGCCTTGGGAACATGTAGTGAACTTTACTAGGGACTTATACGTAAATGAAATATGCCAATTGGGGGTAAACCAATGTTACCATGTTTTAAGCAGAGAGCATGTGGATTTTAGCACTGGTTAGCAGTGGTAAAGTGCCCAGAGTCCTAAAGCCATAAAATACTAAGTCAGCAAAAATAGGAGGTCTGAAGGCAAAAAGTCAGGGGAAACCACACCAAGGATGCAAGTCAATCTTCATGTAGTCTTCCTTAACCCTACCCTGTCTTCTCCTAAATGTTATCCTTACTCTACTTCAGTCGTCTTGGGCCTAGGTAATCTTAAAAATAAAAAATTGTATCGAAGTGTAGGAAGCTAGCTTTGTATATACTATACCAAAGTAAGGTATAGTGTGCACAGAGTCCAGTGGATCCCCAGAGGTATATCAGAGGCTAAAGTAGATAATACCTTAATCTCTATTGTGGTAGTGTGGTTATGCAGTCAGGCTTATCAGACGGTAGTGCTAAGCATTTGTTGTACCCCCCTCAGACAAGAAATAATGTCACACACTCAAAGACTGAATCCAAGACCAATGGTTTGTATAAAAACTTATTATTTTGGTATTTTTATTACTAGAACCAAGAATTACTCAGTAGCAGGTAAGTGATACTTCTCATACAATGCTAATTTTCAAAATACAGTGTGCACAGGTTTTGTAGGCACATGCAAATTTCTTTTGGAGTTGAGAAAATGGGGTGTAAGCTCTTCAGAACACTTGAAATTACTTTCAGATTACTTTCAGATTACTTTGTAGTTCTTTTCCTAGTTTGGAGTGAAACACACTGATTACACAGTCTAAGTATCACAGGACATCAGTAAGCAGGTTAACTCTTTTAAAGGCACTGAGTTACTTTTGATGCAGTACAAGACAGTTCAACTCTTAGAAGATTTTTCAGAGAAAACCCACCATACAATCCTATGGGGAAAAACGAAGTGTTAGGTTTACAGGTAGGTAAACGTTTTAGGAATTAAGTTTTGGGAGTAGAACCAAGGTTCAGGTTGGTACTCAGGGGGCACCAGCAGTGGCACTAGGGAGGTCTAAAGCAGGGTAGCAATGTTAGCCATTGGGGCTAGGGGACACCTCATTTGGGGGGCTGCTCACGGGCAGGTTACTCGGTCTTGGGAGGCAAGCCCCTGGAGTTACGGTGAGGAGAAAGGGGATCCCAGGTTAGCACCAAGTCCACACCACCAGCAGCAAAGGGGCGACTGGATGCAGGGTGCTTAGGAGGTGTCGGGAGCCCAATGCTTCTCTACTGAGAATGCCGGTTGAAGAAAAAGACTGCAGGCTGGTGCCAGATGACTAGAAGAAGGGAACCAATGACTGGAGGATGAACTTGAAACTTGCTGGACACCAGAACATCATCGTTTGGGCACCTCACGACTCAGGGGCTGCAGGTGCAGTGGTGTCCGGCTCCGGTTGGGGGGGGACCCTTTAGGCTGAGGATGCAGACGTTGAGGAGAAGGTCGGAGGAGGTTGTCCAACACTGGATCCCATATCAGGATCACCCGGGGGACCTTGCTGGGGTGTTGGGCCACTCTGACTCGGACCGAGGGCTTCGGGTGCAGAGTGGTGAGGACTTGCAGTTCCAGCTAGATTCAGAGTCCTTGCTTAGGTTGCTGTTGTACAAATCTAGTGTCCACAGGAGATCAGAGTTCTTTGGGAAGACAGGGCTGGTCCCCAGGCTTCTTGAAGGCTGCTGGCTGCAGGACACCCCAGTTTCAGATTGCAGTGGTTCGGGAGCAGGAGACAGGCTGGTAGGGCTGGTGCCAAAGCAGTTGTCGTCATCCTCTTATTCTGCAGCACGTCTCTTCAGTCCATCTTCTTTTAGGGGTCTGGAGGCAGTAGCCAATGGGCTACTGTCATTGGGTGACTACACGCTCAGGGTGCTCACCCCATGTGAGGGGGCACCATACCTATCCCCGATTGGAGAGTGCCTGCCATCTGCAAGATGGCCGGCACTGACGAGTGGACTTCACCTCGCCTCCCCAACCTGAGTGGCGGGGTTGGCAGAGGTGGGCACACCTTCTGGGCTATTCCACTTTTTCCCACCTGTCTTCCCACCAAAAAGGGGGTGAGACAGGAAGGATGCCTGCTGCTGATAGCGGGAGAGGCTGGGAGTCACTTTGTAAAGGCAGCAAGGCCTTTGAAGCACCCCTACCACAGATGGCTCTTCCTGACCTGGGGGAGGTGTGAACACCTCCGCCAAGGAAAGGCTTTGTTTCTGGACCCAGGGAGCGAAGGCTCCCACCCCTGGGGTCCAGGAACATGTCTCGTGGTGGCAGGTTGGTGGTCACCAGTCAGAATCCCACCAGAGGCTGGTTTGGTTCAGGGGTCCCCTATAGAAGGGACCCCTGAGTGCAGTGGTATAATAAATCTTACACTGGAATCAGTGCAGGTTTATTATTCTGAGATGTTTGATAGCAAACATCCCAAGATTCAGTAAAGCCATTATGGTGCTAGGAAACTCATAATAACCAGTTTCCAGACCATATACTCAGGATGGATTTACTGAGCACTTATACTATCTAAGAATGGCCTTAGATATTATAGGGGCCTGTCTGTTCATGCAGATATGCCCTCGCATGAGACATAGTGCACCCTACCTTAAGGATGACTTACCTAGGCCTCATGCAGTGCTGGCCAGGCATGGCACACAGGGATGTGTGCCATGTCAACTCTTCACTTTAAGCTGCACCCAAACACGCAGGCTGCAATGGCAGTGGTGCATGTTTGTGGTGAGAGGTCTCTGAGGGTGGCATAATACATGCTGCAGCTCTCTGAAGCCTTTCCCTGGCTACCCGGCCCTTGGTACCATAGGTACCCCTTACAAGGGACTTATAGGTAGGCCCTACTTGTGCCAATTGTGGAAGCAATGGTACAGTTTAGGGAAAGAACACATGCCCAGGAAACCTGATTGGCAGGGACCCAGGGCAGACTCAGTCAAAATTGTATCTGGTATCTGGGAAAAAAGTTAGGGGCAACCATGCAGAAAGGGCACTTTCCTACGCACAGTCTTTTGCACTTTCTCAGTTAACAAAGTCTTTCAGAACACTTCTCCAATGGCTTTTTCCTCAATTGTTTCACAATTTGATGTCAGCAGGGTTCAAACAGCTCTTATCTCAGTGGCAGCATGTTTTCCACTCTACTCTTGCTCTTTTTGACCTTCCTGGTTTTTGCTGATCATCTTCTGTGTCACTGATACCGCTTGACTTTGTTTTTTCTGCGAATGTTGGCAGTATGCAATCAATTACCAAAGGAACCTGGATTGGTGTGACTGTTTGTTGTCCTTCATCCCTTTCTTCTCTTTGCTGTTGTGCCTCTTGCTGTATTGCTTCTTGTAATTGTCCAACTTGTGACAGTCCTGCCACTAGTGCTCTTCTTCCTGACACATAAAACATTATGGGGCATAAGAACAAGCCCCTATAGCCACCACAACGTCACTTTTACCAACGTTGTGCTGGCGATAGGGACTGCGCCTTATGTACAAAGCAGCGTTAAGCCACTTAACGTGGCTTAAGGCTGCCTTGTACATAAGGCCCCCTTTTACACTATGGTTAGCGTGAAAGGGATGGGCAGTGAGTGTTGTGATGGGTGTTCCACCGCAACACCCTTTCATTTTGATGCTGCCCCCTATGTACAAGGGTGGTGTACATAGGAGGCAGCGCCAAAATTAAGACCAGGTAAATCCTGGTCTTAAGATGGCAAAACGAGGAGAAATGCATTATTTCTCCTCGTTTTGGCTTTTTCCATGTGTGCTGCCTTGTGCAGCACACATGGAAAAAGCAAAATGCCATGGTTTGTTTATGTACAGGAAGGTGACCCTTCCTGTGCATAAACAAACCTTTAAACAAAATGCCATTTTGTCACTTTCATGTGTGCTGCATTAAGCAGCACACATGAAAGTTACAGAATGGCATTTTAGAATTGTTTATGTGCAGGAAGGGACACCTTACTACACATAAACAATCCTCCCCTGCACGCAGACACCCTTCCACTATGGTGCAAGGGTGCCTGCGTTGGCACTAAGTTGCTAAACCTAGCACCATCGCAGGGGGAAACGCAAGGCTGCACCACATTCTAGTAAATATGGTGCAGCCTTGCGTTTCAGAAGTGGCGGTGCGCGGTGTTAAGCCAAGGAGGCTAACGCGGTGCTCCTCCTCTTCCTTGTACATATCACCCCATTTTTCTTCATACGGATTTCTCACTCTCTTGGTATGCGATGCGTGCACCCAGTTTGGTATTCCGGCACATTTAACAGCAGTATTCATGATGAGGATCACCTGGTAGGGACCTTTCCACCTTGGTTCCAGGAAGGACTTCCGAACATGCTTCTTTACCAGGACCCAGTCACCAGGACTAAGGTTGTGGCACTGTTCTTGTTGCGTGTTAAAAGTGACAGGTTTGACACAATCTAACTGGTGTTCAGGGATAGGAATTTTTGGATGGCCTTGTTGCATTGGACATTCAGTCCTGCCCTCCCAAACGGTCAAGTATACAGTTCAAATATGTGGGTACAGGGGTAAGTGGCCAGACAGTACCAGGCAAAACTGCCCATCTGTCAGCTGTTCCGTCTGGGCTAGACAATAATGATTGACTTGGGGACAGTTTCGGTAGTTCCTTCTAACACCAACCCCGAATTACCATTGATGGTGTATGTTCATGCAAAACCAGCAGGCATTGTCATCGTGGTGCCTAGGAATATGTTGGAAAGTGGGGCTTGATGATGTGATAACTCTTGATGGTGTGGCAGAAGGCCCTGAGGATCCTAATATTTTAAATATGTAGACTACCTTTGATAACAATAGCCACTCTCGATCAGGAAGAGTCGATGGCATGGCTGATTTAACACATTCTGGTAATGCTCAGGCAGGACCTATTTTATTAAGTGTCCCCGAAAATTCAGTTGACGGCAATACAAGTCTCTTGCAAATCCCATGCAAATCTCTTTCCATCTACAACTTCTGTAATCTTGGGAATGTAGCTGGACTTAAAGCCAGGCTGCTACTTCTTCATTGGTGTAAATTCATTGATAATTTCGATATATGCTTCTTAAAAGAAGCGTGGTGCACATCTCCTATATATAGACCAGGCTTTTTGACATATTTTACCCTGGCTAGGCCAAGCAAAGGGGGGAGGCCAGCAGGAAGACTAATAACTTGGGTTAAAACCTCTCTAAATTGCAAAATAAGGCAACTGAAAACTGATAGCAAGGTTTATATTAGGTATCAAATCTAGTAGTGGTAGAGAGTGTATTGTGTCATTTTTTAACATCTATGTGAGAGGGGAAATGGGTGGGGCAGTATCGCCAAAGATTCAATTTCTGGAAGCCTTCTTGGATAGGTAGCAGCCTGGTGTCAATCTGATCCTTGCCAGGTATTTCAACACTACATTTGAACCCCTCGACAGGGACGACATTTAACTCACAGCAAAGGATGATGAAAGATGGGCCATCCCGCAGCTGGAGGCTGCCCCAGTAAAAATATTGGACCCTGGCTGATTTTCAGTTGAAAGCACTTGCTATTGAACTTAGGGTACAGCAAAAAAATGGGAGGACTGAATCTGATTGGAAGGGGGCATACAATATAAGTCTAAAAGCTGCATTGATTATGTAATGGTCGAATTAAAACTGTGGCATTTAGTCAAAGACATGATTATCCAAGAAAAAGAGGAGAGTGAGCATAATCCTCTATGCCTCTCAATGGAGGACCTATTCAATAAGTTCTGGGTCGATTGCTCAACCCTCACTAGTGCTAGGAATATCGAACACACAGCAGACAAACATTGCCTTAAGTGGCAGTAAGTAAGGAGGAAGCCTGAATTCAGAAACAATGTCCAAGAGTTCTTGCTTAATTTACTACATTGCATGGAGATAAATGAAGGCAAGCAAGAAATCATTGAGGTGCAAGCAACATTTTTGGTGGAAATAGCTGCTCACTTTCTATTTCCCTATGCCAGTAAAAAGAAGGCCCCACTTGGTGGTGGTAGCTGGTTCAATAGCGAATGTCGAAAGCTAAGGCATACATTAGCCACGACTATAAAAGAAAAAAAGTTCCCCTGATAGAGACCACTAGGAAAGCTTATAAGCTGACAGTGACTAGGGCCAAGAAAGAGTGGGACGACAAGAGATGACGAGATTTAGTGAAGACATGGGCATCCAACGATGATTCACTTTTCTGGAAGCTAGTAGCTAGAGGTGAGCATATATCAGGGTTCGAACCTCAGAATCATGTTCCATCCTCTTACTGGTTCAATCATTTTTCAGCCCTATTTTTGCCACCCTTCTCTATGGAGGACGTCTCTAATTCACTGGCCACCTTTTCCAGAGGGAGTGCTGTTGGACCAGATAGCTTTACAATGGATGTCTATGTTTATGATCCTGACATATGGGTAAAAAACATATTGGCCAATATAAATGAGAAAGCCATGGATATTCCTATTCCGGCATCATGGCAGGGAGCAGAGCTGGTACCGGTGTAAAAAAAAGGGGGATAAGAGTCTCCCAGCCAACTAAAGGCCCATCAGTTTAATTGACTGCCTAAAGAAAGTTTTTGTCGAAAGGTACTAGTAAAGTAATAGAATAGGGCATACATCCATCCTTGACTACATTTTAGTAGATATGAGGATTTGGCATAGGGTGGTTGATTTTAAGATTGTGCCTCGCTATGACAGTGACCATAATGTTCTGATGTTAGAGGCAGCAATGCCAACGGCTGAGATTGTATCTGACCCAAAATCTTCATCCGATGATAGACTAACACTCACTAATTGTAGGAGGAGAGTCTGATCGATGGATATATATCAATCGCAAGAAAAGCTGTCCTCCCTATATGAATCCATCATCCCGTTTTTAATGGCTGCAGAACACTCTATTTCTATCAATGGTTTATCCATTTCCCTCACGCAAGTTGCTGAGAATCACAAAGCATTGACAACCACTTTGGTTAACTCCTTCTTCCCTATCAATAGAATAAGTAAGCACAAAAAGGTCCAACATTCATGGTTTAGTGATAGCTGTCGAACAGCCAAGCTTGCTCTCATTGCTGCAATTAAAGTTAAGGATAGACACCTAATTAGAGAAAAAAGGGTGTTCTATAAAAGCACCATTGCCGATCCTAAAAAAAGGTGGGAGTGCATTAAGTGGGATACCCTGAGAAGGGCCCTAGTCATCCATGAAAGGAAGGTATTTTGGAATGTAGTAATGACGGGCTGCTCTGATGGAAAACAGGCTATAGAGCCTAATATTGGAGCGGATGTTTGGAAGACATACTTTGAGACCCTCTACTCAAGGGTGGAGGACGAGGGTGGCATTATAGCTAATGAGATTCCCCCCCCACAGGTAAACTGCATTGAGGGCCCCGAGATAACCCTCAAGGAGATCACTAATGCCTTAAGCAAAGTAGCTCCATCTAAAGCTCCGGGGTTAGATAAGATTCCAGGGGACCTCTTTCGAAGTGAACCTACTATCTGGGCCCCCTATTTGTGGACCCTGTACAACGCTATTTTACAGGGAATGGTGATTCCTACTACTTGGGCTGGCGCAGAAATCCTCCCAGTTTACAAAAAGGGCTCACCACTCCTCCCCACAAATGGATCACTGATTAAATATCGATAACAAAAACACTGACATACAAAAATATCGCAGTAAAAATATCGTACACACAAATATCGACACTATACTTAAACAAGAATTTACACAGATATCGATAAAAAATATCGCCTAAATAAATATCGTATACAAAAATATTGACTACTAAAATAACGGTAACAAAAATATCGAGAAAATTAAATTATAATGAAACACAACACAAATATCAATAACACTAATATCTACTTACAAAATATCATCAAAATACATATAAAAATATCGAACAATACCATTCAACATTAAATAAACACTATTTACAATGATTTAATTATTTAACATATCTCAAATAATTATAATAAATGATAACAACATATATAAAAATATTAAATGATTAAAAAAATTATAATATAATTCTACAAATACAAATAAATGTTCAAATTCACAAAATAAAATTAATTTACTCACCAACAAAAGAAAATTACATATATATAATATACAACTATAGATATCATAAATTAAAAATATTGACAAATATATTTAAATAACTACAACAAATAATATATTATAAACATAAAAATAAACAAACACATATTTACCCAATTAAAAAGAAACTGCTAAAAAATTCAAACAATGTATCTCAACCAATGATTTCATACTAAGATAGCACTAACCAATAAAAATTGTGAACTAATTAACTAAACACTATAAAAACAAACAATTAACTAACACACATTTACCGTTTATCGGCCAATAATGGAGGGAGAAACTGCTACTTTACAAGAGAGAAAAAAGAAAATCTACAAAAACTACTATAACAAATTATACTACAACACAGGTAAGAACAAAACTTTTTACAAAATATAAATGCCTATACCTCCTTAACTTAACTAACTGAAATAATAAAATGTTCCCACTCTTTTTAAATGAAAACTAAAGTTGCAAACAACAACACCAAGAAAAATAAAACTAAAATGTCAGTAAAGACCTTATTTAACTCTACATGATGAAAAACATAAACTATTGAATATGCAACTTTACCTATAAAGAAAGTAAAATAGTCTGATTTTGTTACATGTTTAAAATGAGAAAACATAACTAATAAATGCACTTTTCTTCACAGCTTTCACAAACTGCATCTACAAAAACATCCACCAAATTAAATTCATCTACTACAAAAAGTAAGTATAGTTTCAGTGCTAAAAAATAATAATACAAAGAAATGAAAACATATCTCAAATATAACTAACATAAACATTTTTCTTCCACATCTACAGAAAATCGAACAGTGAAAAAAACAAGCAGCAAATAAACCCATCAACAAAACACAAACAACACTAATGTAAGTATTTTTTATAAATTGTTAATAAGACTAGCAGATTTATTATTCACAATAGCATATTTACTAAAAACATGTGTATATATCTTCACAGATATACCCCGGAAATGGCAGAAGGAGCGAAGTTTATAACAACGCAAAAGGGAAAACTAATGCTTTGCTACATGGGTTACACTTGCACCCAAGAAAAAGTCCTAGAAAATAAAACGCATTGGAAATTTAGCAAATATTATTCCACTGCCTGTTATGGTAGAGCTACAATAATAGATAGCAATGTTGTGAATGTTAGAGAGCACAACCATCCACCCAATGTGACTGAATTGGAAGTAAGAGAAGCCTTAGACACAATAAGATAAGCAAGTACAGGCTCCCAAGAGACAAGTACTCAAATTCTGATTT
This sequence comes from Calotriton arnoldi, assembly GCA_963921515.1. NCBI lineage: Eukaryota > Metazoa > Chordata > Amphibia > Caudata > Salamandridae > Calotriton > Calotriton arnoldi. The sequence goes on along the minus strand of CAWUFW010007744.1, from coordinate 918,361 downwards.
TTTTTTAACCAAAGTACCTGAACATGACACAGGACAATTACCTTCTATTCCCAACCTAAAAAGATTAATAGCAAAACCTAAGAGAGCTTCAGATCCAACACCGCCTACCTCCCAAACTTTTGAAGAAATCCAAATACTCCCAGAATACACCATCACCCACAAAGAAGACAAATTCTTACTGTATGACAACAAAATTCAAGATAAAAGAATTATTATTTTTGCAACTAATAATAACTTGCAAAAACTTAAAAACTGCGAAACATGGATGATGGACGGAACTTTTAAAGTTTGTCCAAAACCCTTTTATCAGCTTTACACAATTCATGGTGAATTTGAAGAAACAAATATACCATTCATTTACGCATTGCTGCCTAATAAACATAGCACCACCAATATAGAATTACTAACAACAATAAAAGAATTAAAAGAAAATTACTATCCCCAAAGAATAATAGATTTTGAACATGCTATGATTCAAGCAATACTGAAACTTTACCCACATACTGCAATACAAGGGTGCTACTACCATTTTAACCAAAGCATATGGAGGCACCTACAAAAATCTACTTTAAGCATAGAATACTCAACTAATAGCAACTTTGCGTATCAAATAAAAAAATGAATAGCCCTAGCATACGTCCCAACAACTGAAGTATCTAATCATTATAACTTGCTAATAGACAGTCCCTTCTACCGTACTAATGAAAGTAAATTAAGTCCCGTGCTGGACTACTTTGAGGACACCTGGGTGGGGAGATTACATCGGTCAGGTCATCGTAGACAACCCAAATTTCAAATACCCTGGTGGAATGTCTACGCCAGTACTATAGCTCAAAAAGCCAAAACAAATAATGCAGTAGAAGGATGGCATAATGCCTTCCAGGCCACAATAGGCAGAGGGCAACCCAAATTCCATAAACTTATACAAGCTATTAAAAAGGAACAAAGCTACCAAGAGCTCAGAGTAGAACAATCTGTAACCAAAATAGGACCTAAACTTAGCAAACAAACCAGAAGTATGTATGAATACCTCCAACATAAAACTAAGATGTATCCAAATACCCAAGGTCTAGAATATCTAGACATGATAGCAAAATCAATTCTTTAAAACAAACCAAATAACAAACATTATAAACATAACAAACATATCAACAAAGTATTTCTCTTTTATTTTAAATGAAATTATGTCATAAAATTCTAAATATAACTCAAAATTATATGACATAATATAAATAATAAAAAGAGAATAAAAAAATATCATTTCCCACCCTCAATAATAAAATAATAATTACTTACAGTTGTCTAGCTGTAGAATATCCTCAAAATCGATAAAATCCACAACAATCCAAGCAAAAATTAATCCATGTAATAATGAAACCCCCCAAAAAAATGGAAAAATACAACTGTAGATAAAAGAATTCAACGCCGCAATCCTCTCAATAAAGAAACCCTAAAAAACCCGAAAATAGTTTATAAAAAAACGCTCCAACAACCCGATAAAAAAAGGAAATGTATAGCAACTTGTTAGCAAACAAGAAACAACATTGTCCTTTATTAAAAAAGAAAACGCGTGAACAACTACATACGTTCACCAAAGCCAGTACCTGTAAATAAAAGTAAACAACACCCACCCATAACAAATATATAAACCCACAAAAACCAATATCAACATATAACAAACATAGACACATATTGTAAACATATAAGTAAAATTCCATAGCATTCTAATTGCATCCAACACTAAATAAAACACATAAAACACTAAACTACGGAAACAACACGTAATTATCCTGAAAAAAATAAAATAACGCCGTAACAAACATATTAACACTACCACTAACTTACCCCTACCATAAAACTAACTTAAAAGTAAATAAAAGTAAACTTACAGGAACGGAGGCGAAGCAGCTCCCAACAGCGAGGTTCCGTCTTCGTAAATGACCCAAAAAGGAAATCGATAGGTAAAAAAGTGACTAAAAGGAAATAAAATGGCGGCATAATTAAAATAAAAATAGGACTAACTCCCCATAGAAATGAATGGAAAATATTTTGAAAAATGTTTAAAAATGTTTAAAACTGTATGTATACTTTTTTTCCTCAATGTTTAAAATAAACATATAAAAATGTAAAATAAACAATAATTATTTTATTTAAAAAAATATAATATAATAATTAATGTATATTAAAATATATGTTTATTACATACACTGTTAATTTACCAATGTAATACAAATGTTTAAAAAAATATATGTATTGTTCACAATATTACTGTAAAAATATTGTAAATTATTTAACATATTAAATATTATTTAATAAAAATAATATTTAATATGCTAAATAATAAAACATAATCCTATCAAATGTACAGTGTATATGTTTACAAACTCATGAAACTGTTGTAAATAATATTATTAAAATGTAAACAAAATTTACTACAAATATTTGTACTGTTTTACTTTACCATTACATAAGTATACTACAAAAAAATGGACAATTGTTAAAAACTGTAACAAAAAAATATATGTAATAAAATATAATTTGTTGAACATGTATAAATAAATGTTAAATAGCCCAAATAAATGGAAAAAAATTTAAACCAAATAAAATGTTAAAAATATCATTATAAAAAGTATAAAAATATCTTGTCATCCCAAAAATATTATGAATAAAACTAACATACATGCTAAATGGTAGACCATGATATTTTACTATTCTAACTCCAAATCCAACTAAACTCAAAGAAAGTGCTGGAAAGTAAAACATAACAATTTACTATTCTAACTCCAAATCCAACTAAACTCAGGGAAAGTGCTGGATAGTAAACCATAATAATTTACTATTCTAACTCCAAATTCAACTAAACTCAGGGAAAGTGCTGGACGGTAAACCATAATAATTTACTATTCTAACACCAAATCCAACTAAACTCAGGGAAACTGCTAGATGGTAAACCATAACAATTTACTATTCTAACTCCAAATCCAACTAAACTCAAAGAAAGTGCTGGATAGTAAAACATAACAATTTACTATTCTAACTCCAAATCCAACTGAACTCAGGGAAAGTGCTGGATGGTAAACCATAATAATTTACTATTCTAACTCCAAATCCAACTAAACTCAGAGAAAGTGCGTGGATGGTAAACCATAATAATTTACTATTATAACTCCAAATCCAAATAAACTCATGGAAACTGCTGGATAGTAAACTTTAACAATTTACTATTATTACATTTACTACACAATATTAGTACAATTTTGCAAATTATTAAAAAAACAAATTTATTTAATCATATTTTAATACATAATTTCACACCATTTTTAATTTTGGAATTTTAAAAATATTTTATTTCATGTAAAAATAAAAGTTTACATTTCAAATTTCAATTTTTCAATTTTTAATTTCAATAAATATTACTATTTATAATTTAAAACACACAATATTTCTAAATTAATACCCACCCTTATCCCCTATAAACCCAACATCCCGCTCCTAAAATATATACAAATTTGAAAAATGTATTAAATTTTAAACAACATTTTTAAATTACTACCCACCCTTATCCCCTATAAACCCAACATCCCGCTACTAAAATATATACAATTTTAAAATATTTATTACATTTTAAACAACATTTTTAAATTACTACCCACCCTTATCCCCTATAAACCCAACATCCCGCTCCTAAAATTAATATGAAAAAAATAATAAACAAATTATTTCAACAAATTATTGTTCTAAAAACATTAGACATGTAAAAACTAACATAAAATAACAATTAAAACACTAAACAAATTACATCAAAAACATAACATCGATATTACTGACATCGATATTTTTTACATCTAAATTTTTAACATCGATATTTAAAATTTAGATATTACTACACAACAAAAAATTCGATATTTTTTACATCGATATTACTTACCTCGATATTTAACACCAACGATATTCTTACCTCGATATTTATGTATGTCGATATTTTCACGTCGATATTCTGTCTCTGCACCCCACAAATTATAGACCCATAAGTCTCATTGATGTCAGGCAAAAAATATTTGCCCATGTATTGGAGGGACGACTCCAGAGTAGGATGGAGGTGCACAATATCCATAGCCCATTTTAAGCCGGCTTTAGAGAAAAGATGTCCACAACAGACCAAGGGGCCGATTCCGATTCGGGCCGGAAATCTCTCTGACCGAGCCGGACCCGGAGAGATTTCCGACCGAATCGGACCCTAGCAGTCCGACCGAACGAGTACGATGCGTTCGCATGCTATCGGACTCGATTCGGTCGGACTCCCATTGAAGTCAATGGGAGCCTGTCGTACAACGCGTACGCGGGCTCCATTGACTCAATGGGTGCGAGGCGAACAAGGCGCCCCCTACAGCGTGTGACGCGGCGAGCGACTCGCGCCGTACACGCACAGGTAGGGGGACCTATGGGTCCCCCTGTGGTGCGACTCGCGCGGCTACGCGCGTACAGGGGGTCCGACACGGACCCCAGAGTACAGCTCCGAATGCTCTTTCGAGCCAGACGGCGCGTGTCGGTCGGACTGCTCGCGGCGCGCATCGTACTTACCCGGCCGGGGAACGTCTCCATTGCGCGGTGCGAGTCGTGTCCGAGCGAGTCGGTCGGTGCGGATAGACCCGGGAACGAGTCGGTCGGAGCGGTCGGGACGCTCGGACGAGTCGGTCGGCGATTTCGCATCGTACTCGCTCGCCCGGACGTGCGTACGAATCGTTCGGGAATTAGGGCTCCGAATCGGATCCGGTTAAGCCGAATCCGATTCGGAGCCCTACCGGCCAAGATCGGAATCGGCCCCCAAATGTTTAGGCACCAACTCCTACATTGGAAGACTGTGTCTATAGAGGGTGGCAGCCTCTATTTAATTTTCGGGGACTTAAAATCTGCATTTGATTTGGTACAGAGAGACAAACTGTGGGCGACATTAAGGGATTTGGGGGCCCCAGCTTATCTTTGCCATCTGCTGAAACGGCTACATGAAGGCAATTATGCCAAAATTAGGTTTGGCAAACACGGGGAACTTACTGCCCCCATACCTATAGACAGAGGTGTTCGACAAGGCTGTGTTCTTGCCCCCACCCTTTTTTATCTTTTTATAAACAGACTTGTAGAGGGGATTGACCATGGGGAAGGACATAGATGCACCCAAGCTGGCAAATTGCAAAGTACTATGATGTTTGCCGACGATACTCTTTTGCTCTCAAAAAACACCTATGGGCATACAGAGGGTCCTCAACAACTTCAATGCCTTCTGCAAATGTAGGGGGTTAGAGATTAACATCCAGAAGACCAAATATATGGTCTTCAATCCAGTTAGCAGCCCTGGCCAAACCCTTGTCTACAAGGCAGCCCTCTGGAGAGGGTGTCTGTGTTTGAGTATTTTGGGATTACTCTAACGGAAAAAAAGGATTGGGGCACTCCAAATAAAAAAAGCTAGCTTAAAGATGGCCCAGCCACGGGTGGCCTGACAAAGGTATTCAGGAACTCTACTCATAAATCTGTTGGCCCGATGGTCAAAATATACAAAGTGCAAGCTAGGGGTGCTGCCCTGTATGGGGCTGAAATTTGGGATCATTGCCCATCTGGTAATATAACAAAGATCGAGAACACTTTTGCCAGGCAGTAATGTGGCCTTCCCCCTAGCTCCCCTCTTACACCGCTTCGCCTGGATCTTTGGGTAAGGCCAATTGCAGATGAAATTGCTCTCTAACCCCTTACATTCTGGCCTCGCCTGTGGGCTACCCCACAACTGGCTGAATACAGGTAAGAGCTGAGGGAGGTCCTGAGCCTCCAGGGTGCGGGAACATTACCATGGTTAGCCTTTGTCAAGGATACACTCTTGGCCATGGGAAGGGCTAACCTATGATATAATGCTGAGGTAACCTGTCCTACAATATCTAGGAAGGATTTGGTATGGAGCTATAGGGAGAGGAAACTTAACCATCTGCAGGGGAGCTCTACAACTGGCTCTCTCACTGCAGCGTTCATGGGAATTAAAGATCAGCATAGCCTAGAGCCTGTACTGGATGACATTCAACCCGCGCTGGCCAGGAAGTTATACCTGCAATTTAGGTATGGGGTACTTCCGCTGCGTGTTTTTACAAACAAATGGGCTGGTTCACCCCTTTTGGGCTGTCCAGCTTGTAACAATACAGTGGAGTCAGAATATCATGTTTTTTTCTTCTGTCCAGGTTATAGGAAGGCCATGTATCGATGGTTGATCCAGCTATGTAGAAATCTGGGAACCAAGCGCTGTGTAGAGGCATTCAGGATTCTAAAATATAACACCCATTTGCCTATTGTATTTTCAGTGTCATTCTCCATGTGGTGTGCATGTAGAGTGTTCCTAAAGGCCACTCCATAGGCACTAGCTGACAACCTCATAATACTTTTAACTAGATTTGGTATATTTTAATCTGTTTTTAACATTTATTATTTTTAGTGTGTTCTTATTGATTGTAATATGATGCATACTCGTTTTTAGAATGTTTCATATTCGTGCATATCTTTAAACATGTCATGGGTGTGATGGACCTTGTGCTGGCAACCCAAACCCAGGTTATGGGGTTTGGGCATGTGCCCATATAGATTGTTTTTATGAAATGTTAATGTACTGCACATGCACTTTCATGAGCAACTCTAACCCAGGGTTATGGGGTCTGGGCACTTGTCCACACGGACCATTTTTATGAAATGTTATTGTATTGCACATGCACTTTTATGGTCAAAACTACCAAAATAAAGTTCAAAGCAAAGACATCATAAGCCTGCTGCTAGCATGTTTTAGAACCAATAACAAAAAACCTTTGCAACGGGGGTCTCAGGGAAAATTTAAAGACCAATACAATTTCAAATCCCCAAACCTGAACTGTAACAAACAAAAGGAAAACCGTAGGTCTAGCAAATATTCGAGCAAAGTCAGCAATAGTTAAGAAATAGCCCTTGTTTGTCAGGGGAGTCCTTTAAAGAGGACGGAATCCCATCACCCACCAAGGTGGCATGCTTCATCATCTGGGACCTCCTCTTGGTTGCAAAACCTAGTGCAACCAAGGGCTACAACCTTCTCATAAGGAGACGGGAGCTCAGGGATGTTTTGAATAGTTTCTGATTGGATCAACTAAGATCCCAAAGAAGTAAAGCGATGATTGTCTTATCGGTGATGGTTGCAGTGCGTGTAGTGAACAAAGTGAAACGTGATTTAAAATTGGCTACCAGGATCAAAACCAAATTTAATACAAATTGACCTGGTGTCAAATGTAAAAATCAGTGCGTATGCAGCTTGAACCATATAACTGCATTAGTCCGAAAAGGAGATGGTCTACATGTTTCAGCCTGTCGATCAGAATGTGATCACGGCTTTCATCAGGACCTAGATAGTATATCGCTACTGCAAAATTATGTGTGAAAAAAACAACAAGTAAAGTCACAATATATGTGGTTGGGTACGACACAACCTACATTAACCTGTGATCCCAGTTTTATGGTCAAATGTCACAGGAATATTGGACGACAACCCGTCTAAATGCGGGTGCACTCCTCACCTGGCATCAGCTCAGGACGTGAGACACCGCTCTATCTGTCGGTACCCCGGACCGGACACGAGCTGGAACGGGAGGTTACATTCTGATCAACAGGCTGAAACATGTAGACCATCTCCTTTTCGGAATAATGCAGTTATATGGTTCAAGCTGCATACGCACTGATTTTTACATTTGACACCAGGCCAATTTGTATTAAATTTGGTTTTGATCCTGGTAGCCAATTTTAAATCACGTTTCACTTTGTTCACTACACGCACTGCAACCATCACCGATAAGACTATCATTACTTTACTTCTTTGGGATCTTAGTTGTTTTAGAACCAAAACATCAACAATAGAGAAGGTCTTTAGAATTGCCATAATATGCTGAAATACATCTTTGATCGGCAAGGGTGACTTATATGTCTCCTTTGTTGATCTTAAATCTGCTTTCGATCTTGTGCCATACTCAAGGTTATGGTTGGTTCTTGAAGTGATGGGGTGCCTCTTGATATGCTGTCCTTGCTGGTTAGATTACAAGCTAAGAACTTTGGCCAGGTACGATGGTGCTCGCAGGGCCGACTAACTGATAAAATCTCAATATTAAAGGGCGTTTGGCCGGGCTCTGTATTGGCTTCTACCCTATTCTATTTGTATGTATATGGTTTGGCATACTATCTTCCAAAGGTTGAGGCTGATGCCCCTTCTTTAGCTAAGGGCAAGATACCGATAATGTTGTTTGCAGGCAACACTTTGTTAATTTCAAAATCACATAGTGGTCTGCAAAAACTATTAACCAGAGCGAAGCCTAGAGATAAATGTAGATAAAACTAAATTGATGGCATTTAACCATCGGAAGAAGTTTAAGGGAAGTTTGCCACTGGGGCATGAGCAACTGGAATAGGTAGGCTCATTTACATATCTTGGCATTAAACTCTCGTCTAATCTATCATGGAATTCACATATTGATACTGTTACAATAAAGCAGAGGCAGAGAGTTGGCGTATTTTTGAAAAAACTTCATGCCTCCTACACTAGACCTATTGCACTTGCTCTGAAAATGTATGCAGCTAAAGCTCTAGGAGAAGCATTGTATGTTGCGGAGCTTTGAGGTTTCGGTGACATAATGGGTATGGTGAAATCAGAGAATAAAATTGTAAAGATTTTGTTTCACCTCCAACCAGTACCCTACTAGGTCCCTTAATCATGGACTAGGGTCTGAAAAGGGTAAACCTCAAAGCCCCTCTGCTCCCCCCCTTTACTGGCAAAGGATTTGGGTTACTCCAGAGCTAGTGCATTATGCAGACACTCTAGATGAGATAATTAAGATGTATAAAGCTAATAAGGTTCTATGGCTGTCTTCAAACAAGCAGCTACTGAAGGCGCTTGGTTTTGGTGACCTTGGACTTCATCCTGAGGTAGCAAAAATTCCCTCGAAGGTAGTAGCTTATGGCTGGGGATGCGAGGTTGACTGGAGAATTCCTAGACTTCAAGACCTCGTATGCTTTAGAGCAGTACTGGGATTTGATTACTGTCCCGCTTGACAGGAAGTTATATCACCATTTTAGAGTGGGCACACTTCCTGTAAAGTCATTTACTGCAAAGTGGAAGGGTTCAGCTGGTGACGACTGCCAGTTCTGCAAAGGTCAAAAAGACCTGTGTAACCCTTGTGCACTTTTTGTATGCCCTGCTTATGTCAAGCTTCGCTCTTTCTGATTGCACCAGTGCATTGCAGTTGGGCACCCTAAGTCACTGGGAAACATTGAGGATATTAAGATCAGATCCACTTCCCTTGTATGCTTGCGCAGTTGCAACATTTTGGGCTTGATGTGTGCACAACCGAGGGCTGTTATTGTTGTAATGTGATTTTAACGTTTTAAAATCTTTTAACATTATGTATAGTGATGCTTTTTTTAATATGGATATTAATTGTACTTCTTGTAGCATGAATTCATTTTAGGGAATTTTAAAACAATGGAACTAATTGTATGTTGTAAAATATGAATGTTGTTTACCTGTTAAATGTGATCCTTTAATGTTGATATGGTGTTGTTTGAACGAGTTGTATTCTATTTATAATATAATTCCTCTGCAAGCATCCTAAATCTGGGATTAAACCAATTCTGTCTGAAAATTCTCTCCATTGCATCCCTTCCTAAATGTCTTGAACCATGAAAGTATTGTGTCGTTGGAAACAACAAACTGTCTGGCAAAACAGTCTTCTATCTGCTGACATCCAAATGTCATTTGAATTTTTCTCACATCCTGCTCTGATCCAACCCTGCTGTTCTGCTTCTGTAACATTTTCCTGCAATATTTTGAGAACAACCCAAGTATCAGCCACTGACAACAACATTGAGAAAACACTGTGCTCTTCGGAATCATTGAAATATCCCTCATTAAAAGAGCAGGCCACAAGTGCACAACACTGTACAACCTCATCAGCATTTCCACTGTGACACATCCATTGTCAGCACTGTGAGCTGCACATTTAACAACTGCAATAACTGCTGGTTTCTGTAGCACATCCAACAATTTTCTTACATGTTCCCCCATTCCTAAGAGGGTTACCAGATGAGGTCAGGAAACCTCTTTGAGACCATAACTGTCCAAAACCATGGACAACACCAAAGGCATACTGATTATCTGTAAATGTAGTCACTCTCAATTTTGCTGGTAAACTGCAAGCTATCATGAGGGCAATTAGTTCTGCAACTTGTGCTGAAGGCACGCTTTGAAGCCATGAAGCTGTGACAGCTTCTCGAATTGTACAGATATCGTAAGCTGCTCTCAGGGTACGTTTACTGTTTCTCAGACATGAGCCATTAACAAATATTACATAATCAGGCTCAGTTAAAGGTTAATCTTTTATGTTTGGTCTTGGCTTGGTGCATAAGTCTGCGACATCTAGACAATCATGCTCATCTTCCTCTCCAATGGAATCTTCATTTAAGGGTAGTAATGTGGATGTGTTTAAAATCTGACATCGTCTTAAAGTTATGTTGTCTGCTACCAGAATTTGGTACTCGTATTTAGTGAGCCTGGTATTGGCCATGTACTGTGTTTTCATTCTGGTGAGCAGAATTTCCACTGATTGAAAGATGATAACAGTTAAAGGATATCCCATCACTATGCTCTCACTCCTCTCTATACTAACTACAACAGCTGCTACTGCGTTAAAGGCAGCCTGGCAGCCCTGTGGCTATGGGATCAAGGGTGATTGAAAAATAAGCCACAGGTCTTCTTGCATCGTCACACATCTGAGTAAGTACTTAGAGAGGGCAGTCCTTCCTCTCAGTGCCTAACAAGTGAAAATCTTACTGTAGTCAGGCATTCCTAGTGCTGGGGCATGACAGAGACTCTCTCAGCTCTAGGAAAGCTTTTAAGCACCCGTTGTCCCATGGAAGGAGATCAGGCACATATTTTTGCGTTAGACTCAGTAAAGGCTTAGGAACTGGGGAAAAACTTGGGGGCATATTTACAAGGGCTTTATCTCCGCTTTTTTGGCTAAAAAAGCGGAGATAAAACTATCGCCCTATTTACAAGAGGGTGCTAACATGCATAATCGCATGTCAGCACCCTTTTTCCCAACGCCTCCCTTTGCATCTCTAATGAGATGCAAAGTGGGCGTACCCCGGATGGACTACCTTGCAAATATCGCTGATGTTCACATCGTGATATTTACAAGGCTGCCCCAGCATTTTAGCACACATTAGTTTTTGGAGAAAACCGCCGTTTTCTCCAAAAACTAACGTCTGCTCAAATGCGGACTTACCTATCCCGAACATTGGGGTGGATTATGCTGATACGACCCTGTGGGTCGTATCAGCAAGGTTATCGCCGTTTTGCAGGGAACATTGCTGTAAAACCAGCGATGTTCCCTGCAAAACGGCGATAACCTCGCTATCTCTGGAATTTTCATCGCCCTGGAGAAACGCGTTGTTAATAACGCGCTACCAGGGCGATAAATTCCAGAGATAGCCTGCGATAACAAAATTATCGCTAAGCATGGCCAGCGATAATTATCGCTGGCCGTTGATAATATGCCCCTTGGTATCCACTGTCTATAGTAGCCAACCATTCCCTATAACATTGACTTCTCTCTGTGTTCAAGGTGGATTCATCAGCAGTATAGCATTCACTCTCTCAAGGGACACTTTTTTTGCTCCTGTCTCAATAATGTGCCACAAATGCTGAACTTCTTTCTGGCAATATTGAAGGTTACCTGGAGACACTTTGGGGCCGAATCCGATTCGGGCCGGAAAAAATACCGACCGACTCGGTACGGGATCATAGTCCGACTGACACGTACCGGCGTTGCCCGACCTGGGAAGTACGATGAAATGCATGTGAATCACGACCGACTCGTACGGAACTCAAGGCGAACGACCGACCCGGACGGAAACAAGCTATCCGGCCGGGAAACCACGCGAATCGAACCGACCGACACGCACCAGGAAGTAACCCGAACGAAACGTACCCGCGAACTCCGACCCGCGCAGTACGATGCAATGGGTGCAAAAGCAGACCGATTCGCACGGAGCCCAAGCCGTACGACCGACACGCATACAAAACCCAGCCGAACAAACACAATACACCGCGACCGACGCGTACGCCACATATGAAACTGAGCTGAAACACAGCGGGAACGACTCGGAGAGGCGCGCTCGAGATAACTGCAACGTCCTACTCGGTCAGAAGAACGACTCCTACATGCACAATAATCACAAATGAAAAAATACAAAAAAAGAGGGCCAAACAAGCAATGACAAAGCCAATAAATACAGGGGGGGGAAATGGAACAGGAACACACCCCAACTCCACCTACATAAAGGCCACAAATCCCTACCATGATCCTTTGCAAATTCCACTGACCTGCCAGCACAGAACACCAGCAGACAGCAGACACACACACAGCTCATCCAACACAAAAGCCACACACCATTAGCACCTCAACAAATAGCACCCTCACCCTCACACAGCAAAACCTACACACACACACCCTCACCTGCACACACACACACATCAATCACCACCACCACCCATCACCATGCCCCTAAAGAAGAATCCAAAGTTCCTAGATAGTGAATTGGAAGTCATGGTAGACGAGATCCTGAGGGTAGAGCCACAGTTGTTTGGCACATTGGTCCAACAGACCCCCATGGCACAGAAAACCAAGATGTGGGCGAGGATCGTCGACAGGGTGAACGCACAATCACCATGTTTGCGCACAAAGGAAGACATCCAGAACAGGTGGTATGATGTGCGCAGGAGGGTCAGGGACCTACTGAAGAAGGATTACCTCCTGAGCCAGCACACCGGCAGTGGCCCTCCTGCCAAACCAGTATACCTCAGGCCCTGGGAGGAGAAGGTGCGGGCCATCCTACCACCAGTGAGCGTATATGGACTAACAAACATCCCAGAGCCTGGTGAGTACAGAACTAATATATACAATATTGTGTGCCAATACACACACATCACTGTCAAGGGGATAGTCAAACCATGCACCCCTAGCAAATCAACAGCAACCAAAAGATAATCATCCCAAGAAGTGTATGTCAGTCAGATAAACACAATACATGCCATGTCATAGTGATATGTAACTGTGTCATGACATGTACAAACCCAATACCAAATAGAGCTAGGCAGTGGCACAAATCTAACTAACAAACACTGTCAGATATTTAGCCACCACTAGAACACCACCTCACAGGGAAGCTCACAGAAAGGAAGGAATCCTGTGTATGCTGGTGAAGTCAGTGTAGCCAAGAGCATGATGGGACACGTAGTAACAGATAATGGGCAGCCTCACATTTGGACCATCAACAGCACTCTGAACCATGCTCACATCACAGGGAGTGGATAAGGACTGACAATATGGCTGACACTGGGTACTGCTGTGGGGAGCACAAGGCCCTTCTGGGAACTGTGCACCAACAAACAACAGGACCACACTGTCAGCCATCTTGCCATTGCTGTCACACTCACACACAGTGAAGTCCACTCAAAAGGAAGGAAGTATGGGCATGCTGGGAAGGGGGGTGTAGGCAATAGCATGATGGGAGTTGTAGTCACAGATATTGCTCACCCACACAATTGGCCCATCTACACAACTCTGAACCATGCTCACATCACAGGGAGTGGATAAGGACTGACAAGATGGCTGACACTGGGTACTGCTGTGGGGAGCACAAGGCTCTGCTGGGAACTGTGCACCAACAAACAGCAGAACACCACTGCCTGATATCCTGAAAGCCAACTTGCACTCCCTGCAATGCAAGCACGTTGCATGGTGGGATATCTGGCTGGGTGGGAAAGAGGACTGACAGCACTGACCATAGTTACAAGCAGCTCTCCTCACACACCCCCTCAACACAAACTCCACATAACCCACCTGGGAGAATGCAATGCCTCACACACCAAATGAAGATCCCCCAAAGAACCACCACCCTGGGTAATGCTGTGTGAAGCACAGGGACACTCTTGGGACTTGTAGCCAAACAAACGCAAGGACAACACTGTCAGCCTTCCTGTCAGCACAGGCACACTACCCCACAGGGAAGCAGAGTCAAAAGGAAGGAAGTACGGGCATGCTGGGAAGGGGGGTGTAGGCAATAGCATGTTGGGAGTTATAGTCACAGATATTGCTCACCCTCACAATTGGCCCATCAACACCACTCTGAACCATGCTCACATCACAGGGAGTGGATAAGGACTGACAAGATGGCTGACACTGGGTACTGCTGTGGGGAGCACAAGGCCCTGCTGGGAACTGTGCACCAACATACAGCAGAACACCACTGAATGACATCCTGAGAGTCAACCTGAACCCACTGCAAGGGTGGCATGCTTCATGGTGGGATAACTGGGCTAGGTGGAGAAGGATGGCCGGATGTCCACCAAATACAACCAATGCTGGCCATGCACACACCTCAACATTCACATTGAAATGCCCCAGGTATGCAGGACAATGTGCTACACCAATATCAACCTCTTACTGTGACAACTTAGGACAATGCAATGTACATGCCCGCATCCAGAGGTACAGTCACAACTGTCAGGTGTGTGAACCATTGATGCCTGTAGAAACATAACATACAATGTGTGTCTCATCCAAATACAGGTGATGATGATGGGGACACAGCAGCAGGTGAGGAGGAGTCCCTGTCCCAGGCTCCGGGGGACACTGAGCTCACTGGTGTGGAACAGCCTCTGCCCTCCTCGGATGGCGAAGACCTACCTGGCACCTCCGGTGTGAGTCATCATGCAGCACCAGCAGGACCAACATCTGCACCCCCTGCACCCACCCCTCCAACAACTGCCAACACACAGACCACCCCCGCCGACACGGACAGACCAAGGACCACCGATGATAACAGCACAGGGTCCCAGGCCCACCGTGGAGCAACGGACAACAACACCACTAACAACCCCAAAGGGGGCCTTGGGTCACCTGTGCGTGCCACCGCAGGTCCTGCACGTGTCGCCAGGGGTGGTGGGAGGGGTGGTAGACATAGGTCGCAGCTTGCAGAGGGGTCTGGACTGCATGATGACCCACAACTGGCACGCATCGCTGATGCGTACCAGGATAGCACCGGAGAGGTCAGACAGGTAGTGGGGATCCTCAAGGACATACAACAGCAGCAGGCTGCCCATCATGCCCGCTTGGACTCCCACATGTCCCGTGTGGAGACACACATGTCTCGCATGGAGTCCAAGTGGGACACATTGCAAGAACTCACAGCGGTGCATAGGGACATATTGACATGCCTCCGCCAGATTAGCACCAACATGGCCACACCTCCCTGTATGCCCACAACATCTGGTGCTGCAACAACTGACACCACCACAGGGAGGGAGGAGGACTCTGGCGGAGACTCCCCTGCATCGCCGCAGCCTGGATGTGAGGGTCTCCCCCAAAGAAGAGGGGTCGTCCGAGGAAGGAAAACTGAGAGGTTGATGGCCACGTACATCCCCCAGGAAGCCAACACCTGTTCCGGAAAATCTCCTTTGTGTGCAAACTTTTCACCCTGTCGAATGCAACACAACTCTCCCACATGACATGGGGAGTTCAAGTTGGACTAATGTATCATATGACTGTGGACTACACTCAGGACATTTCTGCTACCAAGACTTCCAACTCATCTGGGAACTTTGGATCACAATCCCAATGTACAGCACCCACCATCCTGTGCACTATACACACAAACATTTCTGTAAATAAAATCACTATTACACCATACTTGCCTCTGTTGTTATTCAAATGTGGATACTGTTATGGTGATGATGATCTGCTAAATTACACTGTGTATGCTAACTGCTACAGCAAGTACAACACCGTCATGTGAGTCATGGTGACGTGACACATATGAGGGAGACACACCACTAGGGCTACACAACACAGAGACACCAGGGCCAACGGACTCATCGCCTACAGTGATGTTGCCAGGAAATACTGTGGAATGCACAGACACCACACCTATTCAGAGTCTGTGACAACTAGCCCACAGGTGCAGTAAGCAAATGTCAGTCAGATGTGTGACCACAGACAACGCACATCCCAAAGTGAAGCACAGGTTTATTACACATTTGCAACATGTTGTTTCCACTACAAATGCAAGGTAATACCCACGTGGCAGTGGCCACACAGTCAACAAGTGCAGAAGATATGAAGTCCAGGGGTGTGTGGCACATCACCTGTAGGGAAACTACTGCTGCCACCCTGAAAGCTGAATCATGGTGTCGGGGGATCCAAGTTGACCAAAGTACTCAGTAAGCACCCTGTGAAGGACAGACATGACACACAGTTAAAACCACTGAAGAACAGGACAGAACTGCAATACTCATGCCCAATACATGTCACAAGACAAGTACACAAAACCAAGTTAGCATGTCAAAACTGTTGGGGAGTACATACTACCTGTAAGGACACATTGCTGCACGCATCCAGTCAAGTAGCACATGGCCACACTCAAACAGCACCAGAGCACCACCCACACATATCATGCAAACTCACATCATTCACATTACATCTCCCTGGATACTCACATTCAGCTGAAGAAGTTGGTGATGAGCTGTGTGCGGACATCACCATCATCATCATCATCATCACTGGCATCATGGTCCAGGCCAGGATCCTCCACAGGTGGAGGACGTTGGTCATCGTCATCCAGGATGAGAGGCAACTCCTTCCGCACTGCCAGGTTGTGTAGCATGCAGCAGACGATGACAATCTTGCACACCTTTGCTGGGGCATATGGGAGGGCCCCTCCTGTCTTGTCCAGGCAGCGGAAGCGGCTCTTCAGGAGACCAAAGGTCCGCTCAATCACTCTCCTGGTCCGACCATGTGCCTCATTGTAGCGCATCTGGGCTGGTGTCACAGGGTTCGTGAGGGGTGTCAGCAACCACGGCATGTTGGGGTATCTGGAGTCACCTACGGACAGACAAGTGCACATTAGCTGAGTTGGAAAAGTGGGTGGTATACTACAGAGCAGAACACACACAATGGTACAAAGTCAGTACACACCGACAAGCCAGGCACACTGGTTCTGCATCTGTGCCATCATCCTCGGGATGCGACTACTCCTCATCACGTAGGCATCGTGTGCTGAACCAGGGAAATGGGCACACACATGTGTGATGGTCATATCTGCAAGACATACCACCAGAGCATTGATCGAATGGTAATGTTTCTGGTTCCGGTATGCCTGCTCATGTGCCTGTGGTGGTACCAAAGCCACATGTGTCCCATCAATGGAGCCAATGACATGTGGCATCCTCCCCAGGGCATAGAAGTCACTCTTGACGTCAGTGAGTTGTTGACGTGTAGGGAAATAGATGTACTGGTTCAGGCATCTCAACATTGCCTCCAAAACATCGCGTAGCACACGGCTGAACATAGTCTGTGACATTCCACCGGCAGTTGCCACAGTGTGTTGAAAGGTACCGGTGGCAAAGAAGTGTAGGGCTGCCATTACCTTCACCTTGGGGGTCAGCGCCGTAGGGTACGGCCGGCCAGGTTGCAAATGTGGTGCCAAGCGCACTGCCAAATCCTCAATCAGCTGCCTGGTGAAGCGGTACTGTCGGATGCTGTCACGTTCCACCATCGTTGCCAGGTCAGGGAATGGTCTATGGACAGCTGGAGCCCTGCAGTGCATAGGTTGAGGAAAGAAAGATTGTCAGTCACCCCACATATGTGCCATTCACCATACTCAATTTCACATGATACATCATTACGAGACACAAGTACTTGATGTGTGTGCCGTTCTGTTCGCACATAACTCGCACCTACATGGCCATCATCTGACTACTCAGTACAACATGTGTGGACAACAGGTTCCAGGTTGTGCTATGGGAAACCATTAGGCTGTGTCACAGTACCCATTTACTGCTGTCACGTTCCACACACACACCACAGTGACATGTCTGGACAGATGCGGCACAGGCATCACAGCTCATTGACAGGTAGATTCCCAGTGACCCTGTCTTGCCACATGGACACTGGCATTACATGGCGTATCATGTACACATCAGAAAAACAAACATGACTCCCACAGGTAGTGGCCCCTGTCGCCTACGCAGGACAGACATGGACGCCAGTGACGCACAACATCAAAGTCCATGCACAAACAACGTTGATGTGGAGACTGTCTCCCATCGTGCACATGGAATCAGAGACATCGGAAACACAACATGCACACAGACTGTGGAGGGACATCACTATTGTGGCAATGGGTCACCCTGTGACGTGCTTGCCTTCCCCCATGGGACCCAGGGGGTATGTGACATGTCACACACATACACAACCTGGAAATGTGACCATGCCACATGCTCTGAAATGAACTGTTGCACATCACAGTGGTCATGTGCACAACACACAAAGGACCCTGTCCCCATTAACACATGCACAGCCTGGGTGTGGCTGCCCACAAGTGCCACCACATAAACCACATGTTAACCCCCATACACAGAAAAGGTAATGCAGCCTTACATGCCTTAGGAAACAGTGTGGACTGGGTGTGGTGTTGTAGGTGTGCCCCTGGGTCTCTGGCAGGTATATGTGGCTGGCATACGTTCACCAGTGACAAGCATGGTGACATATGCGACTGACCTGTACAGGTACGCGTTGTACAGCAATGGACCGATCGGTGTGCCGGCCGGCCCATTGCATCTGTTGTGTGCGGGTACGCGTTGTACCCGGAATACGCGTTGTACAGCAATGGACCGATCGGTGTGCACGCACTGGCCATTGCATCTGTTGTGTGCGGGTACGCGTTGTACCCGGAATACGCGTTGTACAGCAATGGACCGATCGGTGCGCACGCATTGGCTATGGCCTGGCATGGCAACGGACACGTTTTCGAAAGTTTAACGAGTCTGATGCTGTGAATTCAGTTGGCCACCCACAACAATGTTGCAAATGCATGGGTGTCATGAAGTTGAACTTTTGAAGGATGCTGTGGGCGTGTGTAAGTGGTGCAATTCCATGGATTGGCCAGATTCAGAAGATGCAAACGACTTGGACCTATCACTTTGGACACATGGGACGGTATCTGCCTCAGCAGCACACATATAATGCTGGCTGTTCCCCTGAGGGCTCACTTGCCTGCACTACATGCTCCAGGACGACATCTGCCACCACCACTGCTGCTGTCTCTGCAACCTCTGGATCCTGCAATTGCACGTACTTTGGAGAGAGCCCCAGCCTTCAGCCTTGAGGAGAACCAGGCCCTGCTGGACAGCCTCCTTCCACAGTACAGCAAGCTGTATGGGAAACCAGGGGAGCAGGTGAGTGTGCTGTCCACTGCCTTACAAATGTGCATGTTGTCTGACTAGCCAGACTTACAGTCTGAACGCCACTGGCTAGCAGGCTCACTGAGTAGTTCTCACCCCCCATAGTGTGTAGTTACAAGCACTGAACAGGTATAGTGCAGTAACAGTGCATTTAAACAAGGTTTGACTTCCCAGGCAATGATACCATGTAGTAACTGCTGGCAAACTGTTCATAGCCATCCTTGCACTGCCCGTGTACAACATGTGCCCCTGTGATTGAGACATGTATATTCAAATGTGTGATGCATGGATTTGTTGCATGTGTAGTAATGGCCTTTACACTTTGTCATCGTCACAGGTTGATCCCACCATAAGCAGGAAATATGACTGGACATCGCCCGGGCAGTAAGGTCTGTGGGGGTCTACAAGCGCCGGATCCGCAACTGCCAGAAGAGGTGGCAGGACCTTCGGGGCTGGACCCAGAGGATCGCAAGGGTCCAGCTGAAGCTGTCGCCTCCTCGCAGGAGGGGCGGACACCGGACCCTGACCCCCCACACGCTCAGGATCCTGGCGGTGGTCTTCCCTGATCTGGATGGGCAGCTGAAGGGCAGACAGCAGCAAGGAGGGGGTGAGTCCATGACTGCACTGTGAGCTTTGTCTGACATGCTATGTGCCCTCCTCTGGCCTGGTTAAACTTCAACAGTACATCAGTTATGTGGTCCAGGACCCATGTCCCTCAATTGTGCACTGCCCACTCCTCATCTGATACCCAGGTGTGGTCCTTACAGTCAGGAAATTGTGTCACTTGGGTACTGTGTCCTTGCATATTGCTTAGCTCAAGGTGGGGGACAGCATTTGTACCCGTAACTCTGTGGTGGGCATCATGGGTGGGTCCATTGCTTACACAATGCCTGGGTTCTGACATGTAATCTGCGTGTTACTTTGATATGTGGTCCAATTGCTGATCTGATTCACCACATGTGCCTGGGGTATTTGGCACACACCCATGCTGCGGTTGTGAACAATGTTTGGGCCTCAGGAGTATGTATATCAAGTGTGTCACACATGCTTAGCCACCTGCCTACTGTCCAGGGCTCATCCCTCTTTCACGTGGAGCAGGACAGTCATGCCTACTCCAGGCCATACAATACACTCTGTACTCCCACTCCCGTGTATCAGCTGACACGTTGTGCTCAGTGAAATGTTCCCTCAGGTGTCTGCCTCTGTGTCATTGTGCTGTGGCTTTGTTGTCAGGACTACTGGGGTGTTTATCGGTTAGGGCTCAGCATGCCACCGGAGATGTGACCATAGGAGACGATACTTGTGTGACATATAGGTGTTTGATCACTTGACCGTGCATACTGGGGTATGCGACTGTGCAGTTCAGGCAGCTGTTTCCCATTCACAGCAGATTGTGAGGTGCTCATGTTCCGAGGGTTGTGTTTCATGTCTCCCATATGTCCAATTGGTATGACGTGGACAAATGAGAGTTCAGATGATGTGGTTTGTGGGGGATGGACATGTGCACTTGTCAGCTACTGGACTTGCATTCCCCATGACCTAGGATTGTGACACAGTGCAGACTGTTGTTGTCTGGCTGCCCTGCCCATGTGACTGGAGACAGTGATGTATGACTTTGCAGGCATGCCTGTGCCATGGCGTTAAACTTCCTAAGAGTGATCCTGCAGGGGAGTGACATGTGCTACATGCACCCCATTGTGGCATTGACTATCAGGACATGGGTGCATCATGGTGTCTGGTGCTGGTATGCATCACATGCATTTCAAAATAGACTCTGGCCATCCCTTTATCCGGACACCTGTACTGACTCAGTGGCAAGAGTTGTGATGTGTGCATGTTCACATACTTCACCATGTTCTCTGCACTGTCCAACTACTGTGTAGGTGGTGCATGTGTCCACACTGGTGTATTGCCATCCGACAGACACCAGACCGATGGGTGCAAGGCCAGGAGGGATGTGAGTGCCATGGTTGAACATCAGACTGACAATTGGCTTCTCCTACTCTGTTTGGGCACTTTTGGCAATGTTCAACTAAGGATGCCAGGGCTTGCTCTGTAATGTGCTGTACTTACTGTGGTTTTGTGCGGTCAGTGCAGGTGACTGATGTCTGTCTGTTTCCCTAATTGTTTGCAGATACATCCACGGCCACAGGAGGGGACAGCTCCACGGACCAGGAGGAGCCGCTGAGCCAGACTGGGTAAGCAGCCGATGAGTGTTCGGAGGGATCCAGTGGCACGGAGGGCGAGGGGAGCCACACAGAGGAGCCCTCAGCACCATCCACCTCAGCTGAGGACCACAGCAGCTCGGAGGATGACTCCCTTGTGGAGGCGGGTGTCAGCAGCCACCACACCCCAGCTACTATTGCTGTCCCCGCCACCACCACCACCACCGCCCTCCCATCGGCTCCCATTCCAGACGTCCGTGGAGGCTCCCATGTTCGGGAGCGTGTCTCCTTCATGCCAGGCACCGCAGCCCCTGCCCCTGTGTCCCCTGCTGCCCTGAGTGAGGAGTCTGTGTACCTCCTTCGCCAGCTCCATGTAGGGCAGACAGCAATGCTGAGTGTCCTCCATGCCCACACCACTCTGTTGACTCAGCTGGTGTCGTTCATGGAGGGCATCTCGACGGGTATGTCTGCCCTACAGAGGAGCAATAAGTCCATGGACTCCTCCCTGACGGCAGCAGTGTCCCTCCTCCAACAGTCCCTCACCCCTCCTACATCTGCCCCATCCACACTTCCTGGCACCCTACCTGTCCCAAGCACATGCACACCTGCACATTCACCCAAACACGAGCAGCACAGACACACCCACTACAAAAACAAGACGTGCACGCAGGCATCCTCAGGGGACTGATACCACACCCACAGGGGATGGGGTACATACACACACACAGGCATCCACAGTCACTCCGCAGTCCTCCGATACCTCTCCCTCCAAGGCATACCGGGGGAAGAGGAAGTCCACCCACACAGAGGGGAGTGCCCCTCACCCCCGGACACCCTCCCCCAGGCGCAGACAGACTGAGGCCCCCATCCGCAAGTCCCCCCGGACCCGGAAGAGCAAGACCCCGCCGCCACCCTGCAGCTCAACCACCAAGTCTTCTTCCTCCATCCCTCAGGCCCCCACTCCACAGGTGCCCCACCACACCCTGCCCCAGGTTCCCCCACCCACAGATACACCATCCCCAAAATGATCCGGCCTTCTCCCCCTACCACTTGCTCTTCCAGCACCACACCCCCGCTGCGCTTGTTTGTGCCACTGGTGTGGAAAGCGTGTCCTCCCCCTCTGTCCTGCCCACCTTACCTGAACCCCATTCTACTCCCCTGGAGATAGGCACTGCATGTGTGTTGTGTGAGCATGTCTGTGTGTGTTCACTTCCGTTTTGCACCTCAGGCTGGGATCCCTAGTGATGTTCCTGTTTGTGATGCTTGCTGAGTTGACCTATGTACCACCCAAATCTTCGCACTGGGTTCTCTGGGATGTGGGTGCATGGCACATTACTGGTCATCAGGGTATCATCCATAGGTGTGTTTGCTGTCAGGGCTGAGTTTGTGTGCAAACGCAGATGAGACACAGTCAGGATTCCCTTGGCACTTGTTGGTTACACAAGTCATGTAATTTACAGTTTGTGTTAGCTTTCAGTGATTGTGACACGTTGTGTGTGTGACTGCTGCCACTCCTCTGGGTCAGAGCTGCAATGTTGGAAGTTGTCTATGTGTGTTCTTTGTGGGTGACCTTGACTTCTTCATTGGTGTGTGACTGTGTCCGGGATCACATTGATTGTGGTGGATTTCACGTCATGCCCATGTACAGCGTACTGTGCAGTGTGTCAGACATTCACGAGTCTTGTTGACTGGCCAGGTGTGATGGGTTTCTGCACCTTAGTTCCCACAACCACCCCTCGGATTGTCATGGGTGCATGTGCAATGTCACCAGTCCATGTGAGCTTCACTGCTGCACATTGGTGGAGATCAAGGTGTGTGGTGTTGAGTGTGTGCAAATGAGAGTTGTTGCACGGCTAGACCCCTACCTCCATGTTGGCCTTGGCTGACAGGCCGTGCTGATTGATTTGTGCTTGTGTAGGTGTGATGGTAGTTTGTTGCTCAGGACACATGACTGTGGTTCACAGTGTGAACGACATCTAGCTTTGTCATCACAGTGGGATTATCATGCAGGCCACGGTCAACACGATGTGGGGTCCCTGGGGGTAGTGCTGTGGTGGGTCTGTCTCTTGCTGTGTTATTTGCTGTTCCGACAAGCTTGTGTGACATGTGTAATTTGGGCTCCCTCTCATCTAACAATGCCTGTTTGCCCACATAGGGGAATCCGATCCATGAGTTACTTTTGTGTGGCACTGTATACACATCTGTGTAATTGTGATTCAGGCCTCCTCATGTGTTGTGTGGTTGCCTGGGGACACTGGCACCCCCCCATCACCTGTTGTGTTTGATCTGCAGTGTGAGGCTGCCTGTTTGTGTTTGTGCATCTGCACCACTGCATTGGCATATCTTTAGTGTGCCATTGGCTGTATGTTGTTTGTTGGCTTTCCCCTGCTGTCCCTGAGACTCCTAGGTCATCAGTCAGCACAATGATCATGGTTTCTATGTCCCTTTGCTGCCATGGTATGGTATTTGTTCACCTGACATCTACAGTCTCCAAAGGATATCTACATTTGTGTGTCCATTGGTGCAGATATGTGGGGCTGCATTATGATGGTCACTTCTGTCATTGTGTTATTGAGGAATGTTGCCAATGTCAGCCCCCATGGGTGATGTTTGCCTGCACATGGCCAAAGGTATATCTTATTGGCACTGCACTGTTTGCCTCACCCAATGTATGTTGCTATGGGACACAAGCACTACTTTGCCACTGATGTATTTGTTGTTCTGTGACCAGGGATCATCCATGCTGTTTGGCAGTTGCAGCTTTTTCCATGACAACACTTACCTTTTGGTCACTGTGATGATGGGGTTTAGACCCCATTGCCACACTGTTCAAACTGTGCTTCAGCTATGGACCCCACACTTACCTTTTGGTCACTGTGATGATGGGGGTTAAGACCCCATTGCCACAGTGTTCAACATGTGCTTCAGCTATGGACCCCACACTTACCTTTTGGTCACTGTGATGATGGGGGTTTAGACCCCATTGCCACAATGTTCAAAATGAGCTTCAGCTATGGACCCCACACTTACCTTTTGGTCACTGTGATGATGGGGGTTTAGACCCCATTGCCACAGTGTTCAAAATGTGCTTCAGCTATGGACCCCACACTTACATTTTGGTCACTGTGATGATGTTGGTTTAGACCCCATTGCCACAATGTTCAAACTGTGCTTCAGCTATGGACCGCACACTTACCTTTTGGTCACTGTAATGATGGGGGTTTAGACCCCATTGCCACAGTGTTCAAAATGTGCTTCAGCTATGGACCCCACACTTACCTTTTGGTCATTGTGAGGATGGGGGTTTATACCCCATTGCCACAGTGTTCAAAATGTGCTTCAGCTATGGACCCCACACTTACATTTTGGTCCCTGTGATGATGGGGGTTTAGACCCCATTGCCACAATGTTCAAAATGTGCTTCAGCTATGGACCCCACACTTACCTTTTGGTCACTGTGATGATGGGGGTTTAGACCCCATTGCCACAGTGTTCAAAATGTGCTTCAGCTATGGACCCCACACTTACCTTTTGGTCATTGTGAGGATGGGGGTTTAGACCCCATTGCCACAGTGTTCAAAATGTGCCTCAGGTATGGACCCCACACTTACATTTTGGTCACTGTGATGATGGGGGTTTAGACCCCATTGCCACAATGTTCAAAATGTGCTTCAGCTATGGACCCCAGACTTACCTTTTGGTCACTGTGATGATGGGGTGTTATACCCCATTGCCACAGTGGTCATGGTCTGCTTGCATTGTGGAGCCCACACACATTTATGTGTGACACATGTGATAGGGGGTCACATTGTATGCTCAATGACATGTTCAGTGTTGTGGGCATTTGACACAGACTACACACGCTTGTCATGGTGTTGGTGCGATGTATTTTCAGACATTCCTTATGTTGGAGTATGCTGGTTGTGTCATGCATTTCCCGTCCTATGTTTAGGGGTGGTGTGGGTGGTAGGCATCCATCCCCCCATGAGTAGGGGTGGTGGTAGTGGTTGGCATCCATCCCCCTAAGGGTGGGGATGGTAGTAGTGACAGGCATCGAGCCCCCCCTGAGTGGGGTGGTGGTAGTGGCAGGCATCCAGGCCCCCCTGAGTAGGGGTTGTGGTGGTAGGCATCCAGGCCCCCCTGAGTAGGGGTGGTGGTAGTGGTAGGCATCCAGCCCCCCATGAGTAGGGGTGGTGGTTGTGGTAGGCATCCATCCCCCTAAGGGTGGGGATGGTAGTAGTGACAGGCATCCAGGCCCCCCTGAGTAGGGGTGGTGGTGGTGGTAAGCATCCAGCCCCCCCTGAGTAGGGGTGGTGGTAGTGGTAGGCATCCATCCCCCTATTAGTGTGGATGGTAGTAGTGACAGGCATCCAGGCCCCCCTGAGTAGGGGTGGTGGTAGTGGTAGGCATCCAGGCCCCCCTGAGTAGGGGTGGTGGTAGGCATCCATCCCCCTAAGGGTGGGGATGGTAGTAGTGACAGGCATCCAGGCCCCCCTGAGTAGGGGTGGTGGTAGGTATCCATCCCCCATGAGTGGGGATGGTAGTAGTGACAGGCATCCAGGCCCCCTGAGTAGGGGTGGTGGTAGTGGTAGGCATCCAGGCCCCCTGAGTAGGGGTGGTGGTGGTGGCAGGCATCCAGCCCCCCTGAGTAGGGGTGGTGGTAGTAGTAGGCATCCAGGCCCCCTGAGTAGGGGTGGTGGTAGTGGTAGGCATCCATCCCCCTAAGGGTGGGGATGGTATTAGTGACAGGCATCCAGGCCCCCTGAGTAGGGGTGGTGGTGGTGGTAGGCATCCAGCCCCCCTGAGTAGGGGTGGTGGTAGTGGTAGGCATCCATCCCCCTATTAGTGGGGATGGTAGTAGTGACAGGCATCCAGGACCCCCTCAGTAGGGGTGGTGGTAGTGGTAGGCATCCAGACCCCCTGAGTAGGGGTGGTGGTAGTGGCAGGCATCCATCCCCCTAAGGGTGGGGATGGTAGTAGTGACAGGCATCCAGGCCCCCCTGAGTAGGGGTGGTGGTAGTGGTAGGCATCCATCCCCCCATGAGTGGGGATGGTAGTAGTGACAGGCATCCAGACCCCCCTGAGTAGGGGTGGTGGTAGTGGTAGGCATCCAGGCCCCCCTGAGTAGGGTTGGTGGTGGTGGCAGGCATCCAGCCCCCCCTGAGTAGGGGTGGTGGTAGTAGTAGGCATTCAGGCCCCCCTGAGTAGGGGTGGTGGTAGGCATCCATCCCCCTAAGGGTGGGGATGGTAGTAGTGACAGGCATCCAGGCCCCCCTGAGTAGGGGTGGTGGTAGGCATCCAGCCCCCCCTGAGTAGGGGTGGTGGTAGTGGTAGGCATCCATCCGCCTATTAGTGGGGATGGTAGTAGTGACAGGCATCCAGGCCCCCCTGAGTAGGGGTGGTGGTAGTGGTAGGCATCCAGGCCCCCCTGAGTAGGGGTGGTGGTAGTGGCAGGCATCCAGCCCCCCCTGAGTAGGGGTGGTGGTAGTAGTAGGCATCCAGGCCCCCCTGAGTAGGGGTGGTGGTAGTGGTAGGCATCCATCCCCCTAAGGGTGGGGATGGTAGTAGTGACAGGCATCCAGGCCCCCCTGAGTAGGGGTGGCGGTGGTGGTAGGCATCCAGCCCCCCCGAGTAGTGGTGGTGGTAGTGGTAGGCATCCAGGCCCCCCTGAGTAGGGGTGGTGGTAGTGGTAGGCATCCATCCCCCTAAGGGTGGGGATGGTAGTAGTGACAGGCATCCAACCCCCCTGAGTGGGGTGGTGGTAGTGGCAGGCATCCAGCCCCCTATGGGTGTGTATGGCATTGGTGATGGCCATCCCACCCCTATGGTTCTGATGTTGCTAGTGTACGTCATTTGTGCATCCCTATGTGTGTGTGACATATTTCGGTACGTGTCGTTTGTTTGTGTTGTTGGTGTTTGACTTACCGTCTGCGCCGTACGCGTACGTGCCGGTCCCGGTAATAGATGTAGAGTATAGGTAGGACCTGCGCAATGGGATTCATGCTTGGATCGTCTCGTTCGGGTTTCTCGTGTCTTCGACTCGTACTCGTAGCAGGCTTGTTCGTCTCGTAGCCGTGGATCGTCTTGTGGCGCGAAACGGAGCTTATGTACGGCTCGCCCGGATGCTCAAACGTCCCGGATGTAGCGACGGGTTCAACGCGTACGGAGTGCGCATCGTACTCGTCCGGCCGGAAGGTGCTGTGTATTTGCTTCCGTACGACTCGATACGGCGTTTACGGATCCGGCTCGGGCGGGGAACAGGAGCTGAATTGGGTAAGTACGGCTCGCTCGGAAACTGGGTTGTTATACGCATCGTACTTGTTCGTCCGGACGAATGTTCGAATCGGTCGGGAAACACGCATTCGGCTGCTTTTTTTTTCGGACGAATACTGTTAGGTGCGCTTCCGGCCGGGATCGGAATCGACCCCTATGTGTCCATTTTCAGCCAGGTAATTTAAAAGTGCAATAGTTTACAGGCTTCTCTTGTGTCAGATGCCACAAGCAAATCATCAATATACTGAACAAGAACCTAACTGTAGGACATCTGTAGGGACTCCACATTTTTTTAAAGATCTGGTTAAAAATTGATGGGCTCTCTGTATACCCCTGTGGTACTTGGCACCATGCCAAAACGTTTTCTCTGAATACGAAGGAGAACTGGAGGTGGCTGTCCTCATGTAATGGAACAGAGAAGAGAGATTGACAAAGGTCCACAATGGTGAACCACTCTGCAGTGCCTGGAATTTGGAAAAGTATGGTGACTGGAATCGGTACCACAGGAAAACATGGAACAGCAATACTGTTAATCTTTCGAATTCTAGCACAATCCAATATTCACCATTGGGCTTCTGTACACCGATTATGGGAGAGTAGCAAGGATTCCCAACTAATTCACTCAAAATCACTTTCTGCAACATGTCTTTGATCACTGGTGTTATTCCTGCAATTGTTTCTGGGCTCAAATTGTATGGTGGTATTCTAGGATACACCACATTATGCTTCACTGTAACTCAGACAGATTCTACACCTTTAATTAGTCCAATATATTTTCCTGTAAAATCCCATACTTGCAAATTTACTGTCTCTTTTAAATCTGGTGGCAATTCATTGACTGTTTTCACTGGGTACAAACTTACAGCTGTTTCTTGTTGAGCCATGATAAACTCAACATCTTTATCATGTGTCTGGAACTTGACACCATCCGGTGTACAGTAAATTGTACAATGCAACTTGTACAATAAATCTCTCCCTAACAGATTTACAGAACTAGAATCACAGACAGCGAACTGATGATTCTCTTCAACAGAACACATTTTTACCAGGACTTTCTATGAAACTGGATTAGTGTTCTGTTTATTTGAAACTCCTATAACTTGGATCTTCTTTCCCAAGAAGGTCTGGGACTTCCGCTGCTCTCACGGTGGATGTGGTAACACCTATTTCAATCAGAAATGACACTTGGTGGCCATTTTCTTCTCCTTCTATGAATGGTCCACTCTGGTCTACCTCCAAGACTGCGCCAAACATGCGATCTTCCTCCACTCGAGGCTCAATCATTGATAAGTGTCAGAGCCAAACCCATCATTGTCTAATATTTGGAACCGTTGAAATGGATTTTGGTTTTGAAAAGGATTCAAATTAGCTTTGACCATTTAGTTAATATTAAATCTAGGATTCCCCATATTCTGTGGGGCCACCTGGGCTTGCGGAACTTCCATTATCAGGACTTGTTTTTGCATTGTCCCTTGCATCTGCTGAACTGGTACATTTTGCATCTGCATTTAATTTCCTCCCTGCTTTTGGATATTTCCATTTGCTCTATCAGGAGTAAGTCCAACACCTTACATTCCACCTTGATTTCCTGTAAATGACTGATTCTGGAAACCTTTCTGTGCAAACTTCATCTGAGCCAACATACATTTCTCCTAAAGCTTTTTCTGCTTCATTTCTTGTTCATCGCTGCAATACTTTGCATACCTCAAAATCTCATCCAGTGATTCTGTTTGTCAGCATATCACACTCTGTTGAATATGTGTACTGATCTCTGGTCTTAACCTGAGACATGAAAAACCCCACATCTCTTAATAGCATATTTCCTTCCACTGTGCTGTTGAAACACCTGCAGCAATCGCTCACAGTACTCATGCACTGATTCTTTTGGTTCTTGTGAAGTTCTTTTAATGTTCACCTATTCAATATCTTTTGGTGGAACCTTTCCTTTCAGAAATCAATGCCTCGTATTTTTATATGACCACAGGAGATGGTGCATTAGTGCGAACATCTCTCTTTGGCTTTGCATGTATCCATTGTAAAGCAACTTTACACTCAGCCCACAAATTAGTTGGCACAACAAAGTCAAAAAATGTATTCAAATCTATCCACAATACCTTGTAAATCTTAACAAATCTGTCAACTTGTGTATACCACAGTACAGGCTTGTCGCTCAATTTTGAAGAATTGTAAATGCTGCAAGAACCCCCCTACTCGAATGCACATGAAAATATGCCCCTCCTGGTATTTTCCTCAAGGGATAAGCCAAAGCGTCTCCTTCATATGGGGGACCTGTCGGTGATTTGTTATTTGCTTCATATGTTTCTGACTTTTCCGTTTTCTTTTCTTTTTTCTTTGCACATTTGCTTTCTAATTTATCAAAATCACTCCACCTGCAAACACATTTTGGTAATTCAGTGATAAGCAATCACATTTCTGAAGAACTCATTGTCTTATTTGCTTTATCATCCAATTCTAACAAGAAACTTGTCTGAAATGGAACACTTTTTGAAATATTTACATCATTCTTTTCTGGCCAATTTTGTCAATTTATCATGAGTAACAGCTGCACACCTAGTAATTTCTTTTCAGAAATATATCAACTGCTTCTCTTTGTACTGGTTCACGAGATCAAGTTCCAAACATCATTTTATTATTTCTTGTAATTCGATTTTTATTCTCGGACCTCAATGGTCTCTCTCTCTCTCTCTAACTGTTGTGTAATGAGAATCTGATTCTCTGTCTTATCATTCTCAGCCATTTCTTCAAATCATGGGGGAATAATCCCATCCTCAGATACTGTCATCTCACCCTGTGCCATTGGCGCTGTAAAGATAATCCTTCTTCCTTCTCTTAGGGACTGAACTGTTTGTGGTTGTGTCCAAGTAGCAATTTGTGAATTCTGTAATCCCAGAACAAACCCTGTTGAAGGGGGGCCTCCAGTAGCTCCTTGAACTACTGCATTTGGAAAGACCTCAGTTGGACCAGTCATTGTGTGACTCTCTAATGGCTGTGCTGTCACAACGTTAGTAGCAGGTGTAGGAACAATTACAATTGGAGCAGTAACACCTGGAGGCATTACTGTAGGAACATTCTCAATTTGTGTAGGCATTACATTTGTTATAACAGGTTGCTTAACAGGCTGTGTCTTCTGTAAGGGTCTTTCAATCTGAATCATGTTTGGGTCTACAGGATCAGTAGCCACTGTTACATTAAGTAAGTCCGTTTTTATATAGCGCAGCTACTCACCCTTACGGGTCTCAAGGCGCTGGGGGCCGTCGTGGAAATTAAGTGAGCTATTGCCCAGAGTCACATGGTGCTGAGCTAAGCTGCAGCCGGGGATCGAACCGTGAACCCTGTGCTCCGAAGTCAGCTGCCCTGGCCGCTGCACCACACCTCTACATTGGATGTCAAAGTATTCTCAGCATTTGTTACCGGGATCACACAAGGTGGTAGATGTGTAGCTAACAATGGTTCCAAACTTTCATACCCTTAATCACTCTCAGAAT
The DNA here is from genome assembly GCA_963921515.1 of Calotriton arnoldi. Lineage (NCBI taxonomy): Eukaryota > Metazoa > Chordata > Amphibia > Caudata > Salamandridae > Calotriton > Calotriton arnoldi. The sequence continues at coordinate 887,078 of CAWUFW010007744.1, read as the reverse complement.
CTGATTCCATTGCTGCACCTTCATCATTTTTTCTGTGTCTTATTCTTTTTTGAGTTCTCAGGTTTATCAGTAGTAATATCTGAATACAGTCTAGTCCCATCAGCCATAGCTTTTCACCATTTCTGTTGTATTTCAGCCCATCGAGCATCTGCATAATTACGCATTGCTCTTTTAGTTCTACCCTGGTACTTTTCTTTCTCTCTGGAGCGTGCTGTTTTCTCCCAAATGTTTACTGCTTTGTATTGTGTGGGTCTAGGTAGTGGCTTCATCTCATATAATTTCTCCCTCAATCTTTCAATTACTCTTAATTCAAACATTCCATAGCTTGGAAAGCTCAAAGGACTTTCTTTTTCAGTGATTTTGCACCATTTACAAAGCCACAAATATGCATGTAAGCCCACATTCGTTGTCATATAATGTGGAGTACCTTTGGGAGGCGCTACTTTCACCTTCCTTTAAGGAATTGTCACATCTCCCTCCTAGTACTCTTAAAACCATTAAAACATTTCATGTTTTCAATTTATTCAGCAAATGCCAACCCAATGCAACTCACATTTGTAAATGTTTTGATTCTATTCCGCAAACGTCAGAATTATTTTCTCCAATCCTGTATAAGCTTTAATACCTGAAGACTCTTCAACCAATCTTAATGTGGCACTTATGCAGCAGTTTGACCTATAATGGTCAGTGTCGTCATCAACCAATCACAGCGCGACAGTACACTAATCATCCAATCACAGCGCAACTCACTATGACGTATTGGCTCACTCCTTGCAGCAGCTCACCCTCGTTACAATTTTCTCTCATACACACAACTCTGCAACTTTAAGCAACTTCCAGCAAACACAAATAAACAGATATGTCTGCTCTTCTAAAGAAAACAAAAGGTAAAGCAACAATCGGAATATTAAGGTTTTTACGCCTTCCGATTTTTCACACAAAAAGATTTTTAACACATACAAATGAAATCTCGACCCTTGGGAAATCACCTAATCAATGTAGCTTCACCGTTTGCACAATTGGTTGTGTCAAAATTAATTAATATTAGTACATTCAAAACATTTCATTAGAATCCCTAACTCAATTGTGTAGTCAACGGTACCTCATGACCTACACCTCAATTCTCTAGCAGACAAAAACCACAAAGTGTATTCTACACCTTATCAACATCTTTATTTCTCCCTGGATCTTAGGCTACGTTAAGCCTGATGATAACCTATTCCACTTCTTTCAATGAACACATTATCGTCAATAATTCATCCAACTGCAACACTTGACAATATCAATAACCACAACAATTGCAACTGCAATGCATAACCCTATAAATACTCACACCACCAAAACAGCAACCGCATTCGAAACTCCACCTCTGTCAGTCTTCATATTCTGGGCTTTGGGCTATGGGATTTAGGCATTACTCTAACTCGGAGTAATTCATTTACTCTTCTTCTCATAACGTAAACCATATCTTTGCTAGCAAAGTTGTTAAAGCGGAAACAGGGATTAATAGATACGGTTTACCATCAACAGGGCTAACCCTCGATGCTTTGTCACTTATTGCGATTTACCTTTGTCATTGTCTCTGAGAAGAAGAGTGTTAAAACATTTCCTCAATATTAGTTACAGAAACTATTCTACTTATTTTAGTCAATAACGAGACTTGTTAAAGTTTTTCAGGGTTTTATTAATGGATTCTTTAGTAGATCATCTTTATTGAAAATCACAAGTTAAAATCGGATTATTTCAATCATCAGTAAATGACAGAATTATAAAATCATTAATGGTTAATCAATTCAGTAAAATATTGCATCAAAGTGCATTCAATAAAAGAATAAATCCCTATTCTAAGAATTGGGCAGAAAATGGAGATAGTCAGAGCCCATAAAGGGTTCTACATTGAGCGAGTGAGAGAAAGAATACATTTTAGCATTTAAATCAACTCAAATAGATAAAAAGTCAAAGCAAGAACCTCCCATAAATAGTAGCTCAAGAAACTCAGCAGAGTCTCAATGCAATAAGGTCATGGTAAATGGGAAATGAGCAAGGCTCAAAGGGTTAAAAAGAGTGGAATGGAGTAGAAGGGAGGAAGTGTAACCTACTCTAGGAACACACACTATTATAGACTTCACATTTCATAAATTTGTAACATGTTTCTTTTCTCATCTCCTGTCAGCCAATCAGTGTTCAATGCTCTCCTGGGAACAGGATCACTCGTCATCTTCTCACACATATAAAATGGTCCTTAGCCAATAAAGTTGCACTCTCAATAATATGTTCACAATTATGCTTTCAGATGGAGTTCACTTCCTTCAGGCTGACTTTCTCACATATGTACGATGTCATTTAATTCTCTGATATCAGTTTCTAACCAATAAACTATGTAAGAATCGAAACATCTATTTAATAAAGAAAAACATTTCTTCAGAATCATTATGGAGGGGGAAAATAAGTAGATTGAAAGACAAGTTTACATTTTAAACTTTGCAATTTAATTCTTGAACTATTCATTACCCCATCAATTGTTATATGTAGCAGGGATGTTTATATATGAGGAAACATTTTGTGAGAATACTTGAAACTACATAAGCAACTTATTTGTTCATTAATACAAAAGTTCATTGTATGGTCAAGAAGTAAACTTTTAATGTACATTCAGCATTTTCTATTAAAGCTTGTTTTTTAAGCAGCATTTCTTTAGTCATTATTGAGGTGTAGTACGAGTAAATAAACATTTTACATTTTTGTTCATTTTAATTACGTTATTTTGTCAAGCTTTGCACATTTAATCTGCACATTAATTAACAACCACCATTAATTTCTTGCTAATTATAATTCTGCTCTTTCATACTCATGGATACTTTTAGGGAAACATGCACTTTCTCCAAATATTCTAGTACTAATATTTGACCTACCGGTATTCCCCACATCCGCTGCTGCCCTGAGGGTCCAAAGTAAGGCAAGAAAAAAATTGGTGCTGTTGCAGTGAGCTAACATGGTTGTCCACTCAAGGGTAGATGTATTTTTTTGTTATAGAGCTGATAGCCAAAGCATTTTATAGGGATGGGGTTACAGAAAAACTGACTTGGCACTTCAAATCAAGAAAGACATCATACATTCTGAGCAGAAGGATGGATATCAAACGTATCTCTACCTATTCATACCTGGAGAGGCAGAATGCAACAAGCTTATACCAATCTGGCATTGTAGACACTTCACTTTCTAAGACACTTCACACATTGTTCCTTGTCCGATATTGAACATTTAGCTAATAAATCATACTGTGTGAGTTTATTGAAACTTTGTTATTTATTCTTTGGATAACGCTGAGTTATTAACGTACATTTTCACAATTGACTTGGAAGTCACCATTTTGATAGGAGCTTGTTCTTGGACCACAGCCTTCTGTGGAAGTAATGATTTTGACACTTTCATTATGCTGCCTTTTAGTGAAATGCCACTCCGTCCTCTGCAGCCGTACCTAACTTTTTAATGGCATAGCAACTGTACCTTATGCATTTTGGAAAAGCTCGTTTAACTTTCTCATCAAATAATTATGCGCATTCTAGTCTCAGAGCTTGACAGATGTGGAACAATGGCATAGTTTAAGAATGGAAGGAATTTATCAAGAAAAATCCAAATTTCATAAAGGTATTTAATAGCATAATTCATGGTACTGTACATGGAGCACCTGAATAGGTTGAACCACACACTGCCCCATTTTCTCCTAATATTTAGATGCTGAACATACATAATCCATACAAACTATGTGCCCTCTACAGTATAATAATAAAAACAACTTGCTATGCAGAATACATTACTTTTGCTGCTCTCTATTTATTAATCCTAGCCAACTGCAACTCAGCTTGAAAACGTTTCTGATACATCCATCAATATTATGATTGCTCATTTGGCATCCATCACAATGATGCATGATCTTTCCAAGAAAACTGTTTCTTGCTTCATTGAATTTCAAATGTACAGAAAGATTTAGGGAACAGAAAACACATATGAACAAAATCATTCAGCAAGTCATATACAGAGCATATGGCAATTAAAAAAATGTCAAAGTACAATCGGCGACCTTCAGAATCTCTTAGACATCTTAGAATCTCTTTCCTCTGTGTTAGGTAGTACACCACATTCAACTGCAATTTCTTTGCATCTTGGAAGGAAACCTTCAATCAGTCTCTAATATCTGGTTACCTAAATGAAGTGCTCAATTGTTTTTTTTATTTCATTCCTTATAATGCCTTTAGACACAGTTTCCCAACTCTGCTCATACTTGCCTTTAAATTATGAATCCTTATGCTAAAAGACACTGCAAAGGGCTTGAAATTGAGATGACAAGCATTTGTTAAAAAGCATCTACAAACTATAGACTGATGTATTCCAGCAAGATGCCATCTCCCATGTATGGGCATGGTATTTGGAAAGCATGCTTCTACAACTCTGGGTTTACATGAAAGAAATCAAATCTGGTTTCTCAGCTAACATCAATAAGGTTTACAAAAAGCGGAAGTATAGAGTCAGTGACCTTGCAAATGCTGCATGACGTGTACTTTTTGGGATTATTGCAATTCCTTGGCTATTAGTAATGCAGGAATCTCAAAGTGGTCCTTGTCACTATTGACTGTGTGCCATTTTCAATAAACTCACCAATACGTTCTGAGGGACGGGCTCATTTTGTAGTTTTATGCAGCATTCGTATTAAATCGTGAAAAACTAGTCTGAATGGAAGAATTCGGGGCATGATTCACAAAGGTAAACACACTTTGATCTAAGTTTACAATTTTTTGGTATTCACAAACTATGAGTTTAATTTTACTAATATTAAGTTTTACAACTGTGGAGACTCCGCACTCGCAATGGAGAGTCCGTACATAAAAATATTGACCCATCCTATCTTTTTATGCACAGAGTTCTCCGCCCGGCTAGCTTGAACAGAGCTCTATTGACTACCACTCACATGCTGATGATCTACAGATGCATTTGCACTTATCTGTGTGGCAAAACATAGCCAAATTTAAACGACTATTTCCTCTCAAAGTTTGGTTGTCCAGTTAAGACCTAATGAGTTGAACATTCCATAGATTTATGTCTAATGGAATTAACACACAAATATTGTCTCTAGAATTGCCTCTTAGGCTAGATTCTTGCACTATAGTTTAGATCCTGCTTTCTGAATTGATAAACATTTACATTTTGTCAATATCAGCCCTACAAAGTTCACCATTTGCGGAATGTCAAAGAGATTAGCTCCACCATCGAATTTGAGAACAATGTTCCAAGTATGAGTCGTCACCAAATGGGTAATGACATGACAGAACAGCAAAAAGTCACATTTTCTTGCTCTATGAGTTTCCTAAATCACACAGCAGGATTATCACAAAAATTCCATAATTTTGCGCATGTCACTGAATCCTTGCAATGCAGCAAAGTTTTTTGTCTTTTCTGTCAGCGAAAATGCTGATATCTAGTGGCTGCAGAAGGACTCCTAATAATTTGTTTTAAGTTTCCCATTTTTATGAAAGTTTTAGAGTAATAACAGCATCCATCAGAATAAGATAAAAAAAATTGCCAAACTGACTATAAAATATGCAATTTATCTGAATAAAGTATAATTAAAAAAATGACATATTCTAATCACCTGTAGGCAGTGCTTAATTTGTAAAATATTAAGTGCCAGGGCTCTGACCAGGAGGCCACTGCAGCTTACACCACCCATCGCTCTTGTCATCGCTGCCAAAACAACTGCTAACCATCTCTCTCGCATGTAAATGCGACAGATCAGATTATTCCAGGTCCCCAAAGCTAAAGGAATGGCTGGGGAGGCAGGTATTAGCAATTTTAATGTATATTGTATTTCTACACAACTGTTGTTCTACTCATCTCTAAATTAGATGAGCAGCGCCACCATGTGGTAGACTGTTTTATGTATGGTGTTGTCAATTAGTTGCCGGTGCTGAGCACTGGAAACCAATTAAGTGCCAGTGCTTAGCACCGGAAAGCCCCGGCTCAAATTAAGCACTGCCTCTAGGTGAATGCAATACATATGTTGGATAAGTGAAATAAATATTTGAAGTAAAAGTTGTGAGTGCCACTTTAAATGATAACATAATAAATATAAAAGCAATACCCTACAAGATATGTGACATACAGCATAAAGTTTTGGGAACCTTTGCCTGTAAATATAGATTGAGTACACTTAGATTTACACAATAGGAATGGCCACTTAGAAGAGTATTCCCAACATAAGTTTTAACATCTTATAAATATAGTTCAAGACTATTGTCCCAAGAAACAACAGAACCCGAATATATGTTCTGAGAAGCGATCATAATTACAATGTGCTAAGAATGCAAACTCCTAAATTAAAAAGATAATATTATATAATTATCTGTACTTTTATATGGTGCTACCCTACACAGGGGTTCTTCACACTTTGCAGAGAAGGAAAAACCACTAAGAGTTACATTAGAACAAATGTCAGGCACAGAAACTGACAAGACAGGTTAAAATGGAAGAGCCATTATCTCTTTGGGAGGAAAGGGTAAAGGGAAGAGAGAAGAGGGGTAATCAAAGAGGAGAGTGAGAGGAGGGAGAAACTCGAGGGTAATGTAAAGGAGAGGAGAGGAAGGGCTGTAAGCTGAAGGCATAGGGGACTGGTAGAGGTGGACTAGGTGGAGGTAAGCAAGGAGGGTATGAGATGGCAGAAGGAGGAGAGGGACTAGAGGGGCAGTTTTGGGAGAGAAGTTATGAGAAGAAGGGGCGATGGACAGAAGAATTGAGGAAGGGAGTGAGTTTGAGGATCGTGGGGATAGGATGGAGGGAAATGGTGGTTGAGAGGAAATGGTAAGGCAAAATAGGTACAGGGGGTGTGCAGGGCGCATGTGTGATCTAGGTAGAGTAGGCGATGGGAGGGTAGATGGAGGATAGGTGCAAGAAGGGACTGTCAGGTGGGGATAGAGAAAGGAGGAAGAACATAAATAGAGACTAGAAGGAACAGGGTGAAAGGAAGAAAAAGGCAGGGAGGGGAAAGCTAACAGGTATTAGTTCATACTGCGAGTTGAGTTAATTGCATGGGTAAAATTCAACAAAGACGATAAGTTTATTGCAGCAATTAGCTCAGGTACAATTAACAAGAAGATTAGCAGGACTTTCGGGCAGCACATATCTTACAGAAGAAAGCTCCAGAGGGTTAAAGCTGCTCCAGAATAATAATTTGTCTGAGCAGCTTGTGTTTTAAAATGTATGGATTCAAGAATCAGAATGTCTATTCTCCTTAGGTTTTTGCTTTCTACAAAGATATGGTTGGTGGTACTAATTTGAGTGAGAGCATAGATGACTTTGAAGGTAATACATGCTGCTTGAACCCAATTATGAGCAGTATAGGTCTCTCAGCACTGGAGCGAACTGATCATTTTTGCAGCAGCAAAAGTGGAGGACGGTTTTGAGAGGAGAGGAGATACCTTTGGAACTCTTTATTAGAGATGCATTGCTGTAATCAATTCTGAAGATTATTAGGGCATTGACCACAAGGTGATGTCTCTTAGAGATAGGAAATGTCTTCATAGGCATTCTGGTGGTGTTTGCTTTGTGATAAATGTGTGATGTCATAGAGAGTGAGCATACCACATACTCAGTGAGTGAACTTGTAAAGTGTTATGGGCACCGTCGTTGCTTAAGACTCACACGATGAATTTCAGATGTCCACCTCCAGGCACCACCAATTCTGCATGCTATAACGGCAAAGACTATTGGAGTGGCCAGGCAAGGGAAAGGGTGTTGGGGAAAGGAACAGCAGGAAAGGAGACGTGAAAAGAAATGTCAACAAAGGGTTAATTCAGGTTCTGGATGGGTCTGGATGTTTTTATCTAATCACATACATCAGGGTCCTATAGTATTATTACCTGTGGATGTGCACCTGTTTATAAGTTCCTTTTGTGGGAATGGCTTGGTAGTGTAGAGACCCCCTGTAAGGAAAAAAGGAACGAGTTGTTTTAGTACCTTTGTCACTTAGTTTCGTAGACAACCATCAGAATATGCATTTAGTACTGGGCAGAGAGGCATTTAGTACACATAGCAGAGAACGCTACCTGCCAGAAACCATTCAGGAAGATGCTTTGTATTCTCTTCAGTTTGATCTGCATGCAGAAGTCAACAGTTTTATAATGAGGCATAAGGGCTCTTCAAAATAATAATGTCAATGTTCTTTGATAGAATTACTGCTCCCTGCTCTTAGTTAGTGCACAAAGTCGTTCCTAGGGTTGTGGCAGCACATTCTAAACTCACAGGACTAGCCTCGCGAGAGACAGACTAATGGCATTTGTCTGTACAAGCGCAGAGCGCTTACTGTTGAGACCCGTCCAGTCTCCAATAACGTAGTCCTTGGTTCTGAGAAATGTGGGCAAAAAGGAAGACAAACAAGTCTTCAACGTTGCTGCAGAATCACCGCTGCAGCCTTGGCTTGAGCAGAATCACCACCGCAGCCACAGGTTTCTGGAGGACGGTCACCGAGTCCACAGCTGACTGTAGGTGACGCTGCAGCTATTGTGTTGCTCACGCGGCACGCAGTGGGGGATCAGCTTCTGCTCCAACGTCCGGAATAAGGAGTGTGCAATGTTGGGCAGGGCTGCTCCTATAGTGGTGCCCCTCCCAACATGAATGTGGCTCAAGGAATGCTGGTACATGAAATCCCAATCCAAAAAGGAAAGATTCTGGCCCTGTAAATAAAAGATAAACATGGGAAAATGCATCCTGTTAAAGTCACAGTTACACAACCACTATGCAGCACTTAGAAAGCAGTGCTAGACCTGTGGCACTCATTGGGCATAATGTGCTCTTTGAATACAGCGCAATCATTATCGTCCTCCTGTACCGAGGACGTGGATCCAGCCGCGCAATCTCCGCTTACAGCGTCCACTGTGCATGATTGTAAGCACGGCCCTAGAGACGCTGCTAGAGATGCCAGCCAGCACCATGACACAAAGTGTGGTTAGAAAATTTCCCACTGTTGTCCCTTCAGTCAGTCTTTATTTGAATTGTGGGGGTGTTACTTATGTCAGAGGATGAATTTGGATTTGTCAGGGTTGAGTCTGTTGAAGTTGTAGGTGATCAAGTCTTCCACTTTTCTTAGGCATATTTTCAGGGTATGAACAGCCGCGGTCCGAGCAGGGAACAGCGGTGGGGCGGTGGGGCCGCGTTGGGGAGGGATTTTTAAGGACGATGCCGAGGGAACATTAATTATTTATTTACTTTTCCCTCGCCATCGTCCCTCAAAATCCCCCCCAATGCAGCCCCACCGCCCCACCGTTGTTACCTGCATGGACTGCGGCTGGGCATTAATTATTTGTGGAAGATTATTGCCGCAGTGTAACTGCATTTATTCAGCATATTGATTGGATTTAACTGCTTGTCTCTCCATTAGGTCTTTTGGCGGCTCCATGTATAAGTTGAAGAGCATAGGTGAAAGCATAGATACTTGCAGGGCACCATGGGTGATATCTTGTGTTGGTGAGGAAGGACGAGAACCAGTTGAGAACTGATTTATGGAAAACCATGCAGGTTTTGAGGAGCTTCAGAACCCTTAGGTGATTGACAGTGTTGAATGCTGCTGATAGGTCGAGGAGGATGAGTACATAAGCACCACCTTTGTCTAATATTGTGCGTAGATTGTCAAGAAATGTTCTGCTTTCTGTGCTTCATCCTTTGTGGGAGCAGGATTGATAGGGACTTGTGGATCATTGTTGGCGATGGGGGTTGTAAGTTGTACACTTTCAAGGTGAATTTTTCCATAAAGGTAGGTTGGGGAGATTTGTAGTTTGAGTGGATTTTTGGGTGTCTGTCCACTTTTATTAGAACAGGGAGATTTAGACTCATTTTAGATTGTCTGGGCCTTCTTTCAAGATTGTATTAATTAGCTTACACAATGACTTGTTGAAGAGATGGATGTTATTTTTGATAATTTCTGCTAGGATGATGGTGCTAGATAAAAGGCTGGCTTGAAATGTTTGGTGATTTTGAATAGCCAACTGGGAGGAAATCTGACCCTTGTGTGCAGTTTGGAGAATGGGAGATGTTTCAGTAATTGTTGAATGATAATGGATTGAAATTCTCAATGTATCCTTTTTTCTGAAGATAAATCCTTGCAGCTCTTCACATTTAGAGTTGGTTAGGCTGAGGATTTAAATGTGGTTTTAAGTTGTGATTAACTAAAGGGAAAAGTTATTTTGATTTATTTAGGGAGTTTTGGGTTACCGGAGGATTGTTCAGATTTTCATAATATGAGCCGAGCAAGCATGTCAGTTTCTCTTGTGAGGACGTCTTCATATTGTAAGAACAGTAACAACATTTGCTCTGGATGGGAGGCATTCTGGAACTTTGGTAATCAGGTGAGCAAGGATTTCATCAGAGACATGTTTGAAGAAAAATTTTGGAGTAGTTTTGATGTTGGGTGAGGTGAATTGTGCATTTTGGAGGTTTAAATATTTATGGGGAAGATGGAATGATCAGACCAGTTGACTACTATCGGTTTAAGGCTATGGTTGTCAAGTTCAGTTCAGTTCAAAATGCTACTTTATTTAACACAGCAATCTCTTAAACTGTAAACATAACAATTCACATAGTTTTCAAAAAGATGCTTAAAAGTTTAAACTGAAATATCAAAGGTAAATATTTTTGTTCAGATGAGGGTGGTAAAAGGTCTTGTGGTGGTAATAGCATTGATTAGGGTGGAACCTAGAATAACAAGAATACCTTCTGTACTCTAAAGGCTTCTGTCATTGTTCTCATACCAACCCCAATGGCAGGCTTTAAAGAGGACCTCTTTGTACGACCACAAATGTGAACCCACCTAATAGATTGGTCTTGTAGCTCTTGGTGCAATGGTTGTTTTTTTTTACATGATTTAACAGTCTGCCAGTGTTGTCTTGTCATACAGCTGGTAGGACGGATGGTGCTCTTCTGTCACACCTTGGATTTGATTAGTACAATGAAACAGAGGACACATGAGACACATAATCACTTGTCTATAGAGGAAAAACATGGCACATACAGATCACTTGTCCAAAAAAGACATAAACATTCTACGGCTGTCTCACACCATTATAGCTTTCTTACCCAGAGTCAAATTCTCAAGGTATGTCCTAGGAAGGAATGAAATCTAGGACTCTTATTTCTACAAGCCTCAGTATATGTTCACTTTTTTGGTGAGTCGCATACTCTTCGTTTTATTTTTCTAGTGCTTCCAAGTATCTAATACAGCTTAGGATTTTGTTCACGATGTGCTTTGTTCAAAACCAAAAGAACCTGGTCTAATGCATCCAAATCTCTGTTGATGCAGCTAAGGATTTAATCCAAGACGAGTTTCCTCAAAAAACAAAAGAACAATGTCTAAAAGAAGAGTATTTGCTCTAAATTAAGGACTGATATTGATTTATAACAGATGACATACCACTCTTCTCTGCTCCTCTGAAACTCTCTTAAATTAGATGTAGAAAGTGAATCAGGAATTGTTAATTGGATTCTAGATGGGTTCAGAGTGTAATAAGCAGACTACGACCTGTGGAAGAGAAGCCAGACAATGTTACAGATATTCAGCTTCAGAACTTCTGGAGAAGCATAATGTGGTTGTTCCTCTTATGCAGCCAGATTGCTTGTTCAGTATTGACAATATCTTCTATTTTACAACAGTATTGCAAGAGTTTATCCCAATATTAAAAGTAAAACATCTTTTGTAGGTATACACCATCAATCTGAACCAATCATTTGACTGACCACTAAAAAGTGATCGGATAAATATAAGAGAAACAACAGCAGTACTGTTAAAAATATCTATAATATGCTTGTCTTGAACCGCATTTATGTGGGGTACACATAACCTATCTGGTCAGCTGATGATTCATTGTAAATATGGTCCTGTTGTTTTGATTTGTTAATATGGGGCACATGCATCAAGCTCACATTTTGCGATTTCTAAATAGCGAATTTTACCGATTCGCTATTTAGAAATCGCAAAATGCAATGCATGAAGGACTTGCAAAAAAATGCGATTCCTTAAAATTCCTTAATTGCGACTGCAATTAAGTGAATTGATTCTCATTCATTCCTATGGGCCTGGAGGCCCATAGGAATGAATGGAATAGATACGCAATTTACTAGTACTCCATTGGTACTGCAAATTACGCATGCAATTTCAAGGTGCAAGGGTGCCAAAAGGACACCCTGTTGCACCCCTGAAATTGTTATGTACACCCATGTTGCAGCACACACATGACCCAAGGGCATGTGTGTGTGTAATATATAACTTTGAAAATGCACTTTTGTGCATTTTTCAAAGTTTACAAATTACCATCAACTTAAAGTTGATGGTAATTTGCATTTCTTAATAGCAAATTCACAATTTTTTTTTGTTGCATTGCATTTAGGAATCGCAAATTGCGATTCCTAAATGCAATCGCAATTTAAAAAATCGCAATAAATTGCGATTTCTTAAATTGCGAGTGCCTAACACTTTAATGCATCGCAAAGGCCTTTTTATGGGCGCAACGCCGATTTTTGCGAATCGCACCGCTTTGCGCTGCAAAACCTTTGATGCATGTGCCCCTATGTTTTTTAGTTTACATAGCACATCAGATGTAGTTCAGGGGCTATGCCATGCTTTTTGAAGATATTTTAATACACATTTAAGGGCCAAATATATGGACTTGTTGAAACATGTATATATGGAGTCCACATAAATGCACAGGATTTAGGCTCTGAAAAGCCTACTTGCCAACGATAGGGATTTCATCAATGAGGTACGTGTGAAGCAGAATTGAAAACACACTCAACATATGCTTTACCAGTGCCCTTTCCCATAATAACTTTCAAATAAAAACGATTTAAGAAATAAATCAACTATGGCACTGAAATGATGAAATGGTAAGTCATTTTTTGGTTTATACAAGTGCAAGGATTTTAAGAGCAGGAGTGCAAAGAATTGTATATGCAAATCACCATGGTGCAAAAAAGTAGGAAGAAGAACAGAAGCCTAAATGGAAGAAATAGCGTATTTGAGTACAACAGTTTTAGTTACATTCGTTATAGAACCAAAGTATGCGCATTAGAGATCACTTATCCGCACCTAAATGAGAAAATTAAAAAGGATGGATATAAGACAATTTTCAGAAGAATGAATTGGGCTGAATCTGGCACAACTGTGAGCAATTACGACAATGGGGGAATTTGTGATACGTCCAAGGGCCGTAATGAGGACGTGGGTAAGCGCTGAGGTGTAATGTAATGTCAGCACAAAAACAAATTCACTTAATACACTGCAAACAGGTGGCGGGCTGCAGATCTGCAGAAAAGCAAATGCTATACAAATCAATAAACAGAAGACAAACAAAGAAAAAAGGAAACGGGCAATGAAAAGCCAGTACAACTTGCAAAAGTGTTACATTCTTCAGATTTAACAGTGTGACATTATTATAAGTCAATTTCAGACTTCTGCATCGGACAATTTATTATTTATTTTGCAGAAAGGTCTGGTAGAACAAGGAATAATTTACTTTTCCGTTTTTGTTTTGTGGGAATTACACACCACATGTGCCCTCTTTCAAGCTTCCCAAAGAGCAGGTAGATGTTACTCAAGATGGAATCAAATTGAAGATAAAATAATAAATGAAAGCTTTACTTTGGATGAACATGCAAATTTAAAATATTGTAAACATTTCAAGTGCAGTGCGTTGCGATACTCCATATAAAAATCCCTTCTTTTTGAAAATAATTATTCTCCAGAGGGTTTGTTTACTGGTGTAGAACTGCACCCCTACACAAACTATAAATAGTGCCCTCGTTTTTTCCTCTTTCTGCAGCACACATAGAAAGTGGAAAATGCCTCAGGGAATTGTGTTTGTGCGGGTAGGTGTCCCTTCTTGCACAAAACAATCCTGCTTTCGCGCAGGCACCCTTGCATTGTGGTGCAAGGGTGCCTGCGTGCACCAGCACTGGGAAATGACAGGAATGCACCGTACATTGTTAAGTACAACCCATCCCTGCCCTTTCCCCATCATGCAGCGCAGCAAGGTTACTTGCTGCATGATTTCTTAATAAATATGCTCCTGAAAGTGAAAATATTAGGATGCATGAGGCAAAAACAAAGGTTAATTGTATTGTAAGATGAAAGATAAAATTCAGGATTGAGCAGAATAAATGTTGTATCATCAATCAGGGAAATTACCAACTTGATGCTTTCTGCTGAACTGTAAGTTTTTATATTTTATTAATTTTCCATTGTCTTAGAGGTCATACCTAGAACACATTATATAAACACACATACACACACAAATGAATTCAATTAATATTTCTTTTATTGCCCCTGGAAAGAAGAAAATCTGAGTCATGCTGCCATGCTACTTTTTTAAGCTACTGCCCTCAGATCCCCCAAGGCTGCAAGCACATAACTTGATGAGTAACCTACATTTATTTTCTATGCTGCCTTGGGGACAAACCATGTGCAAATAAACTTGCAGTGGACATCTAAATACAGCGGGATGAAAGGTGGTGATTTGAGCAATTACATACCCCTAAATTCATTAGTATAGCATCTCTGATAAAAGCAGGCTTGTTTGTTGCACAAAACTAAAAAATTGTTAATCAGATAATGTCCAATAAGCTGAACTTTCTTTTAACTAGTATGTGGCTACATACATCAATGAGACTTTAGCCAGTGTCTAAAACCCTGAGTGTTGACACATATTACACACTACCTTGACTACATTGCCACTGTGGCACAAGCTTGTCCAACAAATCTAAATGGTTCAATTCCATTCTGAGTCTTCGCTTGCCTAGAGACAAACTGGGATCATTTATATCCTCCCCTACATTTCCGAGTTGTAGAGTCTCACAGGGTTTAACTGTGCCACATGTGCTATTTAACAAATACAGGTTCCCATTATTAGACCTTTTCAATGCATTACTGTACAGATTCAGGCATAATCAGATGATATGCAGCTGTATCTACACTTCCCCAAGCAGCCCTCTTCAAACTTTCAATTGCAACTTCTTCTCAATGATGTTGAACCTGAATGCATTCCAACCAATTACAGCTAAATACCTCCATAACTGAGGTTATAATGTTTGGGAACAAAAGTCACAATTAGCTGGGGACGTGGTATCCACGCTGAACAAGATTGCGGTGGACCCGTGAGCTCCGATGTCCAGCAGGGCCTATTTTCTTCCAAAAGCCACCAGCAGACTTCTGAGTCCTCTCTTTAACATACCTGCTGATGCTTCTTAACCTCCCGATGTGGTACTCTGTGCATTTCCCTCATTTTATCTCTCCTGTGTGCCACGGCAGTGAATTTTATTTAGAATGCAAGCGGCCACCATTTTGTCAGCGTGTCGCTCGCAACATTTCTCCTCATGAAGTATAGTCAGTCTACCAGGAGTACTTGGGAACATAACAAGACAAGTTTTTCATGTCCCTTCATCTGACACTGTAAATTTTCTTTTACATCTGAATTACTTAGTGACGCAGTTTGGCAGCTGTCGCCATTTTCTCAATGCACCGCTTGCGAATTCTTCTACATGATGGCCCTTTACTTTACCAAGATTGCTGAGGACTTCTTTTTAGCATACATATTGGCTTGTTGCTGCAATTTGAGGCTACGAGTTTCCTCCTTTCTTACATTGAACTTTCCAGCGACGCTGTCTGATAGTGGCCACAACTTTCTGTGTGACTTTATGCACGTTCTTCCTCTAAGTTGCTACAGAGGTGCCCCATTCAACATGTCACCGTACTATTGTTGTTTCCTGCCTCCTTCACGGTCATGCTGCCTGGATATTCGAAGGTCTCCACTGCCTCAACATGATTGCATGACAACCATTCTGAGTTATATTTGTCTTCATGGTATTGTCTCAAGCCTGATTCTTTTGGTGCTTGCTTCCACTCTATGGTCGTCATAAGTTGTATGGGCAGAATAAAATCCTCTCAGAAGGTTTCTCACAATAATATGCACCATGTCAAGCTGGACAGTGACTTGCTTGCTGCTGCAAAAGCCACCTTCAAGTCCAAATGGGTAAAAAATGATCCTACTCCACCTATCATGTCTTCTAATACTCCAGTTTTGGATAGTATGCTTGATGAGGTGAGGGGCTTACAACCTTTTATGTGTGCCATCAATGAGAAACTGCAACAGATCGCGAATAGATGGATCATTATGGAGGGCAGGATGATTGAAATGGAGCTGCTTATTAGTTCTCTTCAGGATATGTCCACTAAAATTCCTTTGCTAGAACACAAGATCTTAAAACTTAAGCTTAATAGAGAAGATTTGGAGAACAGAAATTGTCGCAACAATCTATGCCTATATGGCCTCCCAGAAGTTCTTGAAGGTCCTGATTGCCTCAGGTTTTGGAAGAAATTTCTTCCAGAACTCCTTGGACTCTCTACTGCTCCTCCTTTCAATTTGCAATGAGCTCATCGCATGGGTCGGTTAAACCCTCATTCTTCCAAACCTTGAGATATAATTATGCTCTTCCTTGAATTTCCAGACCTTCTTTATGTCTTGAAAGCTGCTGAGGACAAACAGCATCCTGTTTGGTCTGGTCATAATATATTTATATCTCATGACATCTCCAATGCTACGAATGTCTGGAGAAAGCAATTCCTTGGTTTGAGACCTTCAGATGCGATATCTGAACATATGATATGGCATTCTGCACCTTGCTTATGCAAGATAACTTACAAAGGCACTTCTAAATCATTTGATAATCCTATGAAATTGAAAATGTTTCTCCAGAGCATATTGTTACATGTTATGTATACTGCTGCTCAGAAGTCTTAAGATGCTTCCATGCACTTTCTTTCTTTCTTTATAATGGCTTTTTTTCTTCCTGTTAATGTATTTTTCTACTCTCTGCTACTATTCTTGTTATGGTACTGACATGTCTCTTACCACTTCCAAATATTTATACTTTCAGATCTGGATGCTCATCCTTGACCTACTCTTTCTTCTACTCTCTTATATATCCTATTTCATTTGCTTTACTTTTTTCTTCCTCTCTGTTTTTTGTGAGTGTTCATATGATATTGGTTTTACTTTTTTGGATGTCCCTGTTCTCATCTCAAGTTTTATTTTCCGAATGTTATCATTTTGCCTCCTTTCCCTTTTTTGCAGCTTGCTATTCATATTCCTGTAATGTTACCCTCTTGTATCCAGTATCAAAAGATACTCTCTCACTTATCTAAGCTTGATTCTCAAATTGACTTTTTACAAGAAACTCACTGTAATGCTGTTGAATCTGAAAATACAATGGGTGGGCCAGGTTTTTTTTCTCTCCTGCCATTGATCGTAAGGGTTGTGTTGCTATTCTATGTCATATAGCTCCGGGACTACAGGTTACATCCACTGAATGTGATACTGATGGCTGGTGGGTGCTGGTTAATGCTATTATTCATAACAAGCATGTTACTCTGTTTAACATTTATGGGCTAGTAAAATATGATTCTGATTTTTAGCATTCTATTAAGGTAAAACTTGCAAATATTTGTAATCCCAATATCATTATGGTGGGTGACTTTAACCAATAGTTGGATCCTTTTTTGGATAGAAAGTCTAAATACAAATTTAAACCAGATAGAGCACATAAAGCATCCCAATCGGACATCTCAACTTGACCATTATTTGATGTTTGGAAAACCTTTAACCTCGATAAATTAGAATTTTCTTTTTTCTCTAATGTTCATCATAAGATGTCCAGAATTGATTATATTTTAGTCACTAAATCATTGCTCCCTACTCTACACTCCTCAGAAATTGGCTCCATATTTATCTCTGATCTTGCCCCTGTACTGTCCTCTTTTAATTTTTCTACTATTGATTACAAAAACTGGCATATGGAAATGTAATAATTCCTTGTTATCTGATAGTCAATTTATTACTGAACCCAATGTCTTTATACAATCATTTTTCTGCTTCAATAACTCCAAGGACAAATCTATTGTTAATACTTGAGATGTTTTTAAGGCCTCCTTTCGAGCCTTCGCCATAGCTTACTTAGCCAGAAGAAAGAAGAGTTCAAATGCACAATATCTTTTCATACTCAAACATATTAAGACATTCGAACATGCCTACTTTATCTATAAATCTTCTTCTCTGCTTCATGATTTGGTCAAGGCATAATCTGACCTTAACAAACTTGCTACCATTGATGCCTGTAATATTTTACTCATAGTAAAATCCAAGTTCCATGGTGGTCAGATAAAAGCTGCTAAAATGCTTGCTGACCACTTAAAAATAAAGCTGAGCATAATGCTATTGGCCCTATGATCAATGAATAACTCCACATCAATCTCTAATACTGATATATCCACTGCCTTTCAGTCCAGTTAAAAAACACTATATACATAAGATTCTACCCCTTCTGCACTTAATGTACAGAATTCTTTTGATGGCCTCCCTAGCCTACCATCCCTTACAGATAAATTCTCTGAGTTGAAAGCTAACATTACAATTCAGGAGGTTTTGGAAGTAATTAAATCTCTGGCGAGAGCTAAGGCTCCTGGTCCTGATGGGTTCTCTATTGAAATTATTTCTTCCCTTTCCTCCTTTTTTGCTCCCAAATTACTAGAACCTTTTAACTCTTTTTTTTCTCTGATTCCAAAGCTAGTGGCTCCTTTTTGGAAGCCCTGATGATCATAATTTCCAAACATAGACAAAGGCCCAGAATTCTGCAAAAATTATAGACCCATTTCCCATATTAATTGTGATTGAAAGATCTTTTCCAATATCTTATCCTCCCGACTTGAATCCATGGTACCCCTTCTTGTTAAACCTGACCAATTTAGCTTTATTAAGGGTAGACTTGCTGCGAACAATGCCAGAATGTTTTCTATTATTGTCAGTTTAGCTGGACATATTGATACCCTCTTGTGGCCCTCTCGCTGGATGCTGAAAAAGCTTTTTCCCCATTAATTGACAATCTCTATTTACTACCCTTCCTGGTTTGGTTTTGGCCCAAATTTGATTTCATTTATGAAATTATTGTATTCCAACCCTGTGCCAGTGTTTTTGTTAACAGCTGTTTTTCTCCTTATTTTGATTTACACAGGGGAACCAGACAGGGTTGTCCCCTATCTCCTTAATCATTAGCCCTTTGCTTAGAACCATTCCTGGAATGCATACGATGTAATACCCTTATATATGGCTTCAGATAGGGCTCTTTGGAAGTTAAACTATCTGCCTATGCATTCTAATCTATATGTCCAATCCCTTGACCTCCCTACATCCTTTTTTACAAGAGATCTCATTATACTCTCGAATTTCTGGTTGCAAGATTAATTTTACTAAGATTGAGATGTTACTATTGAACTCCCTCTCCTATCATTACATGTTTTCTAAAGCCAGCTTCACTTGGTGTTCTTCAAAAATTAAATATCTTGGCATTTGGTTTTCCCCCACCATAAAAGGCACATTCTGTCACAATTTCACCATGTTGAAATCCAGGTTACAAGCATTACTCCTGTCTTGGTCTCCACTACATTTTTCATGTCGGGTGAGACTCAATACCATAAAAATGATGATTGTTCTGCATGTTCTTTACACCATCTCTGTATTGCCCTTTAAAATCCCCAAATACTATTGTAAGCAACTTTACTCAATTTGTACAAAATTCTTATGGAATAATAAGCATCCGTATATTGCCCTCTCTAAACTTAAACATCCAAAGTTTGAAGGGGGTGTTCGATTTCTAGACTTTTAGCTTTACCACTCCTCTTTTTTGATCCAACAATTTTATGCTATGATTAGCAACTTTCAAGATCGACCTATTCCAATGTGGATTAATTTTGAACACTCTTTATTGAACAACTTTTCCATTAAAGATATCATTCATATGTCAAGCTGTACTTTTATATCCAAAAATCCCATTTTGAAATATTCACAATATTTACTCCACAAAGTTTTTTTGCTAATGTCTAGGCAGTCCAAGTATTGAAGATGGCTCAGGAAAGAGACTGCCTGCTTAGGATTCCTCAAAAGGAGATGCGTTCAATGTTATGGCGAGGTTAGACCATCGAGAATAGATGGTTAGACGAATGTGCATCCCTGTGTGTATGGTAATAGTTTTTGTTTGTTCTGTCTCTTGCCTGAGTGATCTTCAATATTTGGACTGCCTAGACATTTATTTATGCCATCTGAGACACTTCTCAAGATTGCCGATACCTGTTTTCATAAGGAAAGATATTAATTATTCCACTCAGTGGTGCCTCATGCTATCCTGTTGATGAGAATAAGTTGCAGTCCCCCCAGTAAAAAAAGTTTGAAATCCTCAGTGTTACTTTGATCTACTGCTGGCACTTTGACCCTCTGACTCATGCATGTTTTTAGCGCCCTGAGGAAGGTGCGACAAGGATATTTTGTCAACACCAAAACGCACATCGGTGCAGTCTCAGGAGACAAGACGAGAGGAACAAGATATTTAGCTATTTGGAGAGGATGTAGCCTTACGGCTAGAGCAGTCGACCTCGGAGCTGGGGAACCGGGTTCGAGTCCCGGCAACAACGCTCAACATCCTGTGATTCTGGGCAAATCACTTAATCTCCCCGTGCCTAACAAAAATGAATGTGTCCATCTGTAACGAAACTGGTGCTCATGTAAAGCGCTCTGATACCCGATTTTCTCGGGTCTAGTTCGCGCTATATAAAACTCGAAAAAAAAAAAAATGTTCGAATAGGCTTATTAGATAAAGTGTTAACTCTAAACATCTGGAGAAAAGATACAACTTGTGCTCTAACAAAAGAGTGAATGTTTGTTTCTATAGGTCCTCACGGATACAAGACACACCTTGGGTTTCTGATGTTGTTGAATTCAACGTTTTTGTTTTAGCGGGTTAATGAATGAGGTATGAATGAGAGAATGTGAGGTTCGTATGGTCAGAGACTTATTTTTGGTTTTTGTTCCACAGTATTGTGATTTCGTTACGTATGAGAATGTATTTTTAAAACTAAACTATATAAAAAATCTTTTTACATAAATAATACTAATAAAAACGATATAAATAAGATTCAAATAAGTTAGTGTATGTGTTATTGTTTTCAATACATGTTTAGAAATTATGTTTGTATCTATGGATGCTTTTGTTTCTTGGCGCCCTTAGGACTCCTAGTGAGCCTTTTTTGAGATGGTGAGAGATTCCGCTGACCTACATATATAGGTAGGAAGCTACTTCTTTTGTTTAACAGGGAATTACTGTAGTCTAGTTACTAAGAGATTAAAGCCTGAATCACTGTGTTTTGAGATGCCCCTGGAATAAGTGGAAAGAGTTTTCTGAGTGTGTGTGAAGTGGTGAAAGAAGTAGAGGCTACCTGATTAATCTGGGTGGAAAGGAAAGTTTGATATTAAAGAGAGCACCCAGGACTTTTGCGGCACTTACTGGAACCAAGTTTAAGCAAAGCTCCGCAGGCTTCCAAGAAGCTAACCAGACAGAAGTCTTCTTACCAAACAGAAGTACCTCTGTTTTTTCTCAATTTTTCATAAGAAAACTTGCATTCATCCAGCAGGCTACTTCGCAATTCAGAGCTTAAAATTTAAAGAGATGGTATCAAGGTCATCAGTGAGCAGGGCCCATTATTTTGATGTAACCCACAAAGGATGTGATGTTAAAGCCAAAGGAGCTTACTAGTCCCACTAACGAAGAAATAAATAGATTAAACAGGGCGGGACTCAATGAAGAGCCCAGTGGTACTCGGCGTTGTGTGGTAAAGAGTTCGAATGAAAATGAATGGCAGGATACTGTCTGGCTTTTGCCACAAAGGAATGAATAAAGCAATTTCAAAGCCTTAGTGCAGATACCCAGGTCGGCTAAGTGGGTTAGGAGCACTGTATGAGACACAGTGATAAATGCTGCAAAATCCTGTTTTCCTGACTTCGTTTTTGCTGGTTTTAGGACTCTGAATACTTTACCACTGATACCCAGAGCTAAAGGGCTTGTGATCTCCCATTAAAACATGGTAGAATTGGCTTACACCCAATTGGTACATTTAATTTACTTTGAAGTCCCTAGTAAAGTGGTACTGCATGTATCCCGGGCTTGTAAATTAAATGCTACTAGTGGGCCTGTAGCACTGATTGTGCCTCCCACATAATTAGCCCTTCAAACATGTTGCAGGCCTGCCATTGCAGCCAGGGGCATAGCTACCCGTGGTGCAGTCAGTGGGTGCAATGCACCGGGAACCAGAAGTCAGAGGGGTCCCATCTGTATCAGCCCTTTGAGCCATGAGAAGACACGTAGATAACCATGCCGGACTTCCAAAAGGTAACGAGCAATAAAGATTACTTTTTGCTTTTATCTTGTCACATTTGCTGTCAGTTCAAATTCAGAGATCCAATGTCAGTCTAGTCTTCTAACAAACTGCTGCTTTTTTTTTTTAAAAAGAGACTGCTGTTTACTTTTGTTTCGCTTACTGCAAAATGTGAGGAGTTTGTAAAGTGAACTATGTGAAAATCTTGCTGGTCTGAAAGAAAAGACTGTTGGATGTCTTTTCTTCTAACACACAACAAAATATTAATACAGATAAATGAACTGCATAAATATTTCAAAATAAATAAACAGAAAAGCACAAATGAAACCTTTTTCTTATTCTAAAGTATGATGGAAGCAAATATTTTAATAGGGTCAAAACAAATCAAGTCACTTTACTTGGTGATGCGCAAATGATATCCACTGAAACTGAATTTCCACACAATAGAAAATGTGCTGTTTGTAAATGTCAGTGGCTACCACACCGTGCTTTAGTAATATATTTGTGACAGTGTGCTCCTAATTGTAACACTAGCTATACTACACCCTTCCCACTTTCTTGCGGAATGGATGTGGATTATTTGCAACACGTATTCTTTGTGTGATGCTTGAACTTTTCAGAATCCCTAGGAGTTCAGTGATGTAACATTGATGGCAGCACCACCAGTCTGATAATTGTTCCAGCGCCAATGCCTACTGCCTACTAGGGCCACAGGAGCTCTTACAGCACTGAAAACTTGTTGTTAGCTGCGTTCGATTCATCAGCTTCAAGAGTCAGAATCTGAGCAGCAGAATCTACTGAGTTTACTGAAGCACCTGTGGGGGCACTGCAAAGGCTCATTGTTTGTGCACTGAATGGTCGAGGAGCAGGCAAGCTCACTTTTGAAAACAGAGAGTGAGCCATTCGGCTTTGGCTGCCTGACACCAGCAGGGTTCAAAGAAGCAGTTATGGCCATGCTGCTGGGTGGTTTCTAAAGACATGACAGTCACAGTAATCACTGCGTTAAGCCCGATGGGGGGAGGGCAGATGATGTTGTTTAGTAAAAGAACATTGACTTACTTAGGACAGAGTGCTGGAACTGGGAAAATGATTGTTTGTTTCATTTTATACTAGAAAATTCACAGGTAACTTTAAACAACTTCTTGAGGTCGCTAATGCACAAGTCTTCCTTACTAAAACCATAAATAGGAATAGTTATCCTTCTGAGACCTGTGGAAACTGGCCAGAATTTTGGATAACAAGATGTTGCTCCCCAGGGCGAGACACTGAGAGAGGTCGAACTCCAGTAATTGTTATGCACAGTACTGCAGTAGAGGTGGGCTAGCAAACAACTTAACAGCGCGAGTAGAGTCAAGAGTCTGTCTTGGCTCTAAGAGCCCATCTTGGCTGTAAGAGCCCAGGTATGAGCTGAGTATGGGAACATTTGGCATGGAAATCGTGAAACAAATATTATGTAAAAATATGATAAAGTGTCTTCAAAATTCAAAAAGATATGTTTCTTTGACACACGTTTCACCTTTGTACATCAGATTATATCACTGCATTGATAGGAATTTATTAGAAGTGATAGTTTGTAAGAATGAACTTAGAAACATTTTCTCTCCAACCCTCCACTCTGATGACAATACCATTAGTGAACTAAGAGACAAGTCAATTGTCATGTGCACCCTAAATGTGGGCTATATTCCTATTTTTAATGGAGCAATATCATAGTCCATTAAGTCAAACACAGGAGAGATTTTTGTACAGAAAACATCCTCACATGTTTCAAGATTATCCATATGCAAGGCACGATAAAATAAAATAATTGCGTAGGATCACACAATATGGTCAAGTGGCCAAGCCGAGATTGATCCTAGCTTACTATGGGTGTTCTTTGCCTGAAATAATCTTAGATGCTGTTGCCAGTGTGATACCTGTTTTGTATGTGAGGATATAGTAGCTTGCACTGCTGATGACCATTTTGTACCTGTGCTGCATATGAGTGGAAGTTACACTGCTACCAAATATTGCACAGTGTGTGTGTGCGTCTGTGTGTTTACACGCAGGCTTGTACTGCTGCAAAAAATGCTGTCTATGTTCTGTGCATGTGAAGGAAGCTTGCATTGTTTCTGACCAGATTAGTATGTGTTCTATCGGTGTGAGGGAAGTGTGTACTCCTGCCTGGTGCTATACCTGTTTTGTGTGTGAAATTCTTGCTATGCGTGTGAGTCAATCGTGCATTCGGACACCTCAGTGCTATTCCTTACACTTTTATTAAATCTGAAATCCTGTTTCTTTGTTGTAATCAAGTGAGGCATTAAATGGTGCTGCCCAGTGCCACAATTGTTTTATGTCTTCGACGGAAGCTTGCAATGGCCCTCCAAATCACATTGGATCCTTATTTTTGAAAATAGCTTTCACTGGCCTGAGTTTCGCATTTGTTTTATGTCTCTCAAGGAAGCTTGTATTGGACCTGCAGTACCACATTTGTTCCATGTCTTTGAAGGAAGCTTGCACTGACTTGTCCTGGAGTAGTATAGTTGTTAAATATCTTTGAAGGAAGCTTGCAGAGGTTAGCACTGCAGTACCACACTTTGTCCATGTCACTAAAGAAACTTGCACTGAACCTGCAGTATCACACTAGTTATATGTCTTTACAGGAAAGATTTTGATGCTCTCGACCAGTGCTGCATGTCTTCTGCATGTGAGCTAAGGACCCCCAGTACTCCTCCTCCCTATGCACTATCTATTTATGTATCTATTATGTCTGAACAAAAGACTGTTTTAGTTGTCTCACAAGACGTAAATTTTCTCATAAATAGTACATAATCTTGCTTAGATAAAATGGGCTTTGGGTAAGTCCACTACAGTTATTCGTCAGCGTGCCAAACACATATTGGGTCAGCCCTTCAGAACAGCATACATACAATTGGGATCAGCCCTCTTCAGCCATTGGCTTTGTTACCAATGTTTGGCTCTGCCTACTAGACAATAACTGGTCTTTATAATGTCAGGTAGCCTGAGTAACAACATTTTGTTTGCTTGCTCTGTGTTACTCTACATCCAGAAAAGTCAAACCTCAGGTGATATTTCCTTTAGTTTGTCCCCAGCAGCTCACCTGCAAATGCAGACTATTACTAATTGAGTAATGACAGTACCAGAAGCTCACTGCCATTGCTACTGGATCACAACTTTTATGTGCAGAGTGCTAGGCATCATTGCTGCAAGCATCAAATCCAAGCCGCAATCTATCATTTTTTACTGTTCCAATATGGCAGATCAGTGCAAAGCTTGACTTTTTAATATTTGTTGAAGCACATGCTCTCCATATTTAGTTGTCTTTTTAAAGTTTTTCTTTCCTTCTTTATTTTTGCTTATGCTTGCACTACGAAGAAAACCACCACCTTGTTTTTCAGAAGGCAAGTGGGACTTTTTTTTTATACCAAGACTCTTTCCTGCAAAAGTTCCAAAAGATGAGACTCACAAACTCTGCAGTGCTGGACCAAGTGTGGCTGATGGAAGATTAGATACCCTCAGTGGACATTCAGGATTCAGTGTAGTTTTCCTCAATAATTTTGAATTACACTAGGGACCAATGCATCAGATAATCAACCTCTGTCTCTTATTCCACTATGTGTCCAAACTTTTCTCCTTTCTGGTGAGCAGTGTACCTGTGTGTTAACAGTGTGCTTGTGTGAGTGCAGAATAGCCACCATATTTTGTGTGTGCCTTGTGCAGGATGTGTTTATGTGAATGCAAGATTAAGATTGCCTTTTGTGAGTGCCGGGTAAGTGGTCTATAGGTTGAATGTGATGCCTTTGTGTGTGCAGAGTGAGACATATGCCTGTGTGAGTGCAGCTTGAGAGATGTGAGGGGCGCAGTGTGAATAAAGGGGCTCTGCATGTCAAGTCTTTGTGTGCATGCGCTTTACAAGGACCAAATCTATGGACTTTGGTAATGGTTTTAAGGGTTATGGATGTGACTTGCAGAAATGCAGTGCAGGTAGTGGAAATACAATAGTGTGCTTATGAGAAAGGTAGTGACTTTTGATATGGCAGATGCAGGCTCCGTCGAAGGAGGTTGAGGAGTGTTCGGGGCAGCTGACCAACTAAGAAGTTACCATAGTGAGGGGGGTCAGTTACTTTGATTGCACTAGGGTAACCTAACTATGCCAGTAATTGCAGCCTATATGTGCAATTTTTAAACTGCTATTTCGACCTGGCAAAATAAACCTCTTACCAGGACTAAACCTTCCTTTTTAATACATATAGGTCACACCTGGGGTAGGCCATGAACAGCCAAGATGGCAAGGTGCAGTGTATTTAACAAGTGGGGCATATACCTTTAAGTTTTACATGTTCTGGTAGTGAAAAACTCCTAAAGCCGTTTTTCACTACTGCACAGCCTACCTCTCCCATAGGATATCATTGGAGTTACCTTATTACATTTAATAATCTGTAACTTCCAATTGGCAACAGGTGGACACATCAAATTTGGTGTCTAAAGAATTGTAATTAAAAGCCTTTTTTAATTGTAAAGTCTGATTTTTAATCACAATTCTGACAATGCCACTTAGAGAAAGTTGTCATTTATAGAAATGTGGTATTTTCTTGTCCCAACACCTTGTCCTTGCCCCTTGTCACTGCAGCCTGTTCCTAAGTCATAGGACTGGGAACAGCTGGCAGTTGATCTTTGTGTATTGCTCCCAGAGAGTTAGAAAAAAGGAAGATGGTTGCTGGCAGGATGGGCCACTCTGAGTTACCGAGGGGGAGAGCTGTAACCTACCACACTTGCACATCACAGAGGCACTGCCTGAGCACTCTCACAAAGGGATTGTCACTACTCTATTGTGACCCCAGACAAGTTGCACCAGGGCAGGGAGGAAGTGGATGCCTGGCAACTCAGGGGGTAGAAGGACTTTTGTGCTGTGGAAAGGACTGCTACTCTGCTGGGCTGCTGTTTTCAAGGACTGCAGCCCTGCTGTGCTGACATGCTGCCCTCTTGCCTGGGTGAGCAGGACTGAACCTGGATTTGTTGAACCCAGGACTCCAGAGTGACTCCAAGGGCTAATTGGCTGGCCTACTGACTAGAGCATCAGGGACACAAGGCTCCAGCAACCTTAAACTTAGCACCTGGACTCTGCCATCTGTGAGTCCTATCCTGCTAAGTGGTGCCACCCTAGCCCTGGGCCCTTGGAAGTAAGGTCATAAGGTGATCTGCCAGCCCATCTGTGGATCCAACAGAACTGATGCAACTGGTCTGCTGCACGGCGCAACTCCGAGTAGAATGACACATCGCCTCTGCTGCATGGATTTTCCAGACGCAAGGACCTCACATTGCAACCTGCAGCCCCATTGGAACCAGCTGGTGCGCAATGCATCCTCGACGCAGGACTTCACATCACAAGCCACTTTGTGGACGGCCTCCTTGGCGATGGTGCAGGACTTCGCATTGCAGCTGCTTAGAATTGACGCTGCACAATGCATCTCCAACCCTTAACATGCATCGTTTCAAATGCGCAACGCATCCTCAATGCAAGGCTCTGCAATGCTTCACAACCAGGATTTAAGGTACTCTTGTTCAATGGGTCCAGCTGGGGCTTCATAGCCATCCTCCACTCCATCGCAGTCAGCCTGGACCTGTGGCTTTGTCCCTATCTAGTGGGACCAGATATTCACAGTTGGCGCGGTTTGTGCATTTTGGGATTATATTCCCTGAAATCTTTAAAATTGCATATCTCCACTTCTACTGATTGGATTATTGTCGTTTTGGTTTTGATTTATTTATTTATTAAAATGTACTCTATATTTCTAAATTGATGGGGATTTTCTTCTGCCGAGTTTTCACTTTATTACTGTGTCTTCCCCCAAACTTTTTGCCTGCTTACCTACTCTTTTTGCTGATTATTTTTGTTGGCCTTAGGACTCTGAGCACTTAACAACTGCTGCCCAGGGCAGTAGTTCATGTTCTTCTCCCCTAAACATGGTAACATTGATGTATACACAATTGGCATTTTTAATTTACTTGTAAGTCCCTTGTAAAGTGGTATTAAATATGCCCAGGGCCGGTAAATTAAATGCTACTAGTAGGCCTGCAGTACTGATTGTGCCACCCACTCATGTAGCCTTTTAAACATGTCTCAGGCCTGCCACTGCAGAACCTGTGTGTGCAGTTTTACTGCCACTTCGACGTGACATTTAAAACAGTTTGCCAAGCCCTAAACTCCCCTTTTATTACACATGCGTCACCCCTAAGGTAGGCCCTAGGTAGCCCATAGGGCAGGATGCTGTGTAAGTAAAAGGTAGGGCATGTACTTTTAAGTTTTGCATGTCCTGGTGGTGAAAAACACCCAAATTTGTTTTTCACTACTGTGAAGCCTGCTCCTCTCATAGGCTAACATTGGGATTTCCTTAATACACTTTTTAGCTGAAATTCCTCATTAGAAACGAGAAGTTGTGTCATGTTTTATATCTTTGGAAGGGCAATGATAAATCCTCTTTACCAGTAAAGTTGGATTTAACACTGCTATTTTAGAAATGCCACTTTTAGAAAGTGTGTACAAGAAAAAATGCCAATGCTGACAGTCATTTAATACTCACATAGGCTTTGAATTCCGTGAGCACGCAAATCAATTGTTGCGGCCACCATAACTTTTTCTAAATATTCAGAAAAATTAGCAGGTCATTTATATACATCAAAATCATACACAGTGGACAAACACACGCTAGAGAACAATCTTTAGAAAGTGGACAATCTCTGCTCTTAAAGATTTGTGTGCCTGCAACCTGTCTCTATTACATGTCTGGGTTTGGTAACAGCTACACTTTGTACATTCACTCCAGACAGCCACAAACACAGGAAGGTTAGGTGTGTCTGAGTACTCAACTACATTCTAATGGCTCTTCTTGGGCAGGAAGGGAAGGAGGAGCTGATACTTACACCTGAATAGGCAGTGTCCTGTCCCCACACAAATGGCTGATTACCCCCTACAGCTAGTCTGGAGCCAGGGCTGGAACATAAGGGCTTCTGTACACTTCAAAGACCCTTCTTTGAAGCCACCCCCACTTCAAAGGCACAACTGGGCATAAGTACTGGTGCTCTGACCCCAACAAATCATACATGTCTGGATCTGTAACTGAACTCTGTCAGAAGAACTGCTCTGCTAAATCAAGGACTGACACTCTGCTGGACGGCTGATCTGAAAGACCTGCTTTTCTGCTGTGCTGCCCTGCTGCCTGTTGCTCTCTGACCCTGCTGAGGGAGAGCTGGACTCTGCCTTGCAACTGAAGTGATCTCCAAGGGCTTGTTGACTTGCCTCCTATTGCTTGAGACTCAGGGCTATTAAAGTCTCTACACCTGCTCCTGTGCCTGGTTCACTGGAAGGGGACAAAGATACTTGCACCAGAGAAATTGACGCATCTCCAGTTTGCATATAGAAGAACTGGTGAATCGACCCTGTTGCAGGAGTAGAATCGGTGCATCGCACTCGGAAACAACGCATCGGCTAGAAAGCCTGACACATCAGAACCGCGCATTGTTGCCGCAGCAGTGTGGAGAGATTGATGCATCCCCTTTACTGCGTGGAGAAACCCGGTGCATCGCTCTTCGGAACCAATGCATCTCGACTCAGCACTTAATCTTTGGAACTGACGCATCGCCACCACTGCATGGAGAAAATCGATGCATCACCTCGACTGTGGGCTTGACATTGACGCATCACACGTCTGCACCTGCATCTCACTGTTGCAACCAGGATAAAGGTACTCTGTTCATTGGGCCTGAGTGTATCCTGTCCCTGGTCTGCTCTCCATCACGGTCAGCCTGAACTGGTTGACTTTGCCCTGCTCTAGTGCGACCACATAATTCCCATTCGTGCTTATTGCTTTTAAGCTCTTGAAACACTTTTATTTTTTTAAATACATTTCTCGACTTCTACTTATTGGAATTTTGTCTTTTCAGTCCTGATTTATTTATAAAATAAGTGTCTATTTTTCTAAATGAATGTGGAGTTTTTTGTGGTGTTTTTATTGTGTTACTGTGTTGTATGAATACTTTACACATTGCCTCTTTAGATAAGCCTTACTGCTCTGTGCCAAGTTACTAGAGGGTGAGTACAGGTTATTTTATAGTGTGTATCTGACTTACCCTGACTAGGATTGTGTATCATACTTGGACAGGGTGCATACTTTTGCCAACCAGAAACCCAATTTCTAACATACTGTTTGAAGTGCTGCATAAATACTTTACATATTGCCTCTAAGTAAAGCCTGACTGCTCTGTGCTAAGCTACCAGAGGGGCTGAAAAAAGGTTAATTTGGGGCTTGCTTGTGTCACACCCTGACAAGGATTGTGGTTCATGCTTGAGTAGGGTTTCACCCCCCTTCAACCAGCAACCCAATCTCTTACAAAAGAATTTAAGGTAACCGGAAAATGGGGTGGTTGAATCGAAGATGAGCATAAAAGCATGCCATTCACAATAGGAGGAGCCAAGCTTAGAGATATGGCATTTGGTAGCTGAAGGAAGTATAATGGCAAGGCCACCTCTCAGTTTACCTACTCTGTCTCGTTCAGGATGACATAGCTGGATGGGTAGATGGGATGGGATCAGCAATTTCAGGTCAAGAGGAATCCTACAACCAGTTTTCAGTCACAAACTAAACCCCCATCAGTGAGTTTCAATAAATTAAAATTATTCTAACTTATTGTTAAGCACAGAGTTGGGGATGTTATTTACTATTGTACCTCCATTCCAACTAACTTTGGGGAAAATGAATATAGTTGGGTTGAGGCAGTTTTCCTATCCCAAGTCCAATCTAACTAAAATGTATGAAATGCTTCTAGATGGGATCGAATTTACTATACTAACTCTAATCCAACAAAGTTTTGTAGAAAATGCATATTTTAAGGGGGCCAGATTTATTATTCTTACTCCAGTCCAACTAACGGAGAAACAAAAGCATATAATTGGGGTGGGGGGAATGCTTTGATACGTAACTCCAATCTCACTTTGGAGGAAATACACATATTTAGGTAGACCAGATGTACTATTCTAACTCCAATCCAACTAACACTGGGGAAAATATAATATATATAGTTGGTGGTGAGATTTTACTATTCTAACTCCAATACAACTAACATTTGAGTATGTGCACATAGTTTGGGGTCAGATTTACTATTCAAACTTCAATCCAACTAAAATTGGGGAAACTGCCTATAGTCATGGGGTCAGATTTACAATTCTAACTCACACTCAACTAAAACATTGGGGTAAGAGCACATACTTGGGGTAAGGCATATTTAGTGTTATAATTTTAAAAATTCAATTACTACAAAGCAATAATTTCATAAATTATTTTTTACCTTTAAATTAAAATACTAACAACCAAACATGTATGCTTGTGAAATGAAAAACTGAAAATATAAATAAATGAATTCAAATAGATTAAACAGTTGCCCACACCATATTTATGTGGTGCACATTACAAACACACTAAACACAGTGCACCATTCCAGTTCACTCGAACATTTTAATATTTTCACTAGTTTTAACTGTACAGTAATTTTGAGATGTTGTTATTCATGGAGGTACTCAGTATTCTCGTGGTTGTGGACACTGACTGCCAGGGTGGAAGAAAACAAGAAAGAGAGTTGCCTTAGTCAGATTCATGAGTGTAGAAGAATAGCAAGTTTATATGGATTGGAATACTGAATGATAACTGTGATGACTACTAAGGATTGTAGGTTCAAGTAATATGCTTGAGTAGTTCTCTCATGTTGCACCACCCACTATTATCCACACAAAACATACAGAGATTACAAAAAATATTATATCCTGAAGAAAGCCCCAAACATCTCTACGGAGGATGTTTCAAGGGCTGAAACATGCCAGCTACTATAAGGAGTTTAGTTGCTCACCCTTCCTTTTTAATTATGGATCACAGGGACACAAATAAAGTTTTGGTCCATTGTGAGGTATTTTGAACAATCATAGATCTCTGTATTTCACATGGTGTGAATAACGTTCCCACCCTCATACACACACATTTTAGTTGGTCTACATTTACCACAACTTTTCACCATAGGCAGATTACCACAAGAAACACAGAGAAGTGCTCCCCTGCTCAGCAGCTTTGTAACTTATGCTGATGACAAGAGTCATGAACGTAAGGAGGTACCCTATGATGCAGCATGCCACATTATGGTGGGTCAGGGTATTCAACCTTTAAAAGAAGGAATTTCTTATGTATAGCTAATTACACCATGACCATCTGCATTCAGGCAGTTAAATTAACTATTGGGTACTTTTGGTTTGTAATGGTACACAGTATTTCATCATTAATTTTTATTTATACTTTCTTGATATTCACACACTTTACAACACATGTTATGCTTTTTTTAGTTACAGTGACATTATGGGTCTTATCTAGACTTTTTGCTGAATAGAAGTAGTACTACTTCCTGTGCTCACCAATGCTTTTCAAAAAACTTTAGCCAGAGACCTCCATATCTCCTATTTCTCACTACTTAAAGGTTACTAAAACTAAAATACACCCTCAAATGAGTAAGATAATTGCAATTTACAAACGTTACACTAACATCTACTATAGTAGTACTACTGACTATAAACATACTTATATCTACTCCAGCCAAGCCTTGAAGTGAAGCACCACACACAGCCAATCGCATCATTGCTAGTGCAAAGCGCTCTCTTAGATATCAATGGAGGCAGGAAATAACATTATCACCACATAGGCAAAATGATAAAATAATGTATTCCAAAGTTATTGCAATCATTTTTTAATGAATGTCACTGCTAAAACTATTTTTGGTAATGCATTTTAAATGTTAATTTTCTAAAGAGTAAGCTACATTATTTAATTATTTTGAATTACAAATAAATTTGATACAGATTTCATTTATTATAATTGATACATTTTATTCATTATTTTTACAATGTACACAATTTATAATTTATAAGCAAAAAGCTTCAAGCATTCAGCACACTTGACACTGCAAGGAGGCAGACTATGTAGTTCCCACTATTCACCACATTAGGTTTATATAGACTGGGCCACCTGGTTGTTGATTCTCACCCTGACTGACTGACACAGAAGAATACAGGGGGAGGGATAAGAAGGCTTGATGGATTGCCACCACTTCCATCTCCCCTGAACAAGAATTGATTCTCAGGCCAAAGACAAGTTTCATCTTCTTGGGAGGAGAAACAAAAACCTGCACCAAGTCTTTTCAGAAAACTGCCCTGATAAACTACAAGGGCTGAGATGAAACAGATAGGACTTGCTGTGGTTCCAGAGAACCTGTGGGAATGAAGGGCTTAATACACCAGATAAATATGTTTAAGTCCCTCACAAAATTCCATTGAGATTGGAGGGTCTCAGGTGAATCTTCAAAGGGAAAACCAAAGGGGATGATGGACGGAGTGTTAAACATTGCAAGCACTCACCCCCAGTCAACTGATCTGGGTTTAATCCATCATCATTCTTTAGCTCACTCCGCCACCCCAGTTCAGACATGGCCATATGCAAATCAGTCTGACCCTGTGCCTCATGGGAACAGTCCAGCCCGAACTGCCAAGCCGGGGTCAGACTGATTTGCATATGGCCATGTCTGAACTGGGGTGGCGGAGTGAGCTAAAGAATGATGATGGATTAAACCCAGATCAGTTGACTGGGGGTGAGTGCTTGCAATGTTCAACACCCCGTCCATCATCCCCTTTGGTTTTTCTAAGTTCGCCCTAAGTTGGCAGGGTATGCCCAGACGTGGGTCCCTTGCTCACTTTGCCACTGGATTCAAGATAGCCTGGCTGATGAGGGTTATGAACCCGAAACCGGTCCCAGGATGCTTGTTTCCGGTCCAGGGAAGACATGGCTTGGCAGTTTGGGCTGGACTGTTCCCATGAGGCACAGAGTCAGACTGATTTGCATATGGCCATGTCTGAACTGGGGTGGCGGAGTGAGCTAAAGAAGGATGATGGATTAAACCCAGATCAGTTGACTGGGGGTGAGTGCTTGCAATGTTCAACACTCCGTCCATCATCCCCTTTGGTTTTGCTAAGTTCGCCCTAAGTTGGCAGGGTATGCCCAGACGTGGGTCCCTTGCTCACTTTGCCACTGGATTCAAGATAGCCTGGCTGATGAGGGTTATGAACCCGAAACCGGTCCCAGGATGCTTGTTTCCGGTCCAGGGAAGACATGGCTTGGCAGTTCGGGCTGGACTGTTCCCATGAGGCATAGGGTCAGACTGATTTGCATATGGCCATGTCTGAACTGGGGTGGCGGAGTGAGCTAAAGAATGATGATGGATTAAACCCAGATCAGTTGACTGGGGGTGAGTGCTTGCAATGTTCAACACTCCGTCCATCATCCCCTTTGGTTTTGCTAAGTTCGCCCTAAGTTGGCAGGGTATGCCCAGACGTGGGTCCCTTGCTCACTTTGCCACTGGATTCAAGATAGCCTGGCTGATGAGGGCTATGAACCCGAAACCGGTCCCAGGATGCTTGTTTCCGGTCCAGGGAAGACATGGCTTGGCAGTTCGGGCTGGACTGTTCCCATGAGGCACAGGGTCAGACTGATTTGCATATGGCCATGTCTGAACTGGGGTGGCGGAGTGAGCTAAAGAATGATGATGGATTAAACCCAGATCAGTTGACTGGGGGTGAGTGCTTGCAATGTTCAACACTCCGTCCATCATCCCCTTTGGTTTTGCTAAGTTCACCCTAAGTTGGCAGGGTATGCCCAGACGTGGGTCCCTTGCTCACTTTGCCACTGGATTCAAGATAGCCTGGCTGATGAGGGTTATGAACCCGAAACCGGTCCCAGGATGCTTGTTTCCGGTCCAGGGAAGACATGGCTTGGCAGTTCGGGCTGGACTGTTCCCATGAGGGACAGGGTCAGACTGATTTGCATATGGCCATGTCTGAACTGGGGTGGCGGAGTGAGCTAAAGAATGATGATGGATTAAACCCAGATCAGTTGACTGGGGGTGAGTGCTTGCAATGTTCAACACTCCGTCCATCATCCCCTTTGGTTTTGCTAAGTTCGCCCTAAGTTGGCAGGGTATGCCCAGACGTGGGTCCCTTGCTCACTTTGCCACTGGATTCAAGATAGCCTGGCTGATGAGGGTTATGAACCCGAAACCGGTCCCAGGATGCTTGTTTCCGGTCCAGGGAAGACATGGCTTGGCAGTTCGGGCTGGACTGTTCCCATGAGGCACAGGGTCAGACTGATTTGCATATGGCCATGTCTGAACTGGGGTGGCGGAGTGAGCTAAAGAATGATGATGGATTAAACCCAGATCAGTTGACTGGGGGTGAGTGCTTGCAATGTTCAACACTCCGTCCATCATCCCCTTTGGTTTTGCTGAATCTTCAAAGGGGCCATAGAAACTCACGAAGTTCATCAGCTGTTTTGAAATCTTCATTTGAACTGAAACCCATCTCACACTTAAATCTCTATGAACCTTCATTACTTCACATTGAAGCTCTTTAACATCTAGTACGGCAACTCCGCTAATGGCTGCATTAGATGAGGTATACAATTTATGCTGAATATATCCAGGGACCTTCCCCGGAGAAGCCCCATTCTTATAGTGCGTCTCTTGTAAGAAAATGATATTTGCCTGAAGAGATTTAAACCAAGCGAGCATTGCCCCTCATTTCAATCTATTATTAAAACCATTAATGTTGCATGAAAGAACATTCAACTGTCTATGGGCCATTGGCTAGTTTAAAAAAAAGATCTGCTGCTCTTGCACTTTTCCCCCCTCCCCTCCCTCCTCCCTTGAAGCAGAGCATCCCAGAGAACCCTCCTTGTCCTGGGCTTTCCACTGGAGACTGCCTGCTTCCTTGCCCACCCACCCTTCCCTTTGACGAGTGTCTTGGAATGGCACCCAGAAGCCATCGTCTGGGATAGCCGCCATTATGAATAAAGCATTGGCAGAGAGTTCTCAAACTGTTACATCTATGACAGTGTATTTAAAGTTCTGTCCATATGACTGAAATGAAAAAATGCCCTGACTGCCCTTTCAATTAGGGCAATCTTTCCTCTATTGAAGAAATTCATTAGCTTGGCAATTGATCCCAGAACATGAAATTGTCCCTCTACTAAAATATTCTACTTAGACTGTTCCACCAATGTGGTTTGAATAACTTGTTTCTCAAGAGGGTCATTCATTGCTTTAAATTCTTGGCGGCGGCTCCGTAGCAGACAGATCTGAGAAGATGTTGAACCAATCCTTGTCCACCATCTGGAATCCCTTCAATCTCATAGCCTCTGATAGAATCTTTTCTTTTACATGAAAGCCACAAAAGTTGACTAGAAATGGACAAGGATATCTTGCATTTTGGGACTGGACAAAGGGAACTCAGTGAGCCCGCATAACAGAAAGATCTTTCGGTTTGGCAAAATTCTCTAGAAGAACATATTGATGAATTAGATCTAAAATAAATTTGATTTGGTACTGACCGGTCTCACGACTTACTGGGATCCCATTGAAACATAGATTTGTGCACCTAGATCTATTTTCAAACTCATCTAGCTTCATCTGCATCTCACTGTTTTCACGCTTAGGCTGAGCTATCTGGGACTCGGAGCAATTTTGAAAATCCTCTAAATTGGATATACGTTGTTCAGCTTGTGATATTCGGGAATTGAAATGAAGCAAGTTCTGGTTAATATTGCTCAGCTGTGTCTGCACTTCAAGATGAGCTCTGTCATGGGCATTCCAAATCTCCCTTAATTCTTCCAGAATCTCCTGAAGGATGACGCCCAGATGGGTATCCTTTATTGACGCTTCCAAAGACCCCTTAGGCAAAACGTCTGAAGCATTAGTTGCGGACAACACTGTCTGAAAGCTGATAAAACCTGGCTCCCCAACATATTATGTATATCAGTCCTCTCTGGAGATTGATGAATATAGAGATCCAAGTGTGTCAACTCTTTTATTTTTCCCTCTAGTTCGTTTAGTGGAGATTCTGCCTTGTCTCACATAACTGATCCTCAAGACATTTTTGAGCTGAATAGAGGGTATGGAGGTTTTTCATAAATGTGCACCATGTCTTGAACCAAACTGGGGCCAAGGGTACTTGTCATGTCTTGGGCCTACTTAGAAGTCATTCTATTTAAAGGATCTTGTACCACTGTGGCAGTTGCACTGCCATAGGAAACTGTCCCTTCTGTTGATGTTTCATCAAGGAGACAGACAGGGTGGACAGAAACATTTGATGGCCGCTTATCCTTGGACACCACTAGAATGCCCATCGAGCCCTTTAATTCGACAGAGAGTCCACTTGTATCACTCAAGCCATTATTAAGGTTACTCTCCCCCTCGTGCCTGCCGGATGTGAAAAAGTATTCAAATTGTTTGTCAACTCGGCAGCTTTAAAGTTACCTTCCATTGTAAGATTCTGATGGGTTTTAGACATTTTGGCCAATTTGATGTTCACAGGAGTGTGCCCTCACTGAGTTGTGTCATGTACAGTAACCTGCTTCATTGCCCCGAATACACCGAGAGGAGACGGGTTCAATCAAGCCTTGAGGGAAGAAGGACCTTCATTAATCAGTAGCCACTCAGTTGATTATGTCGTTTGGGAATACTGTCAATAGTAATATTTAAACATCCTCGCCAAACACTCAAGCTTTTCTATCCTGTCCACCAAAAGGGTAAAAGTAAACCTCCACCTCTCCACTAAAATGGCACACAAGACACAGATGAATAGCCAAGGTCGGGGAAAACTTGTAAAAGTCTGCCACAGGAGCAACTCAGGAGCAGGATTAGGCACCAAATGTCCAACAGCATATAATCAGAGGAGCAGTGGGGGCGTAAATGTAGGAGCACCCGGGCCACCACAAGCCGCACCTAGGTGGGTCACTTCCGTGACATGCCCAGTGCTTACCAGCCTCTGAAGGAAAACCTAATGTGACCCCCTGAGGTTTACCGCCTGAGAGAGTGCCAGATCACTACTCAGACACCCACTCTCCAGCCTGAATGCAGACCGCTCCACTCCGCTCCCCACCTAGCGATAATTCATCGCAGCTTATGCTCTTTGTAGCCGAGTGAGCCGTGCTAAGCCTTCCCTTGGATTTGCTCAGCTGCCTCCGCAACCTCTCTGTCATCTGGCATCATCAGACGCCATTCTCTGCATCGCGGTGGTGGCTTCCCAGAAACAGCTCCTTAGATGTGGAGCATGACAGGAGCTACCCTCCCAGAAGATAGCATCTTAGAAGCTTCTGAGACCTTGTATGGACTGGCATATGTATGTATGCAATCCAAAAGAACCAAGGAGGTTCAAGGTTGATTATTACTTGCAGCGGTACTATTGTGAGTGATGGTTATGGAAGAAACCAATTTACTCTGTTTAAGTCTGAGATAAAATGGCAATCCCCTGAAGACTTTCATATGATAAAAATTATTGAATATTAATAATCATCTGCTTTTAATTGGCTACTGGAATTATTGAAGCCTTGTCCAACAAATTTTGTAGGCTGTGAAGGAGGGCCTTGCAAAAAAGATGACCAAGGGGGAAGAACGTGAGTGTATGGGTCATCCAGAAATTAAAGCAGCTAGCCCGGGCTTCCAAAAACCACAAATCTGTTAAAGATAACTTCTAGTCCTAGTCTTCACAAATGAATAGAAGGAGACCCTCCATGAGACGATAATCATGCTTTTGGAGGGTCAGAGAGCTGGAGAGCAACAGCTGGGAGTTAAAAGAAATGGAGCCCCCTAGCTGTGGCCCCTTCTTCAAAAAGTCTGGTTTAAATTCTTAGAAGAGGATGATGAAACTGAACATCGACATGTAAATCCTGTACCACTGCCGGGAATATGATTGGGGCCATTAACTTCTGATCTTCAACTGAGCATTTGGTCCCAGATTTCTGGCAATTATCGACTCATCTGCATAGATAAACATGGTAGACAAGTGTCAATTAAAGAATTCCCCTCCCTTTCCCTTCAGGGAAACTC
This sequence comes from Calotriton arnoldi, assembly GCA_963921515.1. Taxonomy (NCBI): domain Eukaryota; kingdom Metazoa; phylum Chordata; class Amphibia; order Caudata; family Salamandridae; genus Calotriton; species Calotriton arnoldi. The sequence goes on along the minus strand of CAWUFW010007744.1, from coordinate 847,831 downwards.
TAAAGATGAGAACCCCAAATGGAATTGGTTACCCGGTGCATTATCAAGTGTTTCTAACAGTAATCACACACATTGTCCATCTTACTAGCAATGAATTAAAAATCATATCCTGGAATGTGGCAGGAATAAAGAATAGTAGGGAGAAGTTGCATTGCTTCAGTTCTTTAGATGCTGATGTAGTGTGTCTCCAGGAGACCTGGTGCACGGATGATTTGAGTTGTAAGGATTTCCTCACCTTAGATTGCAAAGCAACATCTTCAAGGAGGGGTCATGCAAAGGGGGGGGTGCCTCGTCTACTGTCTAATAAGATCTAATGGAGATATGATTGCTATAAAGATTCTAGTAATTTATTCTTGGCATTAACTTTATCTAACTCTGATGGAAATGTGAAAAGACCATCGCTAATGTTAATAAATGCCTATATTCTGCCAGATGCCTCTTATGATGCCCTCTTCAGTGAGGTCTTCTCCTATTTTAAAAAAGCCTATGATATAATCTCTCCCACACATAATATTGGTAGGGGAGTTGAATTGGAAGATTTCTAATCTTACATTAAATAGGTTTCAAAATAAAGAAAAAGAGGAAGCCATGCAAATCGCACAAGCCCTTTTCCGCTTAAAAAATAAGAACTAATAGGAGAGGGAAAATGTTAGCAGTTGAATTGCAAAAAGGTCGATGGTGTCATAGTAAATGGGAGACTACCTTCTGATTCTCCAGCAGCCTTTACTTGTAAAACTTCTGGGGGAGAGTCAATCTTGGACTACATGGTGGTGGGAAGTGCTTCTTTCTTCTTGCTGGGAGTCGTAAAGGTCTCTGATTTTGTTTTTAGTGATCATAAGTGATTAATTCTCCTTGTAAATTTTAACACGTCTCTCACTGGCCCTGAGGTATTAGCTGGTGAGTCCGCTAGCTTTGATAAGAAAACAGGGAGATGCCATTGGGATAATAAGGCTATTCTAGGCATCAATGGCATTTTAGAGGCTACTCTAGATAAGCTGCCCGCTTGGGCAGGAAAAGAAATAGAAAGTTTCAATACACTCATTCAACAATTAGCAGAAAATGCAAGATATGTGAACCAAAGGAAAAGTTTTCAGGGGCCCCCCGATCCCTTCTTCCGTTAAAACATGAAATAAATACTCTAGTCAGGAAACAGTATCTTAATTATACCTCAGAAAGATACTAGACAATATTATTATAAAAAATGAGGGGGAACCGGTTAGAGGCCAGGCTAAGAAAGGAGAAGGAAGATAGTATCTGGATAAAACTCAGGGAAGAAGTCTTAAAAGGCCAGATAAGGACCTTTTGTTCTCTTGTTGCCGGGATTGTGGAGCCAGAGCTCGATCTCTCCCTGTTGCTATAAAAGAATACAAATGGGTTAGTTTTATTCAGGAACTCTAAGCAGCAAATGAGGGGGCAACTAAGTACTTCATGTTAAAGGAAGACTATGCCTTGTATGGACGAATATAGAAATAGAAATGGTGATCAGGGGAATGCGTATTTCGGCGGAAATGGGCCCTGATGAAATACCAGTTATTGTCACAAAACAAAATGGTACATTGTGGAGTAAAATCCTTTGCCCTGTTTTTAAGCACTGTTATGAAAGAAAAATGGTTTCCCCCTCCTGGAAGGGAAGTATCATAGTTCCACTATTTAAGAAAGGAGACCGTGACCTACCACAAAATTATCATCAGTTTGCTCTTCTTGACGCGGTGGCTGCCTGACTGGGACAGAGTAGTGAGTTACACTCGCCAGTATTAGAGCTGGCCTACACCGCTTTTAAGTATTTTAAGTATCTTTTAAAAATTGGTTTTAGAATCTTTCATGTACTGTTGAAATTGCTGAATTTGAATCTGCACTGCCACTTAATGCACTTTAGTAGCGATTGAGGGCTTGCTGGGGAAACGAACGGGGCCGCCATATTGGGTTAGCAGTCCAGCTTCCACGACGCCGAGGGGATAAAAAGCACGCTGATTCGGACGCGCGCAGCGGGCGCGCCTAAGGCAAGCCCGTCTGCGCCCGTCCACGCTCTGGTCGGGCGCAGGGCCCGTTCCCCTGGCCGGTTTACTACAAACATACCGACCTATACTAGGGATGACATCATTAGACTAAACCCATGTCGGGGAGTCGACGGGTGCTCCTGTATTCCTCTCGAGGCAATGCCTAACCGTTTGAGAAGGATCTGTCAGAACTGTAAAATACTTTTGCCATATAATAAGGCTCCCCCTGACTCTGTTCCTAACAACAGAACAGGCAGGAAAACCAATCCAGATCGCCAACCAGCTCTCAGGTGTATGTTGCTGAACGCTAGATCTCTTGTTAAACACAGTATGGAGTGTGCTTTGTTCATCGAGGAACATGATATAAAAATGGCTTTTATCACTGAATCCTGGTCTGATCTGTCATCTGGTCCTGATCTAGTGAAGGCTACCCCTCCAGGATTCCTCTGTCACACTCAGGACAAACTTTACGGGAGAGGCGGGGGACTAGCAGTAATTTATCATGATTCACTGAAGCCCGCTTTCCACACTGTGTCAAATGCCACATGTGAGGCCCTTTCATTTAATCTACGTACCTCACAACATAGCACCTTTAAGGGGCTACTCCTTTATCGGCCTCCTGGCCCTAGGACAGGATTTCTAGATCTGCTGGGGGCACTGCTCGAAGATGGGCTATGTGCAGACTCCTTTACATTATTAGGGGATTTTAATTTCCATCTGGAGGATCAATCCAACCTAGACACTATCACCCTGGGGCAAATGATGGAGGCAGGGGATATGAAGCAACTGATCGGAGTGCCCACACATGACAAGGGGCACACGTTGGATGGGATATTCTCCAATAATCCCTCACTTACAGTTTTATCAATACTCCCTCTGGTTTGGTCCGATCACTGTGCCATCCTTTTTAAGGTAAATGAGTGGCAAGACCACAAACTTAGCTCAGAGCTCTCAGGGGCTATTGGAAAAAGAGCCTGGAAAAACGTTAATTGCACAGACTTAGGCGAGGCATTGAATAAAACCAAGCCTACTCTCCCCGCAGAGGTTGATGAGGCTTCCTCTGCATTTACGAAGTGGCTAGAAGGAGCATGCGATAAAATTGCTCCTGTAAAAGTATGGACCCCCAAAAGGGTTCTTCCATCTGCCCCCTGGTTCTCAGATGAACTAAAAATTCTAAAACAAGGCTGTAAGCGTTTAGAAAGGATATGGAGAAAAAGCTACCATAACGCAGACAAAGCTAGCTACAAGCTTAGTCTTAGACAATATAAGGCTAAGCTGCTGGAATCCAAAAGAAAGTACCTCATTGAACAAATTTCCCGGGCCGAATCCAACACCAAAGAGCTTTTTAAAACTATCTCCAAACTAGCATCCCCTAAGGCCCCCAAGAGTCAGAGTAGTCCAGAGCTCTGTGAAAAGCTGGCCAAATTTTTCCAGTATAAAGTGGAAACTATTTTCTCCTCATTTAGCCTAGCTCAAGGAGGGATATTGATGTTGCCCCCATTTCTGGAACAAAATAAACCAGCATTAGCAAATTTCTCTTTGCTAGAGAAATCAGATACTATCAAACTTCTGAATTCCATTCGGTCTGGTGCCCCGTCGGATCCATGCCCTGCATCAGTACTAAAGCAAATTCCAGAAGTTATAGGATCAACCCTTACACCATTGCTGAACAATATAATCACAACGGGCAAGTTTCCTAGCAATTGGAAGAAGGCTTCTATTCTTCCCCTTCTGAAAAAGCCTACTCTTGACCCTAGTGACCCAAACAATTATAGGCCAATTTCAAGACTCCCGCTCCCTGCCAAGATTATTGAAAAGGCCATGAACACTCAGCTCAGCACTTTTCTGCTAACTAATAACCTACTGGACACATCACAATATGGGTTCAGAGCAGAACATAGCACTGAGCTGGCCTTAATCAAATCCACAGAGGAGATTCGGGAAGCACTGGACAGAGGAGGGAAGGCAATCTTGATAATGTTGGATCTGTCAGCAGCTTTCGACACGGTCCATCATGAAGTTTTGATGGACCGGTTGTCGGAAATAGGAGTGCAAGGGACAGCTTGGAACCTCCTCCGATCCTTTCTTTCTGGCAGATCGCAAACAGTGGAATTGGACAATCACAGTTCAAAACCTTTTTCACTCCCGTGTGGGGTGCCGCAGGGATCATCGTTGAGCCCGACCCTATTCAACGTATATGTGATCTCTCTCGCAGGCCTAATCAAATCTTTTGCTTTTCAAATCACTTCTTATGCAGATGACACACAAATAGTGCTGTCAATTAGAGAAGGGGAAGAGAAGGAAACGGGGGCTCGCTTTCATGACTGCATGAGGGCCATCTCAGGCTGGATGTCATCCAACTGCCTAAAACTAAACTCAGGCAAAACAGAAGTCATCATGTTCGGTAACAACCCCAACATGTGGACACCTGATTGGTGGCCAGCTAAGTGGGCCTCTGTCCTACCCCCACGCTGAAAGCAAAAAACTTAGGGGTGATCATGGACAATAGGCTCTCTTTCAGTGATCACATAAGTTCGGTGGTTTCGGCCTGTTTCCGAATCCTGAGAATTATAAGGAAAATTAAGTTTTTCCTTCCTGATAATAGCCTCAGGACAGTGGTCACGGCCCTTATTATGTCTCGAATCGACTACTGTAACAGTCTATACTTAAACGCCCAAAAACAGCACGTTAACAGGCTGCAAATTGTACAGAATGCCGCAGCCAGACTGCTTACTAGTACTCCCAAATTTGTCTCTGTAAAGAAGGAGTTAAAACAACTACATTGGCTCCCCGTGAAGCTAAGGGCATGCTTTAAGGCCCTCTGTGTAGCTTTTAAGGCCCTCAATGGAATTGGCCCCAACCATTTGAGACTAAAGTTCAAATGGTATGTCCCCGCTAGAAACATTCGGTCCTTGGGAGCTAAACAAGTTCCAGTTCCTCGGATCAAAAGAGCTAGCTGGGGGGGCAGAAGCTTCATCACATGTACCTCCAAGGCATGGAATGAGCTTCCTTTCCATTTGAGGAACGCAGCGGATCTCCTTTCCTTCAGAAAGGGGCTGAAAACCTGGCTTTTTTCACAGTAATGTCCGTTCTCAGATGACCAGCAGGCCTGCCCAGCGCCAGGACACCCTAGGGTAACCGTGCGCTATATAAGCTTAAATAACATAACATAACATAACATAACATAAAGTCTTCGCTAAATGACTCCTGACCCAAATTAGCGATTGGGCAGAGGCCAATAAAAACATACCTATGGAGCAAACTGGGTTTAGGGTGAAACACGGAACAATTGATAATTTGACTGCCCTCCAGGTAATAAATTAAAACTATGTTAAAGTTAGAGGGGGAACGTTACATACAGCTTTTATCGACTTCTGCACAACCTTTGACAAAGTAGATTGTCCTTTGCTGTGGAGTAAGCTTCTAAACTTGGGCATGCCGGGCACCCTTTGGAAGTTAGTTTGTGCCCTCCATACCGATACCTGGTGTAGAGTTATAGTGGGAGGGGATAGAGATCTTTTGCAAGCTATCCACATCTGCAAATGGACTAAAACAAGGATGCTTACTTGCCCCCCTGCTCTGCTCCTTATATTTTTCAGATATCCCCGATTATCTGGCCTAAAGTGAGGGCATCACCCCAGCAATCGGGGGAAAATCGATCGTGTGTCTACTCTCTTCAGACAACATAATAATCTTTGATTTAACCCCCAAGGGTTTAAATAGTTGTCTGCAGGCGCTCCAAAAATTCTCTGAGGCTCACCATCAATGTATTTAAAAGTAAGATTATGTGTATGCATGGGAGAAAGAAGTTGAAATATGGAAACTTTGTATGGTCTCTAGGTGGCAAAAATTGGAACTCGTAAAGTCATAAAAGTTTTGGAAAAAACAGTGTGTCGCAACTTAAGCAAAAAAGCCCATATAGATAACAATATTTCTAAAGCCGCCACTCAGGGGAAAAGCTTGGTCTCCCTTTACAGGTCTACCGGGAGAAGACACTTTACACCGTTATTGGAGGTCTTCCATGCAAAAATCCCTGTCTCCCTGCTGTATGGTACAGAACTGATCGATATAGGGAAATGGGTCTTTTTACTCAACGGAAAGCCGAATTCTAAGAAGCTTAGCCTCAGTTAATTCGGCATGTTATGCGGCTGCCCTCAGGCTAGAATTTGGATTGAGAAGTACCTGGGCACAGGGCCTTGCGATGGTAGTGCATTGGGCCATAGGTTTGGCAAAGAGCGATTATGGTACACTTAGGTTCTGGCTCCGAAAATAAATTTTAGAAGGTTTAAAAGAATGGTCATTCATTTTTAGAAATTTTATAATTGCAATTGATTTGCTGCAGTTAGACTAGTCCTTGATTTTTACTTTATTGCTGTACCAACTAAAAGCTATCCTGAAACAGGCCACTTGGTCTATAAGTTTCTCTAGGGATAGAGAAGGTTGCACTTTAAAGAAGGGTAACCATCCAGCTATTGACTCCTGCTTGATAAATAAAGTACAGGCTTATATTTTTAATTGAACTTGCCGCATGGAGTGCACCACTTTTGGTTACTATTGAGGCAGGGTATGCTCCCCCTAAATCCTTTATTAGCGAAATGGTATGGTTTATCACTGATCTGTAATTGGTGCAATAATGCTCTCCAAGATGTTAATCATGTATTATTCTGTTATTCTATTATGAACTGGGGTGGCGAAGTGAGCTAAAGAACGATGATGTATTCAACCCAGATCTGTGACTGGGGGTGGGTGTCTGAAAAGTTTCAGCTCTCCATCCATCATCTCCTTGTGTTTGCTTTGTTCACCCTAAGTTGGCAGGGTATGCCCAGACGTGGGTCCCTTGCTCACTTTGCCACTGGATTCAAGCTAGCCTGGTTGATGAGGGCTGTTAGCCCGAAACCGGTCCCAGGATGCTTGTTTCCGGTCCAGGGAAGACATGGCTTGGCAGTTCGGGCTGGACTGTTCCCATGAGGCACAGGGTCAAGACTGATTTGCATATAGCTGTGTCTGAACTGGGGTGGCGAAGTGAGCTAAAGAACGATGATGGATTCAACCCAGATCTGTGACTGGGGGTGAGTGTCTGAAAAGTTTCAGCGCTCCGTCCATCATCTCCTTGTGTTTGCTTTGTTCGCCCTAAGTTGGCAGGGTATGCCCAGACGTGGGTCCCTTGCTCACTTTGCCACTGGATTCAAGCTAGCCTGGCTGATGAGGGCTGTTAGCCCGAAACCGGTCCCAGGATGCTTGTTTCTGGTCCAGGGAAGACATGGCTTGGCAGTTCGGGCTGGACTGTTCCCATGAGGCACAGGGTCAAGACTGATTTGCATATAGCTGTGTCTGAACTGGGGTGGCAAAGTGAGCTAAAGAACGATGATGGATTTAACCCAGATCTGTGACTGGGGGTGAGTGTCTGAAAAGTTTCAGCGCTCCGTCCATCATCTCCTTGTGTTTGCTTTAATCATGTATTATTCATCTGTCCAGCCTTGCTTTTATGCCAACGGTAATGGATGAGACCAATATGTTTACAGTTATCTATCCTCTCTGCCTCAGCAGTAGTAAAATCTCTCTATGATCCCCCTAACAAAATGTTCTGTCATAGAATTTTTGATTTTTTTTAAGTGTTTTTTAAATTTATATTAAGATGCATCATATATGTTGGATGTAGATGCTGACACTTGTTTTATGTGGACGATTTTATTCTCTATTTTCTGATGGTATTTCATGGTATATAAACTATCTTATTTCCTAAACTCCTGAGCCAATGGCACAAGGGACACTTTAATATCTTGTACTGCATGTTATGCTGCTGCGTTGTTAACTGAAAACCCTTTGATCATTGGTTTCAGCTTAAGAGTCTCTGATCTCTTGTTGGGGACAAATATTGTTGTGTCTTTTTCATTGTAAAACAAAATCTTTTTTATATGTTGGTGATTTTGTGAATTATGTGGACCTCTTTGGAGTTCCATAACCATAAATAAATGAAAAAAAACTTGACTCATCTGGATCTCATCCAAATGTGGCAAAGAACAGCTATTGAAGTAAAAGAGGGAGCAGCAACCACACATAGGTCATCAGAGCATATGTCTGAGATAATGCAGACTTACTGTTCTCTAGCAGAGAAGAAAGATATATAGTTTACTCCTCCATGCGTCCCCTTAGGTAAAGCCTGAAAGTCTCTTACATTTGACTGGGCTGTGTACATGGTATAAGTGTGTGCCAGTACAGCAAAGTTTGAGATGGAATAGGCTGTCTCAACAACTGAATCCACTCTCTTGACAGCAATATTTGTGGTGTGCATACTCTCTGAGAAGATAGTCCAACTATTTGAGAATCTACCCTAACTGCAGGAGAACACTCTTTGCTAAAGTTGGCAAAGGTATATATTCTGGCCAAAAATCTAGAGAACACAGAACTTTCTACCTCCTTTCACTCTTTGGTTAAGGCCTTGCACATTTCTCCTTGTAGACTATGAGTTTCCTTTAAATGTAACTGTAGAAAAAAGTAATCTGCAATGGGAGGGTTGTCTTGATTCTGAGAAGCATGCTCCTAGACAACTGTTAGTTTGGCACCTTGAACATACCTGATCATCTGGTCTGCATTTTCTTCAACATCCAATCCTGATATGAATTCTGATGATCACTCTTTCTAAGCTGTTTGGTGAGTAGAGGTATACCAGAATGCCAGGGCATTCAAAACAGCAATAGCAGTGTGATCCACACACTGCTTCAGCAGAGCACTGGAAGCAATCTCTATTGGTGCAATATCCTTTACAGATGCCAAGAACTCTGGAGCCTTTGAGAAATGCTTTCTCTTTCTACAGCTTATTTTTTCTCCTTTGGTTGCATTCAAAAAGTGAACTCCTCTCTCTCACTGGAAGAACCAGCAAAACACTCCCTGTGTCTGTTACTGTTTCTAAAGCAATTAAATATCACAGCTCCTTGAAATCTTCGGAGACCCTTGTCACCATTAGATTAAGTATTAGCCAAGGTTGGAGACAAGAACAGCTATCAGAGAGAATACAAACCATCTTCTATCTTCTGTCTCCTGCTTGATGTGTGTGAGTACAGGTACTTGTCAATCACTCTACAAGAGCATAGCCTAAGCCCTACTAACCCCACACTTGATCACAGCATGTCCACACTGATGAACCACAAGGGAGAAAAGAAAGCAGGGGCAGGAACACCAGGAGTGAAGAACCGCTGAAGCAGGACCCATACACTAAAGTTCTTCACCTTGCCATTCTGTGCTAATGAGGCTGAAGTAAAAAAAATGAGGACATCTAGCAAGATGGCAATATCTTATACTTAAGCAATCTTAAAACAAATGTGGCTTACAGGATAATCTAGTTAGGAATAAGTGTGGTGTGAATGTCACAAGATAGGAAAAACAGGAAGTATTGGGCAGTTCCCATTTAATCAGGTTCCTAGTGGGAGGAACTGAGCTATGGATTAAGAAAATAGTAACGCTTTTAATTCATGAAATGTAGGGCTTGGATAGGCTATATGAGAAAAACCCCAATAAAACTGGTACAAGGAAGATGGACTAGGAGGCAATTGATTATTGGGGTGGACCAGTGGGGCATTATCAGTGGGCCTCCATGGTGCCTTGTGAGGCTATGCAAACTGAATTTATAGTGGAAACTCAACCTGCAGTGCCTATCTACTAGTACCATTAACAATTAATAAAGTAATGATCACTTCTACACGCTGATAGCTACAATGAAGCGCCATAAAGAATCAGTCAGGCAAGTGAACTGAGAAACTTATAACAAACATTTTTCATCATTTTTCACACAATGATAACGGTACCATATACATATCATTCAATGTGTTTTCTTTTTCATTTCTATTGGATTAGTTAAACTTTAATCATGTATTTTTCGTTTGTCCAATTTTATCAAAGCAAACCGATGAATACTAATTGCTGAGACATCAAGATTTTTTCAACGTTAAACTCGTTGAACCATTGGTACTTTAGAAATGCATGTATACCCAGGTTTCATTTTTTGTGACCTGGTTTGACAGCACAGCTTTTGCCAGACAATTACATGAGAATCAATAGAGAGGGACTTTGGCTCCGCCCACATGTTGAGATCCAGGAGTGCATGTTTCGATGAGGCAGAAGTTGTGTGCTTCTACAAAAAAAGTGCTTTCCCTCCATACAGCTGTGATCATTTTGTTTATTTGTTCAGCTACCTGTGCTTGAACTTTAAGGGGCACACACATGACATTGTGATGATGTAAAAGTGTCTTAGATAACTAAATAATTTTGGTGTTTTTCTTTGGCAGGAGCATAGAGGGGAGGAGGGCAGCCATTAACCTAAATGGAATTTTAGGCCTAGCTTGACAGTGGAACTACCTCTTGACCTTTGAATCTACACCAATATGCTACCGTTTTTGGCTTCCACACAATACATATCTATTTCCATGCTATCTACTTGTAATGCTTCACATTACCATTCTACATTTATTTAAAGCCAGACCTATTGGCATTGCCAATGCTTGTTTCTATATGATAGACCAATGTTTTTTTTACCAGATCTTAATTAGTAGTTGACTGGAACCTCAATTAAAATGTAAATGGCTCTCTCATGCAGGCAAACAAACAAGCCTAAGAAAGCACCTGTTTCTCACTCTCAATGCAGCTACAACAAAAGTTCTCCTAATTGCAGTGTTCAGAGACCATACCATAAGAATGAGAGAAATAAATGTACTGGTGAAATAATAACAATAGGATTTATAAAGAGAATCATAATGGAATTACCTAATTTACTTTCACGGGTATGGGTGGAATACACAATCTCTGAAATGCTAATATCAGTACAAATTTAGGAAAAGTTACTTGTCACAGAAGCTGGAAAACCTGCGAGAAGACAGACTGTGCAACACAGAATCCGCACAGGCGAAACTCCGATGAATAACGTCCGCACACGATTGACCTTCTTTGGAAAAGTACCTCATATATACGTGCTAGAAGAGAATTGGGCCCTAAGGCGCTACTCCAAGCACACATCTGCCAACCCGAAGCGCCATCCTTTTAGACAGGAAAACATCAACGCTTCGCGGGTTGTGATTGAAGCACAGCCATAACTAAACCCCGCGACGAGAAACATCGGCGAGCCGCTCCCTCTGCACTTCCTGTTCCCGCCAAGGGGAATACAAGTGCCGTCAGCGGATTCCAGCGAGTGTGACATAGAAACACATCCACAGCACTTACAGTCTTGCTTCGCGTTTGATCTTATGTGACACTTGATTAGCCGAGAGGACCGCAATGATGAAAAGAGAAGTTGACAACTGCATTGTATTTGATTCATTCTAAGCTGCAGGAGCGCCATGGACTTCGGAGACCATAGTGCTTTGTTGTGACAATGTATCTAGGCCAGCTATTTAGGCTGTGAGACACAAAGCGCCACAGGGACATTGAAGCACAAAGAGTTTTGAGACAGTGATGGCCAAGTGTTTTTGCATGGCATGATTTCTAGGACATATAAGAATGCTAAATACCGACGAGGTTGACAGCTGTTTCTTTAGTACCCTATACCCATAGTCCAGACATGTGCAGGCCTGTCTGAGAAAAGCAGCAAATCATCGCAAACTAGAACCTACTCACATTTCCCTTTGGGAAGACGTATTTGAATCCAATGAAAATGTCAAAAACTTTAATCAAACATTACCCTAGGAAAAAATAGAGGGGCATATTAGCAAGAACCTGCGTAAATTATCGCAAAGCTTGCTTAGCGCGCGTTTTTCTATCGCCGGCTATCGCTGGATATTACCGCGGAGATAACATGCTATTAGCAAGGTTTATCTCCAATGCGATAAAATATCCAGCGATAGCGGCGAAACCCAGCAATAACGCGAGAAATCCAGCGATAGAATCCCCACACTAATGCTGGGGACTTAACCTTACAATCCACCTCCCATTGACTATTATTGTTAAGTCATGTTTTTACCAGTTCTAAAAACCAGCGCTAATCGCGGTTAGCGCGCGTTTTTTATCGCTCACGGTTATTGCTAATAGGCGATAGCGATGTTAGCGACTGCTTTCAGTCGCTGTTAGGTTGGGAACGCCTCCTTTGCATGTCATTAGCGATAAATATCGCTGACATGCAAAACGGCACCCAAACCAGTCGCTATAGCCTAAAAGCTGTCGCTAACACTTGTTAGCGACAGCTTGCTAATAGGGCGATAAAAAAATCGCCGCTTTAGCGGCAAAAAGTGCCGCTAAAACGGCGATAGAGCCCTTGATAATATGCCCCCGAGTGTTCAGTGGAGGCCGGATACTACCCCTAATATTAATGGAGTTTCCACCAGCTGCTCTCGGTTGTCTAATTTCTATATATTTGAAATATATATGTTTCCTTTTAAAGTGCATATTAATTTTTATATTTTTGTTTATTTTGTTTTGCTGTGTGCCTTGAAGCTCGAAATAGTCTGCATTTGTAGCGCAATACAAATGAAATAAATAGCAAGTTAAGTACTGCTAACTCTACGTGCTAGCTGCATCCTGCAGATGCTAGCATACATTCAATACAAATACGTACTTGTTTTCTTAATTTATCTAAACCCTAATATAAACAAGAAATCCAGTCTAGAACGTAGAGGGACAGGCTGAGAAAAAGGAATTAACATTTAGTTTGCCTCTAGCACAATGCGCCGACCGACTACTCACAAAGATGAAACACAGCGTGGGAGTGAGGTGGGTCATACACAGTGCAGTGCTTCACTGGTGCCTTCCCCTTCCGAATATGTGGGTGCCAGGTGCATGCCATATATACACATTCATCGGTGGCATCTAAGCTTGAGGCCAGGGGCTGCTTTGGACAACATCCTTTCATGCTTGGGGTTACCAAAATGCAAATGGAAAGTTCTAGAGTGAACATTCTGCATCATTCAAACAAAGTCGGGTATTCATGTCTACTTTTGTCGCAGAAGCCGATACAAAATATATATATATATATATATCGTTCATCCTTTACTTGTAGCCATACGCGCTATTTTACATTTACATCATCAACAACATTTTCTTTCATGCCAGCTTTAAACCATTGATGTGAATATTTACTCAGAATGTGATAAGTATACCCACCATACTCATAGTTATTTTTTGTTTAAGATCGAATTTCACTAATGAAGACATGGGTCAGAGTGATATGATAATGGAGGAAATACCACCACTGTGTTTTCAACCTGATTTAGCTTTTTCTCCAATAGTTGGAGGGTTTTTCCTTACCACCCAACTCCAAACCAAGCTCCCAAACCTTACGTCATATAACGAGACTCTATCAAAGGTATACATATATACAGCAAGCACTGTCAACGACAATAGTTCTTGCTTTAATGTGCTGATACAAGGAAATAGCATACTTATGCTTGTATGCCTTAACACGGTAAAGCCAGACCGCTTGACTTTGACAATACTTCTTCTAGTAAGGAGGAAAAGAAATTCAGACCAAGGTGAAATTAAAAATTGGAATTAAGTCGTTCACAGTGACGTAATTTTCAATTTCTACCTCCAAACATTATGCAATCTTTGGAAAGCCAATGTGAAAAATTCACAATAAGGCCCAGATGTACGACCATTTTGTAAGTGCACAATCAGTCGCAAAACGATTTGCGCATGCAAAAATGGTCATACGCAATGTACGAAAGGCACTCGCAAATTACAAAATTGCGATGCGAATGAATACCGACTTGCAAAAAATGCGACCCTATTTTGCGTTCAGAAAATAGTGACTCGCAATTTGCGAGTCGCTAATTATAATGTACAGACCATTTGTAAATAGCACAAAAAGGCCCATTTGCGCACGCAATTTACCACTAACCAGAACCAGGTGGAAACCAGGCCCAACCTATAAAAATGCATCTGAAATCTTTCCACAATGGCTGCCCTTTACGTGATAGCGAGGAGGATGTGGATACTGGCTGCTCAGCAGAGGAGGCGGAGACAGGAGAGGATATTCACAGTCAGGCTAGCTTTGCTTGAGAAGAGAGAGGAAGAGATTTATGACCAGCACAGGCTGAGTAGCACTGTCATAGACACCTTGAAGCCACAACTGGAATTCCCACACATGTGCAGGTGTTGTGCTCCCTTTACGTATTGACCACTTATAGCTACCAAGATGTCATTGCAGTGGCCGGAGGAGTGTCATAGAGTGCGCTTTCGCGTTTCTTTCACAATTGCCTAGATACCATGCTACACCACATCCATCAACACATCTACCTGCCCAGGAATGATGAGGAAATTGAAAATGCAAAACTGCAATTTTACAGAATAGCAAGGTTTCCACAGGTCATTGGGTGCATAGATGGGACCCATGTGCCCCTATGTCCCCCATCACGCATGGAATATATATTCCGTAATAGGAAAAGCACACATTCCCTCTACATCCAAGTTGTCTGTGACGCAAACAACATCATCACAGACATTGTTGCCAAATATCCTGGAAGCAACCTTCAGACACAGTGGCATATACCAGAAATTAGAAAGAGGTGACTTTGATGAAGGACACCTACTAGGTACTGAATTTTCATGTCCACAGTGAAATGTATTTGCACTTTAATGTCTGTCTGCATGTTGTCTCACCATCATATATCTCTCACCAGATGAGAGTGCGTATGCCCTGCGGTCATGGATCCTCACACCGTACCTGTCTCTCAACAATGCACATGAAAGGCGGTACAACAGGGCACATAGGCACACCAGAACCTTGATCGAGTGTACATTTGGCATCCTAAAATCGCTCTTCAGGTGCCTCCACAAGAGTGGCAGAGCCCTGCAGTATGCACCTGAGACTGTCTGCAAAATAGTGGCAACATGTGCCATGCTCCACAATATGGCCTGCAGGGGTGGATTGCCCATGGATGTGTCTGAATCCGAATCGGAGGATGAGGAGCCAGGACCACCTGCCGAACAGCAGAGGGATGGTAGCTCTGCAGCAGAGGGGAGAAGGTGCAGGGACCAGATAGCTAACAATTATTTTTAAAGGTATGTCCAAAGTAATGACACTCTACACTCTACATAAGACAGTACAAATTGTGAATTCAACTTTGAATTGGTGCTTTATTGTGCACAAACAAAATCAGGACAACCTGTCCATCACAAAACGCATGATAAAACAAATGCGCAACTGTATTGTGGTTACATCACCATAAATTTAAAGTTAGATGTGGGACAATGACGATGCAGTTACTCTACACAATTTACTTCCAACCTCTACGTCCAGGCTGGTTAGAGCTGCCACTTGGAATCCCAGCCTGGCGGCTGCTGCACGTACACATAATAGATGTTTCCGCAGCAGAGATGCTACTGCGGCTGGATACCTCACTGTCAGCGCCCTCTGTAGCACCACCACTGGCAAACATATTAGTTTGCAATGTCTCCACTGCTGCAGTTATTTGTTGAAGGCCGCGTGCCACATCACCACTGTAGAGGCCCATCTCCACCTGGAGACCCAGGGTGCACTTTGTGTGTTGGGTAGTGTCATGTGCTAGCATACCAATGGCCCTGGTCAAAGCATCCATCTTGTGTCCCCTGCTGTGCTCCATGCGTCTGTGCTGCCCCCTCTCCTCAACCAATTCTTTGCACAGATCGCCAATGACACCTGTGAGGGCATCAAAGTTAGCTTCCAGACAGCACTGGTTATCAGTCATATTTTGTGTGATGTCCCTGAATCCCTGGGTCAGCCTAAGGTTCATCTGCCTCTGTTGTTGCGAGCGCTGGATCCTTAGCATCGCCTGTTCCAAGCCTCCAAACAACAAGGTGCTCCAGAAGGGGGCTGAGTGTGCCGACTGGCTTGCATACACCTTACGGACTGCTGGGTTGGACGCACTGGCCGGACCATGGTGACTGGAGTGCATCTTGATGCTGCTGTCTGCCCTGATGCTGGTGTCACACTGGCTGTTTCCTGTGATCAGGTCGCTGCAGCAGTGTCTGGGACTTCAGGACAACTTGGCCCACTTGATGCTCCCCCATCCTGCCCTTCCTCCATCTGGGCCTGGTCTGGGCTTCCCTCAGTGTCAGCTGCACTGTGCTCTCCTCCCAGTGGTGTATCTATGTGGTAAAAGATGTAAGGAAAAAATAAAAAATGTGAGTCACTATGTCAGTTGTGTTGCAATGTTTCTCAGCTCATGTCATTCTGTAACTACACTGTACATGTCACTGAGTACGTTTCCCACAATGCACCATTTGTATTTATTTTGTGTGCCAATTGAATTTTGGGTGTGGATGATTAGTATGCATGTGCAGAACAGGCTTTAGTGGTTAATTAAACATTTCTTACACATTTCACACTTACCAGGGTTTGGTGGTGGCTGTGATGTGTCAAGGATCCCAAATCCAACAACAGCCGCCCTCTCCAGGGTACTCTCCACCATGGCCTCTGCTTCAGATGGTTCCGATGCAGTAGATGGCCCTCCTCCTCCTGTCCCTTGTACCTCTCGCAGATGTGCTGCCACCCTCTCCTTGGCCCTGGATCGCAGGTCATACCATCTCTTCTTGATGTCATCCAGGGACCTGTGTGCCACACCCAGGGCATTGATGCGCTGCTGCATTCCTCTCCAGATCTTATGTTTGTCTGCCTCGGGGACACTGTGTGAGACCCGCCCAAACAGCTCCTCGTGATTATTGCAGCATTCGTCTTTTATTATCTCTATCTCCTTTTCAGAGAATTTGAGCTTCTTCAGCCGCTCCTTTCCACTCTTGTCACTGGCCTTGCTGCTCATGGTCTCTCAGATAGCCTGCCTGCAGTGTTGAACTGTGCTGCTGCACCTAACCATGTGCTAGAGAATCTGCTCAGGAGTCTACTGGGACACCACTTCCTGTTTTGGGGTCCTTCAGCACAACCAGGAAGTGTCTTTTTCATGCTTTCCTCGCATTCGCAATTAGCGTGCGCAAAATAGGCTTGTTTCTGCCGCGCACGCTATTTCCGCATGCAAAATGGCCTTTTCTGAGGAGGACGCTATTTGCAAGCGCTTACTGACTCGCAAATAGCTGCGGCGCAAAATAGGGATGCAAATCCTTAGCGATTCGCAATCATGGTAGCTCTTTTGTACGTAGGTATCGTTTTGCAATTCGCAAATTGCGAGTCACAATTTTTACTGGTCGTACATCTGGCCCTAAATTTACTGCAACACCATTCGAGAAAGTAAAATGAAGCTAAGCCTACGTCCCCAGCATCCAAATACTCAGGAAGCCCTCTAATATTGAATATGGTGTCCTCTTCTTCGACTTCACATTTAATTTGAAATATAATGCTACTTTTTAAAATAAAATAAAATAACCTTGCGCTATTTTCAGTTTACAAACAGATAAGGTACTTCATGTTTTATTTCATAATGTCCTTGAAAAGTTTCATTTCCTGCTGTATGGTAATTATACACAAATCTAAAACCTTTGTCAATAGTCCAAGTGAATTTGAAGACAAAATGTTTTTTTTTAATAAAACAGATGATTGTAGAGTTCTCCTATGCAAGATAGAAATATTTTATTCAATTGTTTGTTATCTGTTTCTTGCAGTTTGAGGGCTGGATCCCAAAACATTTTTGACTGGCGCTATTAAGGTAGGACTTGCTCCAAACTCTCCTTTTACCACTGTAGAATGAAAACAGGATTCTGAAGGTGGTAATGTGTGACAAGAAAATTTGTGGCATTTTGTTGTGCTGCTGATGGGTTTTGTTGGCTTTTGTGCTGCTGATGTCTTTGGTGCTACATTATTGCAATGGGATTTTGTTTTGTTGTACAGCACTTTTTGTGTTACATTCTGATTTGACTGTTTTGTTATGATATTGTGTTACTTTGTCTATGTTAATGTGTTATGTTTAGTTGTTTTCTTTATGTATGACAAACAACCATTTACCACTGTCTAAGGTGGTAAAATAGCACTGCTCCAACTCGTTAACCACTTAAAACACCAATAAGCCCAAAATCGTGGCAGTTACCGGTACTCACTCTATGTGATAGGTCCCTGATTTTCTTAATATGGGTAGCACTTGTGCTCCAGTGCTTTTTACAGAGGCAAAAGCTCTGATTTCCTCAACAACATTGCTGGTTTTGTGCATTTAAATAGCCCTGAAAATCCCTCTCACTGTACTCAAACACTTCGCCTGGGGCACATGTACGCCTTGCTTGTATCCTTGAGTGCATTCTCCAAAATGTTGCACTATGAATTAGTGTTATTTCTATGCAGTGGGATATCACTGCACCTACGCTTATGCTGATAAGATGTTATTTCGTCCCTCAACTGGGCCTCTTTTAAACCTGTGAAGCCTCCATTGAGGTGGATTGCTGACCAACATTAACCTTACTTCATGTCTCCCAAAACGGAATGCTAAAGTTCAGATTGGTGTAGCTTTGCATTCCACTTTATTAATCTGTGAAACTTCTTATCGCCTCTCCTTTGTTTCAACTTTGATCGACTACAAGTCAACTCAATCAATTGCAAACAGGGTCCTCTGTCGACTATCAGTGGATCTGCAGCCTTTGCACATTATGCTACAATACAGCTGCATTCACAGTGTTGTTGATAGACAAGTGGGACATCTGCATAACCATATCCTCGTTCTACATCTTCATACCCACAATTTCATTACAAAACCGTAGGCTACCATTTTTCAATAACCTTTTATTGGTGCACCAACATGCAGCCCTTTAAAGAGCATTTCACAAATACATCATAAAATTGAATTCATTTTGGAATCTTCAAACAGGATATAAATCCTAGACACACAATAACATTTCTCTTTTATTGGCTGCTCCTAACAGATAAGTACATGCTTTATTTTCTAACATTTACAACTTGATTGGCTGTGTTTTTTTTCATTCTAGTAACCTTTCTAATTTATGGATTGGTCGTTGTTTCCCTTTTATGAAGTTTTATCACCTTTTTATATACAATAGAAAGAAAATATAATGTCATATAATAGATGTCTCACTGGCAGCCACACAATCCATTCAGAGTTATTTGGGACTTTGTCCTGTCATTAACTTCATGTTTACAGCTCTGAAATACTAACTGTCATTTGCTAAATTTAAAAGCCATATTCTTCTCAGTGCAGCACTCTGTGTACATTCTAATCTAATTGCAGTGAAAAATTTCGATTGACAAATTTGCAGAGACAGCATTAAAATACAGCAAGCCTTGTCGGTTCTGGGCCTAACAGGCTTAGGGGACAGTTTGGCTACATGGTTCGGATGCACACAGTCACAATAACTGTGCAAGGGTGCATCTGACCATGTGCTGTGGGCCGCATTGTATGATTCCTTAGGCCGACTAGGAGGTAGAGCCACACCTGGTCATGTTCCCGATGTGGGGTGCCTCAGCGTTGCCGATCCGATGCATTCAAGTGTCTGAATAAACTTAAATGAGCTGATACTGCACATAGAAAGCGGACAAAGGCAATCTTTAATTGGGCCTAACTTGCATAATAACACGCACACTTTCAAGAACGCATTATCATGACAAATGTCGCATTCTCCCCAGCTCTGGATCATGAAAATGACCACGCCACACATGGAGCTCTGTAACACACATCTTTATTCTTCGGCATGCAACAGTTAGCTGAACTCACTCAGTCATACATTTTATTGCCCACACCCAGATACCTCCCTACCGATTACATAACTTTGTAAGGAGTCTGCCAAGGACCACAAGGGTCCTACTACATATGATTACATGACACTACAGCTCCTCCTTTGTTAAATAAAAAGTACAGACAACATATATACTTTAGAGTTTCTCAATGAGTCGTCAGGTGCTCGCACCACTCTTAAAGATCGAATCGTAAGAGGTGAAGGAGTTGCACTGTCATCTGGCATTGTAGATGTGGACTCAGATGCTTGACCTGGGCACTCAGAGTCTGGAGCCAATGAACATCAAGGCAGATGCTTGAAATGTGATGAGTCTCTCGTAATGGACTTTCCAGGATGTTGAATGGTCACCATATATCCTTTACTTGTCACAACTTTCAATGGGTCAGCATCAAACAGAGCGGTAGTCTTGCGCTTCTGTTTTTGTTTGACTAGGACCCGGTCTCCCTTTTTGAAAACCGTGTCCCGAGTGCGTATCCGCTTATCTGCATAAGTCTTCATTTTGGTTTTGCGAGAAGTGTCCGTGACACAAATCTCATCAGTGTCTATTACTCGGCTAGTGGTCCATTGTGGTAGCTTTGCCCTAGTGGCTCTCCCAAACTGCAAGGTGCCATGTCTTTCACCTGTTGTAGAGTGGGGAGTTGACCGATAGGCACGAAGGGTTGGACATAAGGCTGACTTGAGATCAATTCCTTCTTGCACAGCGTACTGAACCACTTTCATCAGGGTGCCCATAGTTTTTTCAACAACACCATTTGCCTGTGGCCAGGGAGATGTGCTTTTCTGATGCTTGTCATTGAAGCGACTAAGAAATGTCTTAAATTTTCTGCTATTGAAGGGTGGAACACCCCGCACAGCTAAAATATCATCCAGCCTCTCAATAACTTTGTCATGGGTGGTCGATGATAAATCTTCCACTAAGTGGGGGAGGTAGAGGGGCAGAGTGCAGTGGGCCACCATGTGTCGTCCCAAGGGAAGGGTTTGTTTCTGAAGAAGAGGACCTCTGTTTTGTCCAAGTTGAGTTTTAGGCAGTTGGCCTTCATCCAGGTGGAGATGTCCGTCATGGTGTCTTGGAAGTTGGCTTTGGTGGTGTCAGCATCTTCTGTGAGGGAAAAGAAGAGGTGAGTGTCATCGGCGTATGAGATGATGTTGAATCTGTGGTGCGAGTGGTGTCATGCAGGTGTTGAAGAGGGTGGAGCTGAGGGAAGAGCCCTGGGGATGCCACAGATGGTGTCTTTGGGTGCGGAGGAGAAGGGTGGTAGGTGGATCCTCTGTGTACGGCCGGAGAAGAAGGAGGAGATTCAGCTGAGTGTGTTGCCTTGGATGCCAATGTGGTGGAGTCTGAGATGAGGGTGTGGTGGGAGACAGTGTTGAAGGCTTCCGAGAGGTCGAGGAAGATGAGGGAGACCAGAAGAGGTCTAGGGCTACTTGAGCAAGTCCAATTGGTTTTTCCCATTTAAAGGTTGGGGGAAGATTCCGGTTTTTTATTTACAGCTGGGAAAATATTACAAGAGACACTACTAATTGGAAACTGTAGGAGGCTTCAAAATAGAGTTTTGGGACTCCCCTTTTCAGAACATCCAACCAAGAGAATTGTTTTTGGACTTAGAAAAGATGACTTTGGTAGATTCAGAGGTTTTCCAAATGTAATGCAAAGGGGCAAATACACGAGTTGCAGAATTAGAAATGGGAAACAATTTTGTGAATACGTTTTTTCCCGTAAAGAAAAAAGACAAGGGTTAGCACATCATAATAAATCAGAAGGATTTGTACATATGCCTAGTAAACATGCAGTTCAAGATGCAGGGGATCCATGTCTTGAAAGACATTTTACAAGAAGAGATTGGTTGGTAAAATTGGATTTGAAGTACACATATTTTACAATACCTATGGAAATAACCTCTCAGAGATAATTACGGTTCAGGTGGAGAAGCGTCCTGTATCAGTTTCTTTGTCTCCCTTTTGGTTTATCCTCAGCTCCTTGGTGTTTCACCAAGGAAATGCATCCAATTGTAGCCTTCCTAAGAGAATGAGGCGTCTGATTGATAATTTCAGTTAATCAAATATTCTTTATTTAGTTTTTCACAACCATAAAAGAAGACATTGTATTCACATATTTATAGATGATTTAGAAATTCATTATAAACATTCTGATTAAGCAAAAAATATTCAACGAAGCAGCCACAGGTCATGGATCTCAAATATTAAATATGAATACATGTCTAATACATTAAACTGGATAAACAGCCAATGAAGGATAAGGAAAATATTGTATACATCTAAAACGAATCACAATAAAATTAGTAAAATTAAAAAGAGTAGAAAGTGCCAACATGCAGAACATAATGGGTTTCTTTGGAACCCCTTGAATGACCGTTATGTTTCAGCTAAAATTCAAATTAGATCATTAAATCTCAATAAAATCCATGGGAATTAGGAACAATGTATGATATATGAATATCATTAAAACCACCTAAAATTGCAAATATAAAATAAAATTCAAATTGGATCAGTAAATCGCATTAAATTCCATAAAAATTATGAACAATGTGCATTGTGCAACCTAAAAATACAGACTTGGGGCCAGATGTACAACCCTTTCATTTAGCGCCTCGCAATTTGCGACTCATTGCGAGTCGCAAATTGCGAGACGCTAAATGAAATGTACAACAGTGTTATTACACTGTTTCCCGATTCCCAATGGGTCGCAAATTGCGAGGCTCATTAATACTAATGAGCCTCTCGCCATTTGTGAGCGCATTGGGAATGCCAGCCCTCCCAGGAATGGTGGCCTGCTGGACTCAGCAGACCACCATATCTGGGACTGCTTTTTAATAAAGCAGCTTTTTTTTTTTTAAATGCTGCCCGTTTTCCTTAAAGGAAAACGGGATGCATTTAAAAAAAAAACAAATGAAACGTTTTCGTTTCATTTTTTAAGGGCAGGCAGTGGTCCCTGGGACCACTGCCTGCCCTTAAAACATATTTTCCCCTGCATTTACAAAGGGGAAGGGGTCCCCTGGGGACCCCTTCCCTTTTGTGACCCATTACCACCCTATTGAAGAGGGTGGTAATTTGCAAGTGTTTTGCGACCGTATATGCATTCGCAAAACATTTGTACATGGGGTTGCGCTCGCTATTAGGAAGGGAACGCCCCTTCCTAATAGCGACTCGCAATTCCAAAATAGCGAGTCGCAAATAAATTGCGACTCGCTATTTTGGAATGGTACATACCCCTATTGGTTTTTGCATGCGCAAACGGGTTCGCAAACCCGTTTGTACATGCAAAAACCGTCGTACATCTGGCCCTTGATCACATCTGCACATAAAAAGCCATTATCATTAAAGACCATACAACATAATAAATATTCATTTTCCAACTAGATTTCATAATCGAACTGCTGAAGAAATACCTTTATATACCATATTTCATGTGTATTCTGTTTTCAAAAGCTGGAGGTAATACAGAGCTGGCCTGCATTTCCAAATATTCAAAACCCTTAATAATGGAATAATAACATCTCTCCGCGGTTTAGAATATAACTGGCAGAAAAAAAGAAATGCAACATATTCTGAGTTGACTGGAATCACATGGACAGGAATTAAGATCAGAGTCACAGTACGCTTTACAGGGATAAGAGACCAACAAATGTACAACACTGAACCTAAATCTAATAAGGTAAAGCCTTTTGGAGTGACAAAAAGAAAAGAGTAGATAAGGCTCTAGATGTTTAGTACAAACCAGAGGCAGATATTCCACTACTCTCTTCTTTCCCGACTCCATACGCTCCCTATTCTCCCTTAACATAGATAGAAGATCCCACTTCTGCTGAGATTTCGGGACTTTTGTGATGAGTTGCGGGTTACAAAAACAATCCACTCTCCCTACTACTTCAAGCTGCTTCTTAATATAACTGAGCCACAGTATTTTCTGCATATGATCGAGACTCATACAATCCAGTATTATTGCACAATTAAGTACAGGCTCGTCTTTTGACCATAATGAGTGCCACAACATAATTGGAGCAATTTGCAAACGGTGAATTAAAGGGGTCAAACCTAATTCCTTGTGGCATAATATAATCGGCAGACTAGTAGGGACTGCCAGTTGTCGTCTAAGAAAAGAGTTTTCTACTGCCTGCAAGCATGAAGAGTTGCAGAAACCCGAGACTCCGGCCCCAAACAAAACAGAAGAACATATTAATTAATGCATTAATTAGTTTAGATCCCAATTTCCTCTCAAACCTGAATAATGCTTCCAAGTTTTGATCACAACACGTTTTCCTTGTCTCAACAAGGTACTGCCATGTGCCTCTCTGATCGAAAGGAAAGCTTAGATAGGAGAAGGTTGGAACATAGAGCAGTTTATCATTATTAATAAAACAAGATATTAAAGGGGACAGGGTGTTTCTGACCACCATGACATGAGACTTGGCTGTATTTGTCTTTAGGCTTAAGTTGCAAATAAAATCATTACATCTATTTAAAAGTATTTGCAAACCCACACTGGTTCTGGACATAGTCATCAGCATAGAGCAGGGCTGGGAGATTTCTAGAGCCTACCCTCAGTACATCAGCCAACACCTGACTAAGATAGCTCTCCAGATCATTAATATATAAACAGAAGAAAAAAGGGGCTAATGCACACCCTTGTCGAACTCCACAATTCTATTTAATGGGTGCAGTAAGTTTGCCATCTGCCCCATAACTGACTCTCCCAGTCACATTTTGGTGCATCTGTGCCAAAAGATAGACCAGGGATGTATCTCTGCCCATGCCCAGCATTTTTTTCCACAATTTCCCTCTCTAGTCAAAAGCAGATTTTAAATCCAGGAAACCTAAGTAAAGGGAGCCATTCTTTGCCAGCGTATACTTGCTTATGACCAGGTGGAGTTTAAGGCACTGCTCAACCGTGCCCAGACCTCTTCTAAAGCCATATTGAATGTTGGAGATTTTCCCTCTTTCGGCTACCCAGGATTCTAAGCGATTCAATATGACCCTACCCATTATTTACATGTGCAGTCAACGAAATTTGGCGGTAGCACTTGGGATCTGACCTGTCTCCCTTTTTGAAAATGGGGTCTATTATCACGTTGGACCTAGTTTTTGATTGGCCCAAGTGCGCTACACAACTTAAAATGTTGGTTAACACTGGGAGTCAAAGATCGAGGTTAGCCAGAAAGAGATCAGCAGGGACACCATCTGGATGCTTTGTTTTTGGTGGTTTGATTTAAGGCTTTTGTGACCCCCTCATAGGTAGGGGGTGCCATCATTGTGACAGTCGCACCTATGATTTTTGATAAACTCTGGAAGGCAGAAAGGCTTCCATCACTCGTGTTTACCCCAGTGAAATGCTCAACCCATTTGTCAGGGGTAATTGTGACATCAATACAACTATTGTGACTCCCTTGAAAAATGAAGCATTGACAGTCTTCCAAAAAGGCTAGGGTCCTTACTAACTCTTATAGGTAGATGGTGGAGGTTTGTCCTGAAATGATTTGAGAAGGGTAGAATCCTTAATGTATAGTTTCTTTATTTATCTTTTGTTACACAACACGTGTTTCGCCCGGTAGACAGTTGGCCGAGGGCTTTTTCAAGGCAAGAATCTATGATTGTTCATGAACACTGATAAGCTGCTATGAGAAAACGCGATCAAACAGACTGCAATGAGTGAAGTAATCTCTGCGGTACTAACTCTTGCTTCTTGGAGATTCTCCCAAGCCTCTTGTCTAATAGTCATCATACGCATCTTAAGTGCCTCTTTATATTGGTATCGGCATAGTCTCACAAGTGTTTTATCCATTGGCTTTTGTTTTAAAGCCATAATAAGATTGCTGTGGGTCTATGAGCAGTCGCTATTAAACCATTTATAGGGTCTTTGGGCTACTGGCTTTCGTCCGATTGATAAACTATTTGTACGATATATTGTTGATGTCGCAGGACAGTGAGGAACTGCTAAGGGACCTTGGTAGGACAAGAGAGTTATTGGAGAATCTAGGGTTTACAATAAATGTGGAAAAGCCTCTTATGGTCCCTACACAGAACCGAGAATTTTGGGATATTCAGGTGGACACTCAGCTATCTCAATTGCTCCTTCCTCAGAAAAAGATTTTAAAAAAAGATAAGAAAGGAATTGAAATCTGTCTTGGTAAAGCACATGGTAACCTTGAGAGATTTAGCAAGGATACTTGGATTTTCATCATCGTCAATTCAAGCAATATCCACGGTCCACTGCAATACAGATCTCTTCATAAACTGAAAGCCTTGGGTCTGAAGAAAGATTTGTGATATGCAGATCCAGTCTCATTAGTGGTAGATGCTCAAGAGAATCTAGAATGGTGGTTAGACAATCTGGAGATATGGAGTGGTAACACCAGTTTTGGAAATGCCCTTGAGTTTGTCTTAGAGTCAGAAGCCAGCAACCTTAGTTGGGAACCCTGCTTGAAAGAGATGGAAACTGGGGGGAAATAGTCCAGAGAGGAACAATGCCTACACATAAATTGTTTCAAAATGTTAGCTGCTTTTGATCACACTGATGAGTTTCAGGAATGTGCTAGTGACCAGTATAGTCTTGATTCATTTGGTCAATTTTACAGCCATTTCATACATAAACTGTTTAGGGGGCTCGAAATAAAAACAAATTATAGATTTGGCCAAACGGATATAGTATTTTAGTTGGGAGCACAAAATTCCTAGGTGAGCAGAATATATTCCAGGTAAGGAGAATGTGAGAGTGGATTGGAATTCCAGGTACCTCAGGGATTTCAGTTATTGGAAGTTGAACCCAGTCTTTTTCAGAATGATCCAAAGGTTATGGGGACCAATTCAGGTGGATTTGTTTGGGAGCAGACAGAACTTTCAGGTATCCAAGCATTTTAGCTGGAGACCAGATCCTGGAGCGGCTGCAGTAGATGCCTTTCTTCAGAACTGGGGAAGAGACAGGGCTTATGTTTTCCTCCGTTCTCAAGATCTAGAGGGTGTTGCTGAAGGTTCAGATAAAGAAATGCAGAATTGTTCTGGTGACTCAATTTTGGAGTTCTCAATAATGGTTCCCAGGTGTGATGGAACTTGCAGTAGAGGTACCCCATCTAGTTCCAGTTACAATGGGTCTTCGAGGGAGAGAAGCACCCTTTGGTTTCACAAGCAAGTATGAACCTTCTTGTTTGGAAGATTCCAGGGGTACCAGTAGATATTCAGGCCTTTCATGAAAAGCTAAGGACTTATAGTATGAATCCTGGGTTCCATGTATCAGGAAAGGTACAGATGACTGTGGAAGAAATACTGTAGTGGGTGCATGGAAGTAAGTTTGGATTCCATGGAGTCTCGTGTAGTGGAATCAGCAAATTATCTTATGACTTGTTCAACTAAGGTCTTTCTTACAGAACAATTAATTGCTATAGATCAGCAGTGTCAGCGGGACATGCTTTTGTAAATAATTTTGCATTAGGAAGGGATGCTTCGGTATGCAGAGTCATGAAAGGAATTAGGCTTAGGAGACATCCTAGGGCTTGTTATGACTCTTTGTGGAACTTAGGATTGATTTTCAATTTGTTTGTATCACGGCCAAGTAATATTTATCTTTCTTTGAGACAGACATCTCTGAAGCTAGCAACATTACTTTGCTTGATTTCTTTTAGAAGGGTTTCAGACGTTAAGGCTTTGGAGATTTGTAATAGGTATTATTCACTGGAAAGGGTAAACTTTGATGTTTGGAAAAGAACTAAGACCATGCTTGGGACTATTTTCTGCCCATATTTTCAATAGGGGTGGGCAGAGTTCGCGGAGTCCCACTACGCGTAATTCTGCAGAGTCGCAAATAAACTCTGCTGCGCTACTCGGAGTTCTGCATTCGGGCGGAGATTGCTGGCACTCCCATTCGCGTTGCATTGGGAATGCAGAATGGGTCCAAGTGCTTCAAAATCACACTGTAACGTCGCTATGCGGTCCTGAAGAGTGCTTGCATTCTAAATCACGCGCGAACAGCACCACGTGGTCCGCATGGGTGCGGCCATCTTGTTTTTCTGCTCTCTGTTATGGTGCTGGGCCTAATTTTTAATCTCTAGTTAATCTTTGTCATCCTCCTCCTTTATTCCTTTTCTACCCCTAATACTTACTTTTTACAATAGTGTGCATCTTTTTGTTTGTGTATTTAACGTTTTACTTACATTTTTGTGTGTTTTTGTGACTTTTTGACTTAGTTTATTATTTCCCCCTACTTTTTTCCTTATTTCTTTCTTCTTTACTTTCCCTTCCTTTCCCGTCTTAGTTTAATACATTCCCCCACCCAGCGTCATGGGAGAGAGGCGGCCTCCATGCGGGCGGCGCTGCCGCCCATGTGTGCAGCACCGGGCAATCTTTAGAGAGGATGAGGTGGCAGCACTAGTATTTTTTGTGCATCGCCACCTCCCCTCTATGCTGGCAGCAGGTGGCAGGCCTGGTAGCGGCTACTCCCTGCGGGAGTGTCAGCAGCGTTGGGGGACAGTGCGCCAGTGCGTGCAGCTCCACAGTGAGGTTCGGCGCACCTCCCAGTCGATGAGGAACCGCTGGGCCGACATTTTCGACAGGGAGCAGGACCTGCTCGACCTGCTAGGCATAGAGATTCCGGGGCTTGGTGAATATTAATTATTTGCTGTGTTTGTGTTCTACAATGCTAGAAAAAATCAGAATATCATGCTGCTCACACTCAGAGCTAAGTTATGTGTTTAGTAAAGTTTACGCTGGTATATTATTATTATTGTCGGATCCAGTTTCTAGTTTCTGCTAGGCAGGTGACGCTACCTAATCGCATTCATCAGGCGCTCGCTTTGGCTGATTAATAAAGAAGCCATTGCAGACTGTTTCTTCTGTCAATATAGTGAATCAATGAGTAGCGCGTTCTCTCTGTGACTTTGTTTATGTAGCTCATACATTTCCAGGTTATTTATTTAATTGAATTCACAGTGATGATGTGACGCATGCATCTATGCATTGCAAAAAAAGGAGAGTGAGTTGGCTCATCAAGGGTGTTGAGAAATGGGAATAGATAAAAATCAAAGATCATTAACTGCAATATGTAGTTTTTGTTAAGTAGATTTTGCAATTTGCTTTTCATAAAACATTTTGTGGAGATTATTATCAGAATTACTAATGTATTTTTATTTATCTTCTTAATTTCTTTCATCAGCACCCAAGGGGAAGAAGAGGGACAATTCGGAGGGTCCAGGGCAAGCTGGTCAGCCAGCGCCGACCACCAGAGCCACTGCTGAGGGCTCTGCAGATCCCAGTAAGTCCTTTTATGATTGTTGTGGACTTTGTAGGGTAGAACGGACCGTTGAATCTTGGGGTACATTTTGTCTTTTGGGATGTTGGAGTTATCTATCATGATTCATGAAGATTCAGATAGCAGGCCAAAGTAAGCTAGTATTTTAAATTTAAAAAAAATCACCATGAATGCTTGTTCAGAAGGCTTTTCTTTTCCTGCTTATGCCTAGCACTAACACAGTTCAGTTCACAAGACAATAGCCATCGTCATCATGCACAGCCCCCCCATCAGTGTAGTGTGCTGCAGAACTGTTCATTTATTGGTATAATACACCACCAGTTTCCAATGACAGTGCAGCAAGGCTGGAAAAAAAAGTATGAGGTCCCACTTGCATTGCATTTGCCACCTAACCCCATAGGTTTTTTATTGAGTGTTATTCCATGCCTGGCTTGTCTAACTTTGTGAACCAACCAATCAAATG
The DNA here is from genome assembly GCA_963921515.1 of Calotriton arnoldi. Lineage (NCBI taxonomy): Eukaryota > Metazoa > Chordata > Amphibia > Caudata > Salamandridae > Calotriton > Calotriton arnoldi. The sequence goes on along the minus strand of CAWUFW010007744.1, from coordinate 818,535 downwards.
CCCAGAGTGATATATTTGGAAGATACATTCTAACTGAGCTGTAGTGCTGCATTGCTGTTTTATTTGGGGTTGCATATCTGGGATCTAAATTATGTGTAATGTTTTATACTCTAGCCACACAGAACATCGGTGATGCCGGCTCTAGTGCATCTGCAGGAGGAGACAGCGACGGCTCAGTTCTTGGAGGAGGAGAAGCAGCTGCAGGGACGGGCACTGGTAAGTCACATATTTCTTGCAATTACAATGCTCACTAGCTATTGCCATGGCGCCGCTCATTGATGTCATCAAAAATGACTGTGAGTTCAAACCCCCCCCTCCCCAGCTTTACCAGCCACAGCAGTGGTTGAGTTGTTAAGGACTGTTCTATCTGCAAATGCAGCAAAATCTCACATAATGCGCATTGATGGTTTGAGGGAGACATGAAAGAAAAGAAGGAATCTTAAAAGAAAGGAAATGGTATCTGAGTGAAAGTGGGTGGGCCATTCTTGGCATGTGCCACATTTAATTATGCAATACCCTTGTGAAGTGATTCCAGAACATATATCTTGGTTTCCCATAACAGATTAGTTTACACTTGTTCAGATTTTTCCCCTGTGAATTGAACCGCAAGTGACTAAGCCAAAGATGACGAATCCATGATCAGTGTAGTGGCCCCTCTATAATATATAAAAAAAAGCTCTACCCTACCTGTCTAATCCCTCTACCCTATCCCCTGCAGTAGAGAAAATCAAATTTCCTTTCCTTGGTTCTTGTCCAACACATGAATTTGTTGGAAAACGTGGTGGCGGGCGAGGCCACAGAGTAAAGTGGGAGTAAGTGCATGATTTGATATGAAGTTTGGAATACAGGATACACAGTGACGAATGTGCCAAATAAAATCTATGTAATGTATTCCTTTACCTGTAGTGCAGTCCATTACATTAATTTTCCTCAACGCCATATTAATATCCACATTTCATACATGAGGTGTGTGACTGATGTAGTATCTTATTTATTAATCATCCTCTTTGGAGACAGGGTAGAAAGAGAAATGCATCTGGCGAAGAGCAGGGCCATTGGAATTAGATAATTGTCAACTACAGCAGCAGCCAGTAGCAAACTAGCAGAGGCGCTGGCTAGTAATGAGCATGGCTTCATTATTTTAGCACTGCACACAACTTGTACTCCATAAAAGTGCATAATGCCGTATTCATCAATGAGAAGTCATTTATTTTTCAACTCAAACTGTCTGACTCTGTTTATTATAGTTACATGAAAAGCCTTTAGAAGAAAAAAATAATGCAAATACAATCACTGTAAACCAGTGATGTTATTCTCTGCCAGTCTGCCTGTTACTTTTTTGCCACACAGTCACTGCTTTGTTATGTTTGGCAACATGTGCAGGTAAAAGAAAACATAAAATTGGCCTTGTGTGATTCTCTTAATCATAATCATCACATCAAATAAATTCCAGTGGCCCTAGGGGACCAACAATGTACTGCTACCGTGCCACGCTGTTATTTAAAACAATTGTTTGCAAACAGCATTATTTACAATTTCTCTTTTTTGTTTTGCTTAATATAGCTGCTCCTGCTGGTGCAGCTGGACCACCTGACAGGCAGCAGAGAGCGGCCTGTTTGCGGTGGCAGAGGCTGGAGCATATCCAGCTTGAAAACCGGTGGCTGGTGGTCCTGGAAGAGGAGGAGAAGGAGATGAATGCCCAGCTCCCAGGCCCCAGTGTAGCTGGTCCCCCTCAACCTGCAGCCTCCCAGCCATCCCATCGCCAGCGCCGCCGCCAGCCAACTGCTGATACCCCCCACTAGAATGGCAAGCGGCTATTGCTGCGCCGCATGCTGCAGCGGCTGGACACTATCAAGGGCCAGCTCACCTCAATAGAGCAGAGCATGGACCATCTCCGGACCTACATCCACAATGCCCTCTTCTAACCTTTTTTAAATATTTGTTTTGGTGAGAGGGATTTGTTGTTTTTTGGGGCTGGGTGGGGAGGGAGTTGGGCATGGGACTCTAGAGACTTTGATGAACATTTTGAGTTTTGGGGCTTGGGTCAGTTTTGTTTGGGAGAGAGGTGGGCATGTTGTTTGGGTGGAGAGGGTGGGTTGCTTTCTAATAAATAAAGGGGGACAATATTTTTTATAATCTAAATTTATGCTTGAAGTAGTTTATTTTACTTTTACTTTACACTGATGCCTTCAAGTAGTTTTACGCAGCCCATTTATGTGCTTGTAACTTAAGACTAGAGATATCATAGCACTTAGTAATAGAATCTAGGCTTATACTTCTCTAACTATCTTGACCATTATGGGGAATGCTGCCATGATGAGATGACCTAGGCTATATTGTGTCGAGGGTCTGAACTATCTAGATAAAAAACAGTAGCAGTTAATTTATTTCTTACTAAGTTAAATTGCATCCATACTAGTTGTCTTACCTGAATATACATGCAGCAATAACAGGGGAGGCATCAAAACTGCCCTTTCAGTTCCACCCAGGTGAGATCAAACTGTAGGATTGTTCTGAATGATTGATTGATGATTATCGTAGGCAACTAAATGGAAGTAGAAAGACTGAGTAAGTGGGATATATTTATCAAAGATTTACAAACAATTGGCACCACCTGAATAGTACGTGATGATGACACAATGAGAATGCCTGATTGTGCTAAAGTAGAAAAAATAGCAATACTAGTAAGTTTTGGCTAATGTGGAGCTAACAGTATTATTTGTGAAATCCACAAGTTATCAAAAATGGACTCAAATTCTGGAGTCGACAAGCTTAGGTTAGGCGTTTAAGGTTAGGCAATACAAGGCCTTAATGATGATGATGCTTAAGACTGATGTTCTTGATTCTATATCTAAAAAACTATGGATCATTTTTAATGCGTGGGTTGGTAATGGGCTGGTGTGGGCTACTGCTTTGAAGATTCTACAGTAAGTTGGTGTTGCTTTCACCACATCCGCCCCACCAAGTGTATGATCCATTGATGGTATAATTTAAGCCACAGCTCAATCACACAGCTCGGGGGAGAGGGTTAGGTGTTTGATGAATGGATGGGTATTGGGATTCGGGGAAAGTTTTGACAAAGACAAACACTACAACACAAGGCCAACATTCATCTGGGCAATAAGCAGCAGCACATCATTCGCCATCAATATGTTGTTGGAAGGAAACAAAGAAATGAGCATGACAGAGTACAGATACATGCATTGCAAACAGTCCTTCCGCCCTGGGCCAAGACCCAATTTACCATATATCCAAATGTTCTGTCTTCTAGGTTAAGGAGTGAACCCAATCACCCACTTCTCCAAGTTAATATGATTGTTAAAAGAAAAATGATACTGTATTGCGAAATTGGGTGGTGCGTCTGCATTCTCCTCCGGAATGTCCACTGTTTGTGGCCTCTCTGCACTGGTCCAGTAGGCATGCAGGACTGTTGTTGTGCTCAGCCAGCTTTTGCCTTTCGTTCGTGAAGGAGACTGGAAAAAGGCCTGCAAATTGAAGAGAAACTGTATTTTAGAGTTGGGGAAAAGGACAGAAGGAAGGTAAGCTTCATGAGGATTGTATCAAGATAAGAAGACTCAGAGGCAGAGCAACAAAAATAAGAAGGAGGCACTCAGAGTTTCACTTTTGCCACAAGTCCAACACACACACACACATAGAGCAGCATTTCACAAACACACCTCTCTCTATTCCAAATAGCTGAGCAGTACTAGGCCTCTGACTCTTGGTTTACCTTTGAACTGAAGCCGAAACTCGATAACTTCTTCCTTCTTGCTGTTGATGAGGTAGTCCTGCATCTACCAGTCCCGCCCTGAGTTCTTCCATCATACTCCTCCAGTCCTGAGTGACTCTGAGTAACCCCGTACCAGACCAGTCATCGTCATCATCATGAAGCGCGAGGACCCAAGGAAGATAGACGTGGAGTGCAGTGCACTGCTGTTGAAGAACAAGTAGATAATTAAACAGAATTGCAGTATTTTGCATGGGCTTTTGTATGATAACTAAAGTGACTGTTCTGGCATCTGAAGAACCTGAAAAAAAGGAGATCACCAATGCAATTAATTAAATCTCGCTAAGTGTGAAAGGGCTGATCACCTACAGGAAAAATAAAATATGCGCCCATCACTCAAGCCCCAAACAATGCAAATCAATATTCATATCAAGAAATTTCCCATATTACAGTTCAACACACACCCTCCCTGAGTGTCTGCCAGCACATGAATCATCAATCAACTTAAATCATCACTCACGCAGTCACTCACCATTGCAATAGCTGAAGTGACCTCATCCAATCCAAGGCAAGCACGGGTAGTTCAGGTGTTGGGTCTTTGATGCAGGCAACACATTGGAATTTGGTATTGGCAGGCAGTCCTGTACATAATAAATGATTTTATGGGGCAGCCAGTCTAGTACTAAGTGATGCAAAAAGGGGTAGGCACTAGGCAATAGGCATGCAAGGGGGCCAGGCATTGTTTCCAATGTCATGAAGGAATTGTGGAGGCTTCTTCAAAGCACATTGGTCCAACTGCAATCCGGCAATATATATGTGACTCATTAAAAAAATGTGGGGCCCCATAAATCTGACAAAAAAATAATAATGTTCCTCTAGCTAATTTTGTAAAACAAATTTTGAAAAGAAAAAAGTTAGTTCAAGAATGACATTTTAAAAGTTAAATGGGGCACTGGCATACTTAGTCCGGGAAGTAGAGTTCATTCTCAAACTCAGGTGGTTCACCCAGAAGTTGGTCAGCTAACACATTTTATTCAATTTCAGACCAATCATCCTCTTCCTCCTCCTATGCTGCTGTTTCAGGAATGGTGTAATTGTGCGGTATAAAATGTTGGTTCATTTTGATCAAAGTCAATCTCCCGACATTTTGAGGCAAGAGACTAACTAGTCTTTCTCACTGTGACTACTTCACCAGCTGCACTGAACACATGTTCAGCAGACACACTGGTTATAGGACAAGCCAGATAGTTTATTGCCAGCCTGCTGAGCTCTGGCCATTGGCACATCTTCCCATACCAATGCATCAATGGATTTTGATCCACATAGACCTCTTTTGGCTCATCCAGATACTCCTGGAACATCCTGTGGATGGTCATTGGTGCTGCCACTCGATCTACCTGTTTTCACATCGCCTCTGCACTGGACTTGAGCCCTGCCAATTGAAACCAATACAATGCAGAGGTTGGGTCTGGTCCTTCTTTTGCTGTTGTTGCCAGTGTTCGGGGTGATGGTGTTGTTGGCTGCTGTGAGACAAGACTGCCCTCTCTGGAAGTTGAAGGTGGCACCCCAGGACTGCAGGGTGGGACTCGAAGTTCCAGCCATTCTTCTTCCAAGTCTCCGGCTTGCTCTACAATCCACCTCCTGTATTTTAAAACATCCCCTTCAGAAAAAGGGATGAAAGTGGGCAGAATTTTTTATATCATGGATCTAGTAGTGTGGCACATATGTACTCTTTGGACTCGATGATGTCACGTTGCAGCATTATATTAGTAGCCAAACACAGGACTAAGCTCTCAACCAAGGCATGTGCTTCTGTATTTTCATTCACACCTGCAGGGGCGAACCTTTCAGACGCCTTCTTTACCTGGTCTTGTAGGCGATGCAGCAATGGGATAGCTTGGCCAATCGTACTGTCCTCCTTGCTAACTTCCGGTGTGAAAACCTCAAAAGGGAGTAGCATCTGTGTCAGGCATTAGACTAGGCCCCGTTTGTCTGCATACATGGTCATAGATTTCACAACTGCATCCCCTCCTCTTTGAATGACATAGTCACTGATCTGTTTGTACTGCTCAAACATATGTTGCAGCATGTAAAAGATGAAGTTCCAACGTGTTGGCACCTCCTGTAACAGGGCTTTAACTGGTGCTCTATTATTACGCTGAATAATCCGCAGCTGCTTCCGGGCTTTAAAAGAATGGCTGAAATGGCTGCAAATTCTTCTGCAGGTGGTCAGTATGTTGCTGACTATGTCTTCCTTTTTTTAAATTTTATTTGTAGAGTGCATGGCTACCCAAAGGCATCCCAGCGCTAGCAGAAAAGACAGGGCAAGGCAGGTCACAACAGCTTAGTAGGTGGGGTTTTGGAAAAACCAAGTTTTCAAAAGTTTACGGCAGGGGAGGAGGTTGGGTTCTGAACATAAATAGAGGGGGAGAGTGTTCCAAAGCTTAGCAGAAGTGTAGTAGAAAGACCGGCCACCACTTCTCATCCTATTGATTTTGGGGACCGGATGAGCGGAGGCATCTGTTTGGGCGGTAGGGGGAGATGATGGATTGGAGGATGGGGGGGCCTTTCTTCCAGAAGGATTTATGAGCGAAACACAGGGACTTGAATTTTATTCTATCCGCAATCGGGAGCCAGTGCAAGGTTTTCAAGGCAGGTCTTGCAGAGAGGCTGTTGGGGATCTTAACCCCTTCTATGCTCATGATGGAATTGTTCCGTCATGAGCATATGCTCAGGAAATCCCTCTGCTGCAGACAGCAGAGGGATTTCCCATTTTTTTTTTGCCTGGGGAGGTGGGGAAGAGCTTCCCCAACCTCCCCAGGCATATTTTTTTCGTTGCAATGACGATCGCGTGCATGGCGCGCTATCGTCATTGCAACAAAAACGAAACTGAAACTTAGTTTCAGTTTCTCAGTTTCGGTGCTTGTGGGGCTATCTCAGCCCCCGAGAACCAAAAAAGATGGGAGAGGTATCGTTGGAAAGTGGAGAATCTCCCCTTTCCAATGGTACCCTTCCCTGGTACCCTTCCCTAGTGGATCCCTGCTTGGGGATCACCCCAGGAGGGCAATCCCCAAGCAGGGATCCACCCACTTGCCACCAGGGAGGGGGAGAGAGGCCCCTTGGACAAGGGCCTTTTCTCCCCCCATATTTGTTTGTTGGCAACAGTCTTTCTTCCCCCCCTGGGGGGCAGATGGGGGCAGTAGCCCCCAATCTGCCCCCCCGGGGGGATGAAAAGCCCACTAGAAACCAGGGATTATTTTTTTTATTGACGTTGGGGCTGCCCAAAAAGGGCATGGCAATGCCCCCACCCTCCCCCAGAGAAATGTAAGTCTTTCTGCCCCCCCAGGGGGGAGATGGGGGCAGTAGCTCCCAATCTGCCCCCCGGGGGGCAAAAAGCCCACTAGGAACCAGGGATTTTTTTTTTATTGACGTTGGGGTGGTGGCATCCCAAAAAGGGCATGGCAATGCCCCCACCCCCTCCCCTGAGAAATGTCAGTCTTTCTGCCCCCCCTGGGGGGGAGATGGGGGCAGTAGCCCCAATCTGCCCCCCCGGGGGGCAGAAAGCCCACTAGAAACCAGGGATTATTTTTTTTCAATGACGTTGGGGTGGGGGCTGCCCAAAAAGGGCATGGCAATGCCCCTCCCCCAGAGAAATGTAAGTCTTTCTGCCCCCCCAGGGGGGGCAGAAAGCCCACTAGAAACCAGGGATTATTTTTTTTCAATGACGTTGGGGTGGGGGCTGCCCAAAAAGGGCATGGCAATGCCCCCCCAGAGAAATGTAAGTCTTTCTGACCCCCCAGGGGGGCAGAAAGCCCACTAAAAACCAGGGATTTTTTTTTTATTGACGTTGGGGTGGGGGCTGCCCAAAAAGTGCATGGCAATGCCCCCCCCAGAGAAATGTCAGTCTTTCTGCCCCCCCTGGGGGCAGAAAGCCCACTAGGCGCCAGTTATTGCGCTGGATTTTTTATGCAGGGGGTGGGGGCTGCCCAGAATGGGCATACCAATGCTCCCACCCGCCAAAAAAATAGCCACAGTCTTTCTGCCCCCCTTGGGGCAATATCGGGGCAAACTCCCCCCCCCCAATTTTCCCCCAGGGCGGCAGAAAGCCCACAAGGCACAGACTTATTTTTAGCAATGTGCCTTCCTGTGGATTTTGGGCCCTTGCGCAGCTGGCACATAGGGAAACCTAGCAAACCTGTATATTTTTGAAAACTAGACACCATGGGGAACCCGGGATGGGGTGACTTGTATGCCTCTCACCAGGTTCTGTTACGCAGAATCCCTTGCAAACCTCAAACTTTGTAAAAAAAACACATTTTCCTCACAATTCTGTTGTGGGAAAGTTCTGGAATCTGCGTGGATCCACAAATTTCCTTCTACACAGCATTCCCCTAGGTCTCTCGATGAAAATGGTACCTCACTCGCGTGGGTGGGTCAAGTACCCACAAAAGGCAAGGGCCCAAAACCTAGTGAGGCGACATCAAAATTACCTATCACAAACCAACCTGGTTTTCAAGGGGGGTCCGATGAGTTTTTGGCCTCGGGCTCGGCGGCCATCTAGGAAAACCTACCAAACCCACACATTTCTGAAAACTAGACACCTGGGGGATTCCAGGGAGGTATGGCTTGCGTGGATCCCCCAACGTTTTTGTACCCAGAATCCCCTGCAAACCTCAAATTTAGCTGAAAAAATCACTTTTTCCACACATTTTTGTGTGGGAAAGTTGTGGCATCACAGGGCTGACACAAATTTCCTACCACCCAGCATTCCCCCAGGTCTCCCGATAAAAATAGTGCCCCACTCATGTGGGAAGCCCAAGTACCTGCAACAAGCAAGGCCCCAAAACGTATTGAGGCGACATCAAAATTGCCTATTACAAAATGACCTGGTTTTGCAAGGGGGGTCACCTGGGTTTTTGGCCCCGTGCTCGGCGGCCAGCTAGGGAAACCTACCAAACCCACACATTTCTGAAAACTAGACACCCGGGGGATTACAGGGAGGTATGGCTTGCGTGGATCCCCCAAATTTTCTTACCCAGAATCCCCTGCAAACCTCAAATTTAGCTGAAGAAATCACTTTTTCCACACATTTTTGTGTGGGAAAGTTGTGGCATCACCGGGATGACACAATTTTCCTACCACCCAGTGTTCCCCCAGGTCTCCTGATAAAAATGGTGCCTCAGTCATGTGGGAAGCCCAAGTACCCACGACAGGCAAGGGCCCAAAACGTATTGAGGCGACATCAAAATTGCCTATCACAAAACGACCTGGTTTTGCAAGGGGGGTCACCTGGGTTTTTGGCCCCGTGCTCGGCGGCCAGCTAGGGAAACCTACCAAACCCACACATTTCTGAAAACTAGACACCCGGGGGATTCCAGGGAGGTATGGCTTGCTTGGATCCCCCAAAGTTTTGTTACCCAGAATCCCCTGCACACCTCAAATTTAGCTGAAAAAATCACTTTTTCCACCCATTTTTGTGTGGGAAAGTTGTGGCATCACCGGGCTGACACAAATTTCCTACCACCCAGCGTTCCCCCAGGTCTCCCAATAAAAATGGTGCCTCACTCGTGTGGGAGGCCCAAGTACCCACGACAGGCAAGGGCCCAAAACATATTGAGGCGACATCAAAATTGCCTATCACAAAACGACCTGGTTTTGCAAAGGGGTCACCTGGGTTTTTGGCCCCGTGCTCGGCGGCCAGCTAGTGAAACCTACCAAACCCACACATTTCTGAAAACTAGACACCTGGGGGATTCCAGGGAGGTATGGCTTGCGTGGATCCCCCAATGTTTTCTTACCCAGAATCCCCTGCAAACTTCAAATGTAGATGAAAAAATCACTTTTTCCACACATTTTTGTGTGGGAAAGTTGTGGCATCACCAGGCTGACACAAATTTCCTACCATCCAGCGTTCCCCCAGGTCTCCCGATAAAAATGGTGCCTCACTCGTGCGGGAGGCCTAAGTACCCGCGATAGGCAAGGGCCCAAAACGTATTGAGGCGACATCAAAATTGCCTATCACAAAACGACCTGGTTCTACAAGGGGGGTCTCCTGGGTTTTCGGCCCCGTGCTCGGCGGCCAGCTAGGGAAACCTACCAAACCTACACATTTCTGAAAACTAGACACCCGGGGGATTCCATGGAGGTATGGCTTGCGTGGATCCCCCAACGTTTCCTTACCCAGAATCCCCTGCAAACCTCAAATGTAGCTGAAAAAATCACTTTTTCCACATATTTTTGTGTGGGAAAGTTGTGGCATCACCGGGCTGACACAAATTTCCTACCACCCAACGTTTTCCCAGGTCTCCCGATAAAAATGGTGCCTCACTCCTGTGGGAGGCCCAAGTACCCACGACAGGCAAGGGCCAAAAACATATTGAGGCGACATCAAAATTGCCTATCACAAAACGACCTGGTTTTGCAAGGGGGGTCACCTGGGTTTTGGCCCGTGCTTGGAGGCCAGCTATGGAAACCTACCAAACCCACACATTTCTGAAAACTAGACACCTGGGGGATTCCAGGGAGGTATGGCCTGCGTGGATCCCCCAACGTTTTCTTACCCAGAATCCCCTGCAAACCTCAAATTTAGCTGAAAAAATCACTTTTTCCACACATTTTTGTGTGGGAAAGTTGTGGCATCACCGGGCTGACACAAATTTCCTACCACCCAGCGTTCCCCTCAGTTCAGCCAATAAAAAGTGTGCCTCACTCGTGTGGGAGGCCCAAGTACCCACGATAGGCAAGGGCCCAAAACGTATTGAGGCGACATCAAAATTGCCTATCACAAAACGACCTGGTTTTGCAAAGGGGTCACCTGGATTTTTGGCCCCGTGCTCGGCGGCCAGCTAGGGAAACCTACCAAACCCACACATTTCTGAAACCTAGACACCCGGAGGATTCCAGGGAGGTATGGCTTGCGTGGATCCCCCAATGTTTTCTTACCCAGAATCCCCTGCAAACATCAAGTTTAGATGAAAAAATCACTTTTTCCACACATTTTTGTGTAGGAAAGTTGTGGCATCACCAGGCTGACACAAATTTCCTACCACCCAGTGTTCCCCCAGGTCTCCCGATAAAAATGGTCCCTCACTCGTGCGGGAGGCCTAAGTACCCGCGATAGGCAAGGGCCCAAAACGTATTGAGGTGACATCCAAATTGCCTATCACAAAACATTTTGTGCCCTTGCCTGTTGCGGGTACTTGGACCTCCCACACAAGTGAGGCACCATTTTTATCGGGAGACCTGGGGAACACTGGGTGGTAGGAAATTTGTGTCAGCCCGGTGATGTCACAACTTTCCCACACAAAATGTGTGGAAAAAGTGATTTTTTCAGCTAAATTTGAGGTTTGCAGGGGATTCTGGGTAAGAAAACGTTGGGGGATCCACGCAAGCCATACCTCCCTGGAATCCCCCGGGTATATAGTTTTCAGAAATGTGTGGGTTTGGTAGGTTTCCTTTGCTCGCCGCCGAGCACGTGGCCAAAAACCCAGGTGTCCAGCCTTGCAAAACAAGGTCGTTTTGTGATAGGCAATTTTGATGTCGCCTCAATACATTTTGGGCCCTTGCCTGTCGCGGGTACTTGGGCCTCCCGCATGAGTGAGGTACCATTTTTATCGGGAGACCTGGGGGAACGCTGGGTGGTAGGAAATTTGTGTCAGCCCGGTGATGCCACAACTTTCCCACACAAAAATGTGTGGAAAAAGTGATTTTTTTCAGCTAAATTTGAGGTTTGCAGGGGATTCTGGGTAAGAAAACGTTGGGGGCTTAACGCAAGCCATACCTCCCTGGAATCCCCCGGGTGTCTAGTTTTTAGAAATGTATGGGTTTAGTAGGTTTCCCTAGCTGGCCGCCGAGCACGGGGCCAAAAACCCAGGTGACCCCCCCCTTGCAAAACAAGGTCGTTTTGTGATAGGCAATTTTGATGTCGCCTCAATACGTTTTGGGCCCTTGCCTGTCGCAGGTACTTGGGCCTCCCGCATGAGTGAGGTACCATTTTTATCGGGAGACCTGGGGGGAATGCTGGGTGGTAGGAAATTTGTGTCAGCCCGGTGATGCCACAACTTTCCCACATAAAAATGTGTGGAAAAAGTGATTTTGTTCAGCTAAATTTTAGGTTTGCTGGGGATTCTGGGTAAGAAAACATTGGGAGATCCACTCAAGCCATACCTCCCTGGAATCCCCTGTGTGTCTGATTTTCAGAAATGTGTGGGTTTTGTAGGTTTCCCTAGCTGGCCACTGAGCACGGGGCCAAAAACCCAGGTGACCCCCCTTGCAAAACCAGGTCGTTTTGTGATAGGCAATTTTGATGTCGCCTCAATACGTTTTGGGCCCTTGCCTGTCGCGGGTACTTAGGCCTCCCACACAAGTGAGGCACCATTTTTATCAGGAGACCTAGGGGATCGCTGGGTGGTAGGAAATTTGTGTGAGCCCGGTGATGCCACAACTTTCCCACACAAAAATGTGTGGAAAATGGGATTTTTTCAGCTATATTTCAGGTTTACAGGGGATTCTGGGTAAGAAAACGTTGGGGGATCCACACAAACCATACCTCCCTGGAATCTCCCAGGTGTCTAGTTTGCAGAAATGTGTGGGTTTGGTAGGTTTCCCTAGCTGGCCGTCGAGCACGGGGTCTAAAACCCAGGTGACCCCCCTTGCAAAACCAGGTCGTTTTGTGATAGGCAATTTTGATGTCGCCTCAATACGTTTTGGGCCCTTGCCTGTCGCGGGTACTTGGGCCTCCCACACGAGTGAGGCACCATTTTTATCAGGACACCTGGGGGAACGCTGGGTGGTAGGAAATTTGTGTCAGCCCGGTGATGCCACAACTTTCCCACACAAAAATGTGTGGAAAAAGTGATTTTTTACAGCTAAATTTAAGGTTTGCAGGGGATTCTGGGTATGAAAACGTTGGGGGATCCACGCAAGCCATACCTCCCTGGAGTACCCTGCGTGTCTAGTTTTCAAAAATGCATAGGTTTGCTAGGTTTCCCTAGGTGCCGGCAGAGCCAGGGTTCAAAATCTACAGCTAGGCACTTTGCAAAAAAAGGGTCAGTTTTCCCTGTGAAAATGTGGTGTGTCCACGTTGAATTTTGGACCGTTTCCTGTCGCGGGCCGTAGGCCTACCCCCACAAGTGAGGTACCATTTTTCTCGGAAAACTTTAGGGAATGCGGGGTGGGTAGAATTTTGTGGATCCACGCAGATTCCAGAACTTTCCACCACAGAAATGTGAGGAAAATGTGTTTTTTTGGACAAATGTTTAGGTTTGCAAGGGATTCTGGGTAACAGAACCTGGTGGGAGCCAGTCAAGTCACCCCATCCTGGATTCCCCTGGGTGTCTAGTTTTCAAAATTGTATAGGTTTTCTAGGTTTCCCTAGGTGCCGGCAGAGCTAGGGTTCAAAATCTACAGCTAGGCACTTTGCAAAAAAAGGATCCGTTTTCACTGTGAAAATGTGGTGTGTCCATGTTGCGTTTTGGGCCGTTTCCTGTCGCGGGCACTAGGCCTACCCACACAAGTGAGGTACCATTTTTCTCGGAACACTTTGGGAAACGCGGGGTGGGGTGAATTTTGTGGAACCACGCAGATTCCAGAACTTTCCACCACAGAAATGTGAGGAAAATGTGTTTTGTTTACAACATTTTAGGTTTGCAAGGGATTCTGGGTAATAGAACCTGGTGAGAGCCAGTCAAGTCACCCCATCCTGGATTCCCCTGGGTGTCTAGTTTTCAAAAATGTATAGGTTTGCTAGGTTTCCCTAGGTGCCCGGCAGAGCTAGGGTTCAAAATCTACAGCTAGGCACTCAACAAAAAAAGGGTCAGTTTTCACTTTAAAAATAAAGTGTGTCCACGTTGCGTTTTGAGCCGTTTACTGTCGCGGGCACTAGGCCTACCCACAGAAGTGAGGTACCATTTTTATCGGGAGACTTAGGGTAACACATAATTGTAGAGCAACTGTTATTACCTATTGACTTTCGATGCATTTCTGCCTTCCAAATGAAAGACAATGTGTAAAAAAGAAGTCATTTTGAAAAATGACCTATAATTCTCATGCTAGTATGGGTGCAATTTCGGAAATGTGCAAATATCTACTGTTTTTAAACTCTATATTTTGTTCCAATTTCAGAAATATATAGGTGTCTTTCATACCGATTTTTCCATGTATATATTTTCCCAAATTAATTGCTATATACCCGGTACATAATAAAAAACCATTGCAAGACGCTGCTCAGTTATTGGCTCTGGGTTCGTCGGGTTCTTGGTGAACCTACAAATTCCTATACATCCCCACAACCAGAAAGGTCCAGCGGATGTAACGGTATATTGATTTTAAACAGCTGTCATATTTAGAAGAAGTTACAGGTGAAAACGTTGACACAAATGGCTGTTTTTTTCAACTAATTTTCAATTTTTCCTATATTCAACGGTTAGTTTCTATAAAGAAACCTTGAAGGATCTACACAAATGACCCCTTGCTGAATTCAGAATTTTGTCTACTTTTCTAAAATGTATAGCTTTCTAGGATCCATTATTGATTTTATGCCCATTTCTACCATTAACTGGAAAGAGGTTGAAAGCACAAAAAATAGCAAAAATAGGCTATGTCCCAGAAAAATGCCAAAACTGTGTAAAGATTTTTGGTTTTCTGACAAAAGTCTGCTTGTCCCTGAAAGCTGGGAAGATGGTGATTTCAGCACCACAACCCCTTTTTTGATACCATTTGCAGGGAAAAAACCAGACGCTTTCATCTGTAGCCCTTTTTCCCCATTTTTCACAAAAAAACAAAATTTAGCTGTATTTTGGCTAATTTCTGGGTCCCTTCCAGGGGAATCCACAAACCCTGGGTATCTTTAAAATCCCCATGATGTTGGAAAAAAAGGACGCACATTTGGCGTGGATAGCTTATGTGGTCAAAATGTTACAGGGGCCTAAGCGCAAACTACCCCAAATAGCCAAAAAAAGGCTTAGCACGGGGGGGGGGGAAGGCCTAGCAGCGAAGGGGTTAAAAAGCATACGTGCAGCACAATTCTGAATGACTTGCAGTTTGTTTGTGGTTGCCCCTGGAGCTCCTAGATACAAAGCATTTCCATAGTCGAGGCGAGAGAGGATTAAGGCCTGGACCATGAGTCTCCTTGCTGAGAAGGGGAGGTGCGGGAGAACTTTGCATAGCATCCGCAGGATGCCATAACAGGATGCGGCCAGTTTCGTTTCCCGAAGATCAAATGTGAGTGACCGGTCTAGCCACATGCCGAGACCTTTGATCTGTTTTTTTGGCGTGGGTGGGGAGCCAAGACAACTTGGCCATGCTGGGCCGATATCAAGGATGGGTGAATTGCCCAGCAGCATGAGCTCCGTTTTATCTCCATTCAATTTGAGGAAGGAGAGTTCCATCCATTTGGCGACTCTCTCCAGGCAGGGGCCTAAACGGGGTGAGGTAGTTCCTGGATGATTTAGGGCCACCACTAATTGAGTGTCATCGGCATAGGTGTCAATTTCTATCCCAAAAAGGAGGCAAATCTGTGCCAGAGGGCTCATATAGACATTGAACAGCATCGGGCTCAGGGACGAGCCCTGAGGGACGCCGCAGCCAAGTGGGATCCGGTTTGAAGAGTTATCTCCTTCAAAGACTTGGAAGGTCCTGTCCTCGAGGAAGGACTTCAGCCAGGTGATAACACTCCCTGATAGTCCGACATTCCTCAGTCTGTGGATCAGGATGTCATAATTAACAGTGTCGAAAGCGGCACTGAGGTCCATAAGGATGATAGCTGTCGATCCACCTTTGTCAATGATCTTTTTGGCGTTTTCGACCACTGCAAGTAACGTGGTTTCGAACCCATGTTGGGGGCGAAACCCAGTTTGCGAGGGGTGAAGTATGTTGTGAGATTCGAGGAAGTTGGAGATAACTGAATTAACATGCTTTTCTAGCATTTTACTGATCCCGGGAAGGAGGGAAATAGGGCGGTAATTTCCATGAATATCGGGGTTGAGAATGGGTTTCTTTAATAGCGCCTTCACCATGGCGTGTTTCCACAGTGGGGGTACTAGTCCGGTCAAGATGGAGGAGTTAATCAACTTCAGTACCACCGGAAGGACTACTTCCCCAGCCTTGCCTAGGATTTGGGGTGGTGCTGGGTCACTAGGGGAGCCGGATTTTACTGAGGCACATATGTTCACTAGAGTGTCCATACCCATCAAAGGAATTTCCTTGAGAGAGTGCTCACCGGGCACGGAGTACTCCATGAACAGCGGATTGATAGTAGAAGCGGGAGGGGGAAAGGAATTATAAATATCCTTGATTTTATTAGAAAAGAACTCTGCAACTTCATCACTCCGTGCGTGTGAGCCGTCAAGGGGGGCATCTCTGACCGGTAGTTTTAAAAGATGTTTAGCAATCTTAAAATTTTGCGTGGGGAGTTTGAGACAGAATTAATTATTTCCTTATAGTATGATGCTTGTGCCTCCTTTACTTTGGATTGGTACATTTTTATAGAGTCCCTGTATTTCAGTTTACTTATTGCATCGTAGTTTCTTCTCCATTTCCTCTCAAGTCTTTTGCAGGTTTGTTTGTACTCATGCAGTACCACGGAGAGGGGTTATTCCTAGTTTTTTTGTAACAGCTGTTAGTGACAGCTTGCTAATAGGGCGATAAAAATATCGCCAATTATCAGCAAAAAGTGCCGCTAAAGTGGCGATACTGCCCTTGATAATATGCCCCATAGTGTTTTATCCATAGTGAGTCCCCTGTCCTTGTGACCTTCCCTCTGGTCGATATTAATAGTGACTGGTGGAAAGCTCTTATAAATTTTATCCACCTTATCAACAAAATATCCGGCCAACTCTTCGCACTGATTATTGGAAGTGACAGATGAGTCGGCTTTCAGGTTTGCACATTTCATGACTTTAAGAAGTGAGAAGATCGTTTTGGGGGAATTACTGCTCTCCGAGATTTTACCAGCGATATACTCCGCTCTAGCTCTCCGGACCAGCTTATGATATGCTTTAATGGATTTGCGGTATTTATTTTTTGCTTCGGTATCATACACGCGCCTCCAGGCCCGCTCAAGTTGTTTACATTTTTTCTTAGCGTTAATCAAGGATTCATTGAACCAGGGGTTCGACTGTCCTCTTTTTTGTTTAAAACTAAATTTAGCAGGAATACAGCTGTCCAGAGCTTGAGTCAGCCAGTCCTGGAAGCATGTATTAGCTTGCTCTATGTTTGATGACAGCTGTGGGGTGTGGTTTGACAATACATCAGAGAATTTATTAACCTCTAATTTATGCCAAGGTCGTGTGGACACCAATAAAGGACGGTTCGGGCTGGCTTGCCTTGCCAGCAAAGGGAAAAAGGGACAAGAAAATGGTCCTAAAAATGTCCTAAAAATGTCTTCAGGGCAAGACCTGAAGATATCTTTTGCTTTACCCTTGAAAATGAGATCCAGTAAGGAGTGATGCACATGTAATCAGTCGCCTGACAACTGGTCCACATGTCTGTCGTCAGGTGAATGGTGTGAACAGCACTTTGCTGCAAAGCTTGTCCAACCAACTGCAGCACATCGTGATGCAGCGCTGGAACAGCCACTCTGGCAAAATAGGTCCTACTTGGTACCTTCCATTTTGGGCAGATGGCTGCCACAAATTCTAAAAATCCCAGTCTTTCCACAAATGAAAAAGGGAGGAGGTCCAGCGCTAACATTTTTGCCTGCTTCCCATCGTACAAACGTGTGGTTGGGTGGTTTCCCTTGTAGGGCCCCTCCTGCCTAAACATGCCCGTAATAGTAGTGAAAGTGGGTAGGAGCGCACTGCTTGCATGTAAAAGCGCCATTACCCCATAGCGTCTTGGTAGTTTTAATTAAGTTTTTCACACAAAGTTCATATTATTTTTTAGCTAATGCCGTCTTTCGAAATCGTATCTCTAGACACCAGTGTTTCGGGATTCCTCCCTCATCAGTAGAGAATATTTTCGGGTTGCTGGACATGCTGCCAATTTTCTCGGGTATAATCCCAATCATAGCGGGCAGGCATTCCAAAGCTCGTCAGCTTGGGGGTGGCTCACAAGAGCCTTTTATCAGTGAAAGTGGGTAGGAGCGCACTGCTTGCATGTAACAGCGCCATTACCCCATAGCGTCTTGGTAGTTTTAATTCAGTTTTTCACACAAAGTTCATATTATTTTTCAGCTAATGCCGTCTTTCGAAATCATATCTCTAGACACCAGTGTTTCAGGATTCCTCCCTCATCAGTAGAGAATATTTTTGGGTTGCTGGACATGCTGCCAATTTTCTCAGGTATAATCCCACTCATAGCGTGCAGGCATTCCAAAGCTTGTCAGCATGGGGGCTGCTCACAAGAGCCATTTATCAGTGAAAGTGGGTAGGAGCGCACTGCTTGCATGTAACAGCACCATTACCCCATAGCGTCTTGGTAGTTTTAATTCAGTTTTTCACACAAAGTTCATATTATTTTTCAGCTAATTCCATCTTTCGAAATCGTATCTCTAGACACCAGTGTTTCGGGATTCCTCCCTCATCAGTAGAGAATATTTTCGGGTTGCTGGACATGCTGCCAATTTTCTCAGGTACAATCCCACTCATAGCGTGCAGGCATTCCAAAGCTCGTCAGCTTGGGGGTGGCTCACAAGAGGCTTTTATCAGTGAAAGTGGGTAGGAGCGCACTGCTTGCATGTAACAACGCCATTACCCCATAGCGTCTTGGTAGTTTTAATTCAGTTTTTCACACAAAGTTCATATTATTTTTCAGCTAATGCCGTCTTTCGAAATCGTATCTCTAGACACCAGTGTTTCGGGATTCCTCCCTCATCAGTAGAGAATATTTTCGGGTTGCTAGACATGCTGCCTATTTTCTAGGGGTGGGTGGAATTTGCGTAGTCGCTCTACGCAAAGCTCTGCGAAACGGTAAAAAATCTCTGCGAGCACGCAAAAGTTCCGCGAACACGCGGAATTGCTTGTTCCACCTGTTCGCGATGCTTTTTTCCTGTTTGAGAACGCTGTTTGCGTGCTCGGGGAGGAATATCTAGCGAACACGCATTTTGGAAGCGCGAACAACCAAAAAATTCTGCGAAGCCGCGGATCGCTGAATTTTTGGTAATTCCACGTTCTCCGCGGAACGCGAAATTACCCAAATTCCGCAAATTCCGCGAGCGGAACGGAATTTACCGCCCAGGCCTACTATTTTCTCAGCTACAGCAAAAGCACACTGGATGCCTATGCAAAATGGCCACCAGCAACATGGTCAAACAGCAAGAAAGGAGGCATGTGGAACAAAAAGAAGACATGCAGGCCTATGGCAAAAGTACACTGGCTGGTTACACAAAATGGCCACCAGCCACATGGTCAGAAAACAACAACCAGCAAGAAGGCATGGCCACAAACAAAGAAGACAGGCAGGCCTATGGGGAAAGCACACTGGCTGGCTATACAAAATGGCCACCAGCCACATGGTCAGACAACAACAACCAGCAAGGGGGCATGGCCACAAACAAAGAAGAAATGCAGGACTATAGCGAAAGCACATTGGCTCGCTACACAAAATGGTCGCCAGCAACATGGTCACAACAACAACAACCAACAAGAGGGCATGGCCACAAACAAAGAAGAAATGCAGGCCTATTGGAAAAGCACACAGGCTGGCTACACAAAATGGCCGCCAGCCACATGGTCACAACAACAGCAATCAGCAAGGGAGCATGGCCACAAACAATGAAGATATGCAGGCCTATGGGGAAAGCACACTGGCTGGATACACAAAATGGCCACCAGCCACATGATCTCAACACGACAACAACAACCAGCAAGGGGGTATGGTCACAAACAAAGAAGAAATGCAGGCCTATGGGGAAAGCACATTGACTGGCTACACAAAATGGTCACCAGCCACATGGTCACAACAACAACAACAAGCAGGAGGTCTGGAAAACAAAGAACACATGCAAAGGATATATGCAGGCCTAGGGTGGACACAGACAGTACAAAATGGGCCCTGGCCACATGGTAGACTGATTTTTGAACAACAAAGCAAATGGTGGCCTATGCCAAAGACACACACACACACACAGGGGCCAGCCAAAAGAGGCTAAAAATGTTCACAAAAACACACTTCCTCCAAAGGCATTACCTCACCGAAACACTGTTTGCATGGAAAAACATAAAAAACCACAAAAAATCCACATTTTGTATTTTAATCCAACGCTATCCATGGCCTAAATTATGTTTCAATTCTACAGACACCACAGAAACAGTTGTTTCATGCACCCATGAATAGTACAGAGCCTACTGGCTGGAAGGCTCATTGGCAAACTAGGCCACATAGTGAATTAATTAAATCAATCAATATTGCAAACTTATTAAAAAACATGGAGAAGAAAATGTACTGAATTTTGCAACATTTTTCCTTTGCAAAAGAAGATAAATTTCATGCACAAAAAAACTGCTGGCCACCCACCACAATAAATTTTAAAAATCGAATAAAAAGTACAAATAAATCCAGGTGCATGCCCCCAGTCAAACAAACAAGTCAACACCCTTATGCACCAGTTTTTCAACTTACTTGTGATATCTCAAAAACAAAGTCCTTAAATCCAATGGTATACATGCAGCAGACAAGGAGAGTGATCCTTCCATCTTCAAATCCCAATGAAAAGTGACCAGGAGAGGGACAAAACAGTGGACCTCTCAGCCGCGTTCGACCCGGTGAACCACGCACAGCTGGTGGCCCGTGTTCAACGGTTGGGAGTTACTGGGACGGTCCTCCAATGGATTGTTTCCTTTTTGGAGGATCGGTCCCAAAAATCTCAACTAGGGGATTGTACATCCAGGCAGGGTGCTTTGCCGTGTGGGGTCCCGCAGGGCTCTGCGTTGTCCCCTCTGCTTTTTAATATCTACCTTCAGCAATTGGTAGAAGCACTGGCAAAATTGGAATGTCAGGTGTTTAATTATGCCGATGACACTCAGCTAATTGTGTGTATTGACAATTCTACTCAGGCACAGCTTAATGTGCAGAACATCCTCTGGTTCACTATGAACTGGATGACCTCCAATTCGCTTAAGGTAAACCCAGACAAGACAGAGGTGCTTGCTCTCATCACAGGGGCTAACCCCTGGTCCAGTCTCTTCTGCCCACAAGAACTCGGCACCACTCCGACACCGGCGCCTGTTGTGAAGAGCTTGGGTATTAGGTTAGATACCAAGTTAACCATGAACAATCAGGTAGCTGCGGTAGTGGGGAGCTGCGTGGGCTTGATGAGGCAATTTCGGAAACTTGCACCCCTGCTGTCGTTTGCCACCATGCGTTCCATTGTGTCGGCATTAACTCTGTCACGCCTGGATTACGGCAATGCAGTATACATAGGGCTCCCGGAGAAACTCCTGGGGAAACTTCAGGTGACTCTAAACGATGCGGCAAGACTGATTTTTAAGTTGCCGCGAAGAACTCGCGCCACACCCCTGCTACAACAACTACACTGGCTCCCTATTAAGCAGAGGGTCAGATTTAAGGGCTTGTGTATTGCACACAAAGCTCAGTATGGAGCGGCGCCTAGCTATATAAAAGACCGTTTAAAGCTTTATGCGCCCAGTCGATGTCTCCGTTCATCTGGGAAAAACCTGTTGGCCTGTCCACGCTTTAACAGAGCTACGTTGGGGGGATGTGCTTTTTTAGTGGTGATCCCCCAGATCTGGAATAAGTTACCGGAGAGCTTACATGGGGAAGCCACGTTACTCCCATTTAGGAGGAAACTTAAGACCATCCTGTTCACTGAGGCGTTTGGTTAGCTTACCCCAATTCTGCTCAATCAGCAGGTAGTAGGGGATTTCTGGGTTCATGGTTTTTGTTGTAGCGCTTAGAGACCGTTGGTGATTTGGCGCTTTCCTTCTGGTTTGAAAAAAAAAGTTTTAAAAAACGACTTCTAGCACACAAAAACACAACTCCAACGGCCAGTTTGAGAAGAAAATCCACTCCAAATGCCTCTCAGATGCATTCTCAAGCAGAAAAGCTGCTCGACAGCTCGGTTTGCCATCACAATAGGCTCTAAGAATGCTAGATTGGTGCCGTCGCAGCTGGAAGTCGTGCGAGTGAGCGCAAAGTCTTTTGGGAGCTCTCTATCAGTGTGAGAAGTCTTGCATGCGCTCGAAAGCGGCATGAGAGTCTTGAGCATGCAAATGGAAAAAAAACTCAATTTCGCACCAGAATGGCGGAATTCAGGAATTCCGCGTTCCTCCGTGGAGCGCAGAGTGCCTGAATTCTGCAAACTCTGTGAGCAGAACGGAGTTTACCACCCGGGGTTAATTTTCACAAATGTGATAAGTTGTGCATAGTGAATTACATGAAAGTGTATGAATACAAATGTGAAGCATTATAAAGCGGTTTTGAGGGCTACCTTGTCTAGATAGGTGAGAACAGTAATCAAAGAGGAGGCAGTTGGTCTTTCAAGATCTGAAGCTCACTCCTCTAGGGGTGCAATGGAAAGTAAGTTTTTTTGGGTGGGTGGAGCTCTTGCTGGAATTCTGAAGCTGGCAGACTTTTTGAATTCAAAGACCTTTGCGAAATTCTATTTAAGACTTGTGGAGCATGTGAGCAATCTGGTACATGCATTCTGGTAGCCTCCTGTCTTGTATTGAAATGGCGATTCTCCAATTAATATGCAGAGAGAATCTTGATTTCATTAAAAACAATGGGGGCTAACATTATCCCACCCTCCTCTCCCAGTGTAAATTAATAATTAGGAAGAGGTAAGTAAGTTTATATGTTTTTTCTTGGTGTAAATATCCTGCTAAATGTTCATTTACAGATCTTTCACAGTAGACATTTTGGGTCAAGATGAAGGGAGTGTCTTTGTTTCATTGCAGCCTAAAAGAGGAATTTGATTGTGTGTCTAGGACTTATATCCTGCTTGGAGATTCTAAGATGGATTCAATCTTTTATAATATATTTGTGTAATGTTCTTTAAAGGGCTGCATGTTGGGACAGCACTAAAGGGTTATTGCATAACGTTACTTTAATGTAATCAACATTCTCACTGTAAGTTAATTGGAGAATCACCATTCTTTCTGATAAAGCTGCAATATTTAAATGCATTTTTCAGTAATTAGGGTATCTTTCTCTTCGTTTGTGACATGCATTTTTTAATTTGTATTACAAATGTAATTCTACCATTCCAATATATTTTTTCTGTGATCAGCAAAACTAACACATTTATAAAAATGGTTGTAAATAATTGGTTTACAGCCAAAGAGTAGCCTGCAAATCGAAGGGTGGTGGGTGTGGCAGACCTGTGTGGCCTGGAGAGTGGGTACTATACTAGCTGCATGTAATGTGAGGATGAGCCAGCTAGACTCGTCTGATCTTCACAGCTTGTGAGAGGGTGAGCACTAAGTGCAAGAAATTGAGTTTCTCAGGTGCTTATCCCTTCTTCTTCTGACACACTCAATCCCAAACAACTATTTCCACTGCTAGAATGGTGACATCTATGAGGTGTCACCTATTTGAGGGTGCTGTTCATGTGCTGCAGGGACACTGATTCAGGTGCTGCAGGCAAACAAGTTGACAGTGACAGCAGACAAGTGTTATTAGATTGCAAGCAGAATCTCCATCTAAAATGGAGGTGATGTTGGCATTCACATGGCAGTCATCTTATGTGAGGAGATTCCTCTCACAATAATCAGAGCTCTAGTGTTTTTTCTAAGCCTCGCTACAGCAAATGCACTGCTCCCTCCCCTGCAGTTCCCAAGAAGGAGAGTGGGAGATCCTGAACTAGTTGACGTACTCTCTCCGTGCTGTATCAAAAAATGGTGTGGTGTTCCCATAACAAATGACTTCAGAGCCATTTATTTACTTGAGTCCTTAAGAGATTTAGGTCTAAAAAATATTCATTTTTAGGATGAAATGGCACTCACCAAATTTGATGGCATGCTTCAACATCAGTATTTATTCATGTATTCATAACTTACTAGGACTTATTGGATAATTATTTCCTATTCTTTTCAGGTTTATGCTTTTAACCTTATCGTGGAAAAGAAAGATTATTAAATTATAACTATACACTTTTGCAACAGATAATTTTATACATAACAAATAAACAACTAATCTAAAAATGCTATATCAGGGGTACCTTAACATCTGGGTTTCCTGCAATGAGAAGATCTCCATAATAGGGTCCATTTGGAGCATGTTGGGTATTGCACAACCCAGCCAACTTCTAGCAAGAACTAATTTACATGTCAGATTAGGAGTAACTCACACATAGTTTCATTACTCAATTCCCTGGAAACTTTGTGATGCACATTAACAATATAATACATGGGATTCTGCAACCCCTGCATAAATGGCAGTCCCTAACTTCTTTATAATGTGCGACTTGTGACACACCCAGCCACCAATTTCAAAGAAAAGAAGTCAGAACTCAACTATTATAAGTTATTAAACTCGAGTTCTGAGATCACAATGCCTTCTGTCAGAGCCTGTGCCCGAGGTGAAAGGTAGGTCAGGTCACAGAGCATAATTGAAGCAGCTGTTTGAAGCAACAAAACTGAAAATGTATTTTCTTTCTTCAGCTCTATTTTAATAGCTCACAATGATAAGCAGAGAGAATATTTTTCTTTTTGCACTCCTTGGATAGAGAAATGCTAGAATCTTTCTGAATGTTTCAACACATTCGGAGCTTCTTTTAAACTGACTTGTATTGAACTGCAACAAATACCCAACTGCTTAATTTTGCACTTGAGGTTTTATTTTTATTCTAAATGTTTGCAAACATGATCTCTCTTTCATACAAAAGAGCTAGGCACCTGGGGGCTCATTTATGAAGAAATCATGCAGTGCAGCGCAGCAAGTCACCTTGCTGCGCTGCGTGACAGGGAAAAGGAGGCAATACAGCGCATTCCTGTCCTTTCCCATTTACTGGCGCACTTTTGACTGCTTAGTGTCAATTCAGGCACCTTTGCAGAACGGTGCAAGGGTGCTGTGCTGCATGCTGGATTGTTTTTGTGCAGGAACGGGCACCTTCCTACACAAAAACAATCAAGAGAGGCATATTTCTCTTTATGCAGCACAAAGAGAAAGAGGAAGAAACAAGAAGAAATAGAGATATTTCTTCTCTTTACGGCTCCCGTGGAAAGGCGTAAGATTTTGGCACATTCCCTGATTTAGAAGTTCTTGTAAATCTGTGAATGCATCAAAATCCATGGGAATTGCATGGGAACACCCACGCAAAGCCCATGGAGCACCTTCCTAGGGCAGGATAATGCAACGCAGTGATCTGCACTGTGGTGCATTATTCCAGATTTATGAGCCACTCAGATCCAAACAAATTGTCATTGCATGGCTTCAAAAATCTAAATTAGAGGTTTGCATCATGCATGTACCATATTGCATGGTGCAAATGCGACCCAAGCCTCTCATAAATCTGCCTCCAAGGTTTTAAGTGATTTGTGAGAAGGGTGAATGGTGTGACCATGTATTATATGGGATAAAGTAGCCAGTGGCGCACATGATAAGGATATTGCAATATCCTTTTAGTGACCCCATTATTATCTCTGTGGTATAATGGGGAGCTGAAATTTCAATTTTTAAAGTGATATTCAAATAGGAGGCATTTTTATTCGGAACTTGATCAACAAAGGAGGAAGCAGGGTCGAGAGGAAATTAAATATAAGAATATAGGAATGCAAGGGAAGAGGGAGGAATAACGGCGCAGGTGTGACTGTTGGTTGAAAGAGTATACTTTATAAAGGTTATGAACGAGATAATTATAGAGATCAAAACATGCAATCTGTTGAACATTTTCTTGGTGCAGCATGTTGGAATCGAATGCTTTTAACTTGACTGCCAGAGAACTAAGTCAAATAGCAGAGGATTGAACATGGTTGCTAAGTAATCATTCCATTTGTCAGAAGGCAAGTGCATTTCTTTGGGCATAGAAAAGATTGCCAGTACTTCTGTTGTCTTTCCCATTTGAAGGTCTGGCGGTGCCTGTCATAATTTCAGCCTAGAAGGCACACTTTGATTACATTGCAGTTACAGAGCAACTTTAGGAAGTCTGGCAGCGAGATGTTCACAGGAGTTCTACAGTTTTCACAAGTGACAATGCCATATTGCCTACCATACACATCACTATTTATACCTCTCCCCTAAAGCATGCTATCTAATGCAGAAGTCACCCTAAGAACAAGGGTGCTATTACAAAACTATTCTATAATTCAACAATGCTAAATGTATTACTCTCCAAGACTCTGTACATACACAGCATTCAAACTCTTTAAAGTTGCATTAATGAGAGATGGGTGAAAGGAGCTAAGGTCCCAGATTTACTGAGGCTTTGTGCTGATGCAAAGTGACTCAAAGCGATGCGAAGTGATACAATTGTATTTACTTTCCAGCGCAAACTGTATTTTGCAATGGAAAGGTGCCCTTTTCTAAGAAGAAAATGCATTTAGTGCTGCTTTGTATTGCTTTGTTTCAAGGGGGCATTACCTGGGAAGATCAGCGCAAACACCCACAGCTTTTGAGGCAAAGCCTCATCTATTACGATAGCCAGACTGGGCTTTGGGCCAAAACAAACCTCCTTGAAGCAGGCATCAAAAAGGGGAAGTTTTTTTTTTTTTTTAAACATGGAATACGTATGTGTGGCAAGACACAGCATACATCGAATGTGTGGGATCTTCTGCGTTTGCCAAGGCATAGGAAGTTGTACTTGAAGTGCATGTTTCCAGTACAATATCCTGTGCTAAACAGTGTACAGTCACCTTTGCACAGTGCTTTAAATGGGCCGGTACTGTCCGGTACGGAGTACCGGCACTTTTTTATTTTGAGAGGGAGAGTACCGGCACTTCTCAAGAGCAACATAATACTTTTAATTGGAGAGTACCGGCACTTCTTAGAAACAAGTAGGTACTCTGCTACAGAGTACCTGCACTTCTATTTTTCCATTTCAAGCACTGCCTTTGCACCATGATGCGACGCTGCCTGTCGCACGAGGCAGCCTCATTAGTCTGCCAGCGCAGGGAATGAAAGCAGCAGCAGTCCCATCTTGGTAGCTTTGGCTTTGCGCTTTGTTTTCCTCCTTGCACAACATCGCGCAGAAAAATTGGTTGCTGTGCTGCGTTGCATGAAAACATTAGTAAAGAAGAGGAGTGCAATTGTGACCTAAAGAGAGAATGGTTTTTAGCAGGTGACCACCTTACAGAAAGGATATATTGAACAACTGAGGGGCAGATTTACAAGGCCCTTGCGCCACATTTACATCACTTTTCCCATGTTAAAAATGACGCAAAAGTGGCGCAAGGGGCTTGTAAATCTGCCCCTGAATTTGTTGCCGTGCAATAATCAGTAATAAATACATTTGAATGGAAAAATAAAAATTGATAGAACAATATTCAAAAATGTTTGTGTGTGCTTAATTATTGAAAATCAGTGTGTTTCGAAAGCGATCAAGTTAAAGAAAGGCAAAGTGGAACCCAACACAATATAGAAATGATGGATCTAAGAGTGTGATGCAAATCGTGTAAGTAAGTGATTGTGTCATTTAAAAAAATAATCATCTCCTACCAGGGTCTGGAATATATAGAAATTGAGTAGCAGTCTAGTAGGCTGTGATCTAAAGTTTCTGCTACTAACAAGAAAAAATGCAGTGATTATGAATGCTCACACCCTTTTCTGACCCAACAGTGGGACTGTTTTCTTTAGTGCCTCACATTGTGTGCATCACATTTATAGCAGCGGATCAGGAGAGGAAGGGTTGGCTGACCATATGATGGCTGCTTTTCACTAGAGCTCCATGTGGTCCACCTGATCAGGAGGCAAGCGAACCCCACAGAGATGCCACACCCACTTATACTGACTAGCAGATGGTTTGGGGGTCGAGAGGATTTTGAGACTGTCATGGAACTCTGTCTGCAGTATGTGTTGCATCCTTTGGAAGGCAGCCCACACTTCCACTGCTCTTTGGTCTGGTGAAGAAACTGTCATGCGTCAACCACACCAGCATGGGAGCCATAGAGTAGTCATGTTGTCACGTAGAGAGGTTTCCCCGACTGGCCTGGTGTCTTTGTTCCCATGGGAACCATCATACCTGTGTGAGTACTGAGATACCACTTTGGAGCACACAAGACTGAATGCTTTCATCTTCAACATTCAAAGACAGCAGATCCTGGCTAACCAAGGTAGAGGGCCTTCTATTGGAAGTTACTACATTGTAGGTAAGTTTTACTATCTTCATATAGGTAGTACTTTACTTTGTAGGTATGTTTTTAATAAATTATTGCAATGTATCCTTACAAACTCTGTCAATATGCTCAATCTTATGCCATTCTAAACTACACTCCACCATGTGAAAAGAGACATATTATGCACATTCCTGCATGATATGCTACATTATCAATGTTTTTCACAACCAAATGGTGGACAGTAACAACCTGATAAAGTTGCACCACATATAGAGGAGGTGTAGTCGCCAGTCTTACTGCTGTGGTGTGGACATCACGGTTACAGAGAGCAGTCACTTCCTGCTATGTATAATTTTCGTGTGGTAAGCTCACTTACCTCCCATCACATCCTCCTCCCAACAAACGTGACATCCTCTTGCCAGTGGATGTTGACTTTTGGGCCTATATGTGGCACCTCGGATCTTATCTCCAAAACTGTTGTGGTCCTCCCCTTCTTCCTTTAAAATGATTCTGTGACTGCGTGGTACTGTCGTATTTGACTGTCAAGTGAAACTTGGATTCGCTGTGCACTTCAATTTTCTCACTATCTGCCACTCCTCTCCTCCTGATCTCTGTATCCCCACCCATAGAAAGTTTATGATGTCTTCTCCCCTGCCTCCCCTGCTGAATCCAAGCACTGTTATCTTCACAGAGACTGACAAGAAAGTTTCTTTATTTACTGCTAAGAAGCAACTATACAATGCTGCCACCACCTGTATGAGTGAGGTCACACTTCAAATTATCATAAGGTAGATATACTGCTGAAAGGGTCTCAATTGAATCAGGGGAGGATAAGATGACAGACATTTACACTAATGGCAAGTGTATCCGTATGGATATGGTTTCCTTCCAATGACAATTGTTTGATGCTGAACAAAGTCTTGATGATCTGAAGGACCAAGTAAAAAGGTCTTTGTACGGCTGTAAGGAATTGGTGGATTGTTGTGCGTTTAGGGGACTAGAGTGGGAAAATGTTTTATTTTAAATGTTTATAAAAAATGTTTTCATTTTTAATTTAATAATTTGATTATTAATTTTCTAAATGATTTTCATTGTAAAATACTCAAAAAATATTTTTTATAAAAATGGTATTTAATTGTATTTGTTAATCGATTATTAGATTATTGATTTTCTTAATTAATTAATTGACTTTATTTATATATGCATTCATAATAATTTTTATTAAACTAACAAAACCACAGATATTTACAAGTTATAGTTATCTTTAGGAGCTATAACTAGTGCCCTAAGGTAGCTATATATCGCACCCCCGCCATGCACAGTTTTGTCACCAATGATGTAATTTCAGATGTTTCAGTCATGTTACAGATGATGTCATAGATCATGTCTTGAGTGATATAATATGTGGATTAATTTGCAGTGCATGGCAAGGGAGCAAGGCCCAGTGTCCAACCTCCATGGACATCCTACCCCCTGTTGCACATGGCCTGCAGCCAGGCCCTACAGCTAACACCCCACCGGCAGTCAAACCCTCATTGCACCTGGCTTTTGGTCGTGTGCATCAGAGGGTTGCCTGCAGGGCCTGGCCTGAGAGCACCCAACCCTATGCAATGCACACCCTTCTGGCATGCGTCATGTGTGGTTGGACTCAAAGAGCCTCGCCACACTCAAGCAAACTTACTAACTTTGTCAAAGAGTCACAACACCAAAATATAAAAAGTGAGCCTATTGACTTTATCAAGGGTTGAGCATATCAATATTTATACATAAAGCAGATCTATCAAATTTCTGCAAAAATCTCCAATATTTATAATCAAATGTATATTTAAATAATTCACACAATGCAATGTTTATTAATATTGATTATTATAAAAATGCTTCATAAAGTTTTAATTAAAAAAATGTCTGTGACTCATTCTTTTCATATAGTATTTAATATTACATTTTGTGGGTGAAAATTGTCAAAATAAATAGTTGGAGACATATTGCTTTTTAAAAAAAAATAAAACCATCATGTCTCTGATTCTTTCTTTTAAGTTTTCTTGCCCTGGAAAATGCAATCATTAAAACAACTAAAAGAGAGCCTTGCATCCCATCTGAGGAGCATAGAGCACCAGCTGGAAATGGTTTGAAAAATATGGTAAGTTCTCATGGGGTCATGGCTATAATGACCCAGGAGTCTTACTGTTTTTTAATGATAATCGGGCTGCTGTACTCCCTGTATCCCCTAGAACATAAAAAAGCTTAGTGTTTCCCCTCCCTATTCTAGCGGCGCCATCAAACTCATACACATGTAAAAAATAAAGCCCTAGCATACCAATATGGGGGCGCACCTTCAAAGGAGCAATGAATAATAAATGAGCATCTACTTCTGATCATTTATTATTCACTTTAAGAAATTAATTACTGTGGGTGTCCCGGTGCCCACCATTGACACCCATATATGATTTTTTGTAAGGGGAGGGGGCATTAAGCCCCTCCGTTGGAGCCACTAGAGGCCCTGGGGACCCTATCCCCAGGATCTTATTTTATTAATAAGCAGAAGGGGCATGTGTCCCCTCCGAGTCACTGGAGCCCCCAGGGTCCCTCTTCCTGGAGCCTTCTTTAAAAGTAAGGAGACGGACATGCAGCAACCCTCCCCGATCCACTAAGGCCCTTGTGACGCCAACCCTGGGGCCTTCGTTTTATTAAATTAAGGGGAGAGGGCACACAGCCATGGAGGCTCCATCCCTAGGGGACTCTAGTGGGTACCACTAAGGTAGGGGCCGCAGGGGAGACCCAGGGCCGGTGGCCCCAGCTGGCTCCCCGGCCAGCACCATACAGAGTGCTGGGGGGAGCTGGCACATTTTCTTTGCTCTCAGGCGGAGCAGCATTTTTCTACTGCTCCCCCTGGGCTAGGGCAAAGTGGAGTTCCCTGCCCGGGAGAGTGAGGGCAGGGAACCACAGTGTCATGTGGACAGACTCCTTAGGACACTGTGCTGTATCACGCCCCAGGAATTGGGATCCCTGTAGTGGATACCACCACCGGGAGGAGACGTGCAGCCCACTCCCATTTTTGTAGGTTTTATGGTCCCTGGGTAAGGTCCCCAGGGCCAAGTAGAGGCTTGGGATGGAGGGCTACATGCCCCACTCCCCTTCTAAGCACATTTGCCCCTGGGGACGGGGTTCCTTGGGCCCACTAGTGGCTCATGGAGGGGCGCTGCATGCCCTTCGCCCCATAAAATTCCTTTTGGCCTCAGTAAACAAGTTCCCCAGGGCTCTGAGTGACTCATGGAGGGAGGATAATCACATATAGAGTAGAATAGCGTAGAGTGGAGTGGCGTAGAGTGAAGTTACGTACAGTGGAGTGGTGTACAGTGAAATAGCGCACAGTGGAGTGGTGACACTGGAGTGGCTTACAGTAGAGTGTCATAGAGTGGAATAGCATAGAGTGGAGTGTTGTAGAGAGGATTTGCGTAGAGTGGAATAGTGTAGAGTGGAGTAGGATAGAGTGGAGGAGTGTACAGTGGAGTAGCATAGACTGGAGTGTCGGAGAACAGATTGGCAATGAGTGTAATAGTGTACAGTGGAGTGCTGTAGAGCGGATTGGCGTACAGTGCGGTAGGGTAGAGTGGAGTGGTGTACAGTGGATTAGTGTAGAGTGGAATGGCGTATAGTGTAGTGGCTTAGAGTGGAGTGGCGTAGAGTGGAGTGGAGTGGCATAGAGTGGAGTGGTGTAGAGTGGAGTGAAATAGATGCAGCATGAAAATGGATGAATGGATGTAGATTTAATGTGCTAGAAATATAGATTATGAGTTGTAAATTCCATTTTTTGTTAGTAGGAGTATGTAGTATAATTAGTGTTAAAGTTAAAAGTGTTAAAATACTTAGTATTATATTGTGCTGCGGTACACAGCAGTAACTTCATGTTATACTGTGGTACATGCCGATAAGAAGGCAGTATCTGATTGGCTAATGGATGTCTTTACAAAACGTAAAAGGCAGCCATGTAGTTTTTAGCACACATTCCCTGCGTTCTGGTTTAGGGCCTTATATACAGGGAAGTATTACGTTTTATAGTTGATCCCCACCTATTACCACTTTATAAAAGTGATATTAGTTAAGAAATGTATTTATAATTTTCTATATAATTAACTACTGCTGTACTTTTCGGTAATACTACTGCACTCTGTCTCCTTTTCTTGTGAAGTTTAAATACCCAAAAAATTGAAAATACACTGTATAACACTTTATTTGCAAAATATAGTGTGGGACATTGTTTTTTAACATTTTTTAAGTACCACTGTACTCCTGAGGCAGAACCGCAGTTCTTCATACATTTTTTTTAAATATATAGAAACTTAGAAATATTTGTCCCTACCTATTACACTTCAATAAAGTTGTAATTGGCAGGGGAGACATACCAGACCTAATACTTACCTACATCTAAAGTCAAAATGCAGAACACAGCCAAAGTGTACCTAAAGGTAGTCATTAGCCAATCACATAATGCTGTGTCATCGCTATGTATCACAGTACATGAGCAAAGAAGAGCGAAATACTGCAAAAGCTCAACAAAATTCCACAGGGTTACTATAATGTGTGCCCCACCATGCAGCTTTCTCATCAATAATTCCACTGCAAATTATTTCCAGTGTCATTGACAATTGGGAGCAACCCATGCATGAACCATTTGCTATTTGGTGTAGAGACAGAGGGGTCGATTCCGATTCGGGCCGGAAAAAGCACCGACCGACTCGGAGCCGGAATTTATTCCGACCGACACGTACCTGTGGCGCCCGACACGCCAAGTACGATGCAAGGCGTGCAAAATCCGACCGACACGTACTGAACCCAAGCCGAACGACCGAGCCGCACGAAAAACAGCAATCCGGCCGGAAAAACACGCGAATCGAACCGACCGACACGCACCCGGAACAAATCCAACCGAAACGTACACGCGAACTCTAAACCGCTAAGTACGATGCAAGGCGCGAAAACCACGACCGAGTCGAACGGAGGACAAGCCGTACGACCGACACGCATACAAAACCGAGCCGAAGTAACACAAAACACCGCGACCGACGCGTACGCAGCATAGAAAACTGCACAAACACAGCGTGAACGAAACGGAGAAGACCGTACGAGACAAATGCAGGGTCCGACTCGGTCACAAGAACGTTTCCAACATGCACAAAAAGTACTAAGGAAAAATACACAAAAAAAGGCCAAACAAGCAATTACAAAGCCAATAAATACTGGGGGGTGGTGACAGAGAACAAAGACACACCCACAACTCCACCCATATAAAGGACACAAATCCCAACCATGATCCTTTGCAAATGCCATTCTACTGCCAGCACTCAACAGACAGCAACCACACACCCACAGCTCATCCCTCACACAAGCCACACACCATCAGCACACCAACAAATAGCTACCTCACATACACCCAGCAAAACACACACTCACACACCCTCACCTGCACACCAACACACACATCACTCACCATCACCACCCATCACCATGCCCCCCAAGAAGAATCACAAGTTCCTAGATTGTGAATTGGAAGTCCTGGTAGACGAGATCCTCAGGGTAGAGCCACAGCTGTTTGGCACACTGGTCCAACAGACACCCATCTCCCAGAAAACCAAGATGTGGGAGAGGATCATCAACAGGGTGAACGCACAATCACCATGTCTGCACACAAAGACTGACATCCAGAACAGGTGGTATGACGTGCGCAGGAGGGTACGGGAGCTGCTCAAGAAGGACTACCTCCTGAGCCAATACACCGGCAGTGGCCCTCCTGCCAAGCCAGTATACCTCAGGCCCTGGGAGGAGAAGGTGCGGGCCATCCTTCCGCCAGTGAGCGTCTATGGACTAGAGAACATCCCAGAGCCTGGTGAGTACACAACAAATGTACACAATATTCTGCCACAATACACACACACATCACTGTCAAGGGGAGAGTCAAACCATGCACTCATAGCAATTACACAGCAACCAGAACAGAATCATCCCAAAATGTGTATGTCAGTCAGATAAACACAACACATGCCATCTCAAAGTTACATTTAACCGTGTCATCACATGTACAAACACAACTACAACTACAGCTAGGCAGTGGCACAAATAGAACTAACAAACACATCCAGACATGTAGCCACCACTACAACACCAACACACAGTGAAGACCACTGAAAGGAAGGAATTCTGTGTATGCTGGGCAAGTCAGTGTAGCCAATAGCATCATGGGAGTCGTAGTCACACATATTGCTCACCCCCACAACTGTCCCATCAACACCACCATGAACCATGCGCACATCACAGGGAAAAGGACTCACAAGATGGCTGACACTGGCTACTGCTGTGGGGAGCACAAGGCCCTGCTGGCAACTGTGCAACAACGAACAGCAGGACACCACTGACTGACATCCTGAGAGACAACTTCCACTCCCTGCAATGGAAGCACGTTCCATGGTGGGATATCTGGCTGGGTGGGAAGGAGGACTCGCAGCACTGACCATAGTCACAAGCACCTCCCCTCACACACCCCCTCAACACAAACTCCACAGAACCCACCTGGGAGAATGCAATGCCTCACATCCTAACTGAAGATCCCACAAAGAACCTCCACCCTGGGTAATGTTGTGTGAAGCACAGGGACACTCTTGGGACTTTTAGCCAAACAACTGCCAGGACAACACTCCCAGCCATCCTGTCAGCACAGGCAGCCCACCCCACAGGGAAGCAGAGTCAAAAGGAAGGAAGCATGGGCATGCTGGGAAGGGGGGTGGAGGCAATAGCATGATGGGAGTCGTAGGCACAGCTCTACATCCCCCACCACATGGCCCAGCAAGCTCACACTCACGCATGCACATCCCACAGAGAGTGGAAAGGCCCATCAAAGATGTCTGACACTGTTGCTGTGTCGTGGGGAGCACAAGGGCATGCTGGGAACTGCACACCAACCAACAGCAGGACACCACTGTCAGCCATCTTGCCATTGCTCTCACACCCACACACACTGAACTCCCCACAAAAGCAAGTAAGTATGGGAATGCTGGGAAGTGGGGTGGAGGCAATAGCATGATGGGAGTCATAGTCACAGACATAGCTCACCCCCACAACTGTCCCATCAACACCACCCTGAACCATGCTCACATCACAGGGAGTGGGTAAGGACTGCCAAGATGGCTGACACTGGCTACTGCTGTGGGGAGCACAAGGGCATGCTGGGAACTGCACACCAACCAACAGCAGGACACCACTGTCAGCCATCTTGCCATTGCTCTCACACCCACACACACTGAACTCCCCACAAAAGCAAGTAAGTATGGGAATGCTGGGAAGTGGGGTGGAGGCAATAGCATGATGGGAGTCATAGTCACAGACATAGCTCACCCCCACAACTGTCCCATCAACACCACCCTGAACCATGCTCACATCACAGGGAGTGGATAAGGACTGACAAGATGGCTGACACTGGCTACTGCTGTGGGGAGCACAAGGCCCTGCTGGCAACTGTGCAAAAACCAACAGCAGGACACCACTGACTGACATCCTGAAAGACAACCTGCACTCCCTGCAATGCAAGCACAGTCCATGGTGGGATAACTGACTGGCTGGGTGGGAAGGAGGGCCGGCTGTCAACCAAATACAACCAATGCAGACCATGTTCACACCCCAACAAATACATAGAAATGCCCAAATAATGCAGGACAATGTGCTACACCAATATCAACCCCTGACTGTGACAACTTAGGACAATGCAATGTACAGGCCCGCACCCAGAGGCACAGTCACAACTGTCAGGTGTGTCAACCATTGATGCCTGCAGAAACATAACATACATTGTGTGTATCTCCCAAAAACAGGTGATGATGGGGACACAGCAGCAGACGCTGAGGAGTCCCAGTCCCAGGCTCAAGAGGATGCGGAGCTCACTGGTGTCGTACAGCCTCTGCCCTCCTCGGATGAAGAAGACCAACCTGGCACATCCGGTGCAAGTCAACATGCAGCACCAGCAGGACCACCAGCTGCACCCCCTGCACCCACCCTCCAACGACTGTCACCACAAATACCATCCCTGCCGACATGGACAGAACAAGGAGCACCACCAGCACAGGGACCCTGGACCAACGTGGGGCCATGGACACCACCACCACCACCAACCCCCAAGAGGGACCAGGGTCATCTGTGCGTGCCACTGCACGCACTGCACATGTCGGCAGGGGTGGTGGGAGGGGTGGGAGACAGAGGTCGCTGCTTGCAGAGGTTGCTGGTGTGCATGATGACCCACAACTGGTACGCATAGCCGATGCGTACCAGTCCAGCACCGGAGATCTCAGCCAGGTAGTGGGGCTCCTCAGAGACATGAAACAGCAGCAGGCTGCCCATCATGCCCGCTTGGCCTCACACATGTCCCGCGTGGAGTCCAAGTGGGACGCACTGCAAGAGATGACGGCAGTGCACAGGGACATATTACAATGCCTCCGCCAGATGAACAGCAACCAGTCCACACCTCCCTGTGTGCCAACAACATCTGGTGCTGAACAAACTGCAACTGCCACAGGGAGGGGGATGACTCTGGCGGAGAGTCCCCTGCACCGCAGCAGCCTGTACTTGAGGGGCCCCCCAAAGAAGAGGGGTCGTCCGAGGAGGGGCAAGTGAGAGGCCGATGGCCAAGTGCAACCCCAGGAAGCCTGAACCTGTTCTGGATGTTCACCTTTGTGCACAAACTGTTCACCCTGTTGACGGCAACACAACTCCCACACATGACATGGGGAGTACAAGTTGGACCAATGTCTCAGACAACTGTGGCCCCGATACTGGGGATTTTGTCTACCAGGACTTTCAATTCACCTAGGAACTTCTGATTGCAAGATATATGTACAGCACTAACCATCCTATGCACTATTCACACAAATGTATCACAATAAACACACTAATACACCATACTTGCCTCTGTTGTGATTCCAACGTGGGTGCTGTCATGGGGATGATGAACTGCAAAATTACACTGTGTATGCGAACTGCAACAGCAAGTACAACACAGGCATGTGAGTAAAGGCAACGTGACACATATGAGGGAGACACACCACCAGGGCTACACAACACATACACACCTAGGCCATCTGACTCATTGCCTACACTGATGTTGCCAGGGAAGACGGTGCAATGCACAGACACCACACCTATTCCCAGTTGTAGTCAAGTAGCCCACAGGTGCAGTAAGCAAATGGCAGTCAAATGTGTGACCACAGACAACGCACATCACAAAGTGAAGCACAGGTTTATTACACAGTTGCAACATGTCGTAACCACTACAGATGCAAGGTAATCCCACCTGGCAGCGGGCACACAGTCAACAACTGTAGAAGGAAGGAAGTCCATGGGTGTGGCGCACATCACCTGTAGGGACACAACAGCTACCACCCTGGAAGTACAATCACGTCGTCGGTGGACACAGTTGACCAAACGAATCTGAAAGTACCCTGTGAAGGACAGAAATGACACACAGTCAAAAGCAATGGAGAACAGGACAGAACAGCAAAACTCATGCACAATACATGTTACAAGATACCCACCCAGAACCAAGTTAGCATGTCAACACTGTTGGGGAGTACAGACCACCTGTAAGCACACATCGCTACACACATCCAGTCAAGTAGCCCATGGACACACTCCAACAGCACCAGAGCACCACCTACACATATCATGCCAACTCACATCATTGACATGACACCTCAGGATACTCACATTCAGCTAAAGAAGTTGGTGATGAGCTGTGTGCGGACATCACCCTCATCATCATCATCATCACTGGCATCGTGGTCCAGGCCAGGATCCTCCACAGGTGGCGGATGTTGGTCATTGTCATCCTGGATGAGAGGCAACTCCTTCCGCACTGCCAGGTTGTGGAGCATGCAGCAGACGATGATAATCTTGCACACTTTCGCTTGGGCATATGGGAGGGACCCTCCTGTCTTGTCCAGGCAGCGGAAGCGGCTCTTCAGGAGACCAAATGTCCGCTCAATCACTCTCCTCGTCCGACCATGTGCCTCATTGTAGCGCATCTGGGCTGGTGTCACAGGGTTCCTGAGGGGTGTCAGCAACCACGGCATGTTGGGGTATCCCGAGTCACCTACGGACAGACAAGTGCACATTAGCTGACTTGGAAAAGTGGGCGGAATACTACAGATCAGATCACACACAATGGCACAAAGTCAGTACACACCGACAAGCCAGGCACGCTGGTTCTGCATCTGTGCCATCATCCTGGGGATGCGACTACTCCTCATCACACAGGCATTGTGTGCTGAACCAGGGAAACGGGCACACACGTGTGTGATGGTCATATCTGCAAGACACACCACCAGTGCATTGACCGAGTGGTAGTGCTTGCGGTTACGGTAGGCCTGCTCCTGGGCCTGTGGTGGTACCAAAGCCACATGTGTCCCATCAATGGAGCCAATGACATGCGGCATCCTCCCCAGGGCATAGAAGTCACTTTTCACGTCAGTGAGTCGTTGCAGTCTAGGGAAATAGATGTACCGGTTCAGGAATAGCAACATTGCCTCCAAAACATCGCGGAGCACACGGCTCAACATGGTCTGTGACATCCCACCAGCAGTCGCCACAGTATGTTGGAAGGTACCGGTGGCAAAGAAGTGTAGGGCTGCCATCACCTTCACCTTGGGGGTCAGCGCTGTAGGATACGGCCGGCCAGGCTGCAAATGTGGGGCCAACTGCACTGCCAAATCCTCAATCAGCTGCCTGGTGAAGCGGTACCGTCGGATGCTGTCCCGTTCCACCATCGTTGCCAGGTCTGGGAATGGTCGATGGACAGCAGGAGCCCTGCAGTGCAGAAGAGAAGAAAGCAAGATTGTCAGTCACCCCACATATGCGGCATTGAACATACTCAATATCACAACATACATCATTATGAGGCACAACTACATGAAGTGTGCAGTTCCGTAAGGACATGTATGGTACATACATGGCCAACATCTGTCATCACGGTTCAACAAGTGGCATCAATAAGTCCCAGGTTGGCCCATTGGATATCATGAGGCCGTGTCACAGTTCCCATCTCCTGCTGCCGTGTCACAATCACCCCCACAGTGACATGTGAGGACAGATGTGCCCCAGGCATCACAGCTCAACGACAGGTACATTCCCAGGGACCCTGTATTGCCACATGGACACTGGCATTACATGGAGTATCATGTATACACCACAGCAAAACAACCATGACCCCCACAGGTAGTGGTCCCACTTGCCACTGCAGGACAGACATGGACGTCTGTGACACACACACGCACAACATCAAAGTCCATGCACACACAACGTGGATGTGGAGACTGTCTCCCATTGTGCACATGAAATCAGAGACATTGTAAACACTACATGCACACAGACTGTGGAGGACCGTCACTGGGGTGTTGCTATCCAACAGACACCAGACAGATGGGTGCAAGGCCATGTGGGATGTGAGTGCCATGGTTGGCATCAGACTGACAATTGGCTTCTCCTGTTCAGTTAGGGCACTTTTAGCAATGTTCAACTAATGATGCCAGGGCTTGCTCTGTAATGTGCTGTGCTCACAGTGGTGTGTGCGTTTGGTGCAGGTGACTGATGTCTGTCTGTTTCCCCATTGTTTGCAGATACATCCACGGCCACGGAAGGGGACAGCTCCACGGACCAGGAGGAGCCGGAGAGCCAGACTGGGTCAGCAGCCGAGGAGTGGTCGGAGGGACCCAGTGGCACGGAGGGTGAGGGGAGCCACACCGAGGAGTCCTCAGCACCATCCACCTCAGCTGAGGACCAGAGCAACTCGGAGGATGACTCCCTTATGGAGGCGGGTGTCAGCAGCCACCACACCCCAGCTAGTGTTGCTGTCCCCGCCAGCACCACCACCGCCCTGCCATCAGCTCCCATTCCCCAGGTCCGTGGAGGCTCCCATGTTCGGGAGCGTGTCTCCTTTGGGCCAGGCACCGCACCCCCTGCCCCTGTGTCCCCTGCTGCCCTGAGTGAGGAGTCTGTGTACCTCCTTCGCCAGCTCCATGTAGGGCAGACAGCCATGCTGAGTGTCCTCCATGCGCACACCGCTCTGTTGACTCAGCTGGTGTCATTCATGGAGGGCATCTCATCGGGCATGTCTGACCTACAGAGGGGCAATAGGTCCATGGACTCCTCCCTGACGGCAGCAGTGTCCCTCCTCAGACAGTCCCTCACCCCTCCTGCCTCTGCTCCATCCACACTCCCCAGCACCTTACCCGTCCCAAGCACACACACACCGGCACAGGCACACACCAGCACACACACGTCCAGCACACAGACACACACGCCACAAACAAAACGCACACGCACGCACAGTCAGGGGACTGAAACCAGACTCACAGGGGATGGGGCCCTGGAACACACACATGCATCCACGAGCACTGCACAGTCCTCAGTTGCCTCTCCCTCCAAAGCACCCTCCGTTGCCTCACCTGCAACCCCAAAGACCCAGCGGCTCTTCCTCAGTGACCTCGGCCTCTTCCCCTCCTATCCAGCTGATACAGCATTCACGGGGAAGAGGAAGCCCACCCACACGGAGCAGAGTGCCCCTCGTCCCCGGACACCCTCCCCCAGGCGCAGACAGACTGAGGCCCCCACCCGCAAGTCCCCCCGGAGTCGTAAGAGCGAGACCCCGCCGCCGCCCTGCAGCTCAGGCACCAGGTCTCCTTCCTCCATCCCTCAGGCCCCCACTCCACAGGTGCCCCACCACACCCTGCCCCAGGTTCCCCCACCCACAGATATACCATCCCCAAGAGGATCCGGCCTTCTCCCCCTGCCACTTGCTCTCCCGGCACCACACCCCCCGCTGCGCTTGTCTGTGCCACTGATGTGGTAAGGGTGTCCTCCCCCTCTGTCCAGCCCACCTTGCCTGTTCCCCATTCTCCTCCCCTGGTGGTAGGCACTGCAGTGGAGTCCACTACCACCCTGTCTGACTTGGGCA
This sequence comes from Calotriton arnoldi, assembly GCA_963921515.1. NCBI lineage: Eukaryota > Metazoa > Chordata > Amphibia > Caudata > Salamandridae > Calotriton > Calotriton arnoldi. The sequence goes on along the minus strand of CAWUFW010007744.1, from coordinate 777,653 downwards.
CTGCAGTGGCGGACCTGTCCACTCCATCTGCATGGTCCACTGCAGTCGTGCCGGCACCCACAACATCTGAGTCATGCCCCCCAGTTGTGCCGGCACACACCATGTCAGACACCTCCACTGCAGTTGTCAGTGGCTCTCCAGCACCCACCACCCCTTCCCTGCCTCCTCCTGGTGAGCCCTGATCCTGTCCCTGCAGTGCCTGGCCTGCCCCCCCGGTTGCCCCTCCTAGTGGATTGTCCCTGGTTTTGTGCAGTGCAGGCATGCGTAGGGTGACATCTGCCACTGTCACCCTGTTTGGACTTTGACAATGGACTGGCCATTGGCCTTTGTGTTTTTTCTGGACTTTCAGTTTTCAATACACACATATGCTGAATAAAGCAACTTTCTGTTCTCTAGTGCTTATGCTTCTGATGTACATGTTGTTGATGATGCTAACCATGCCCTTGCTGCAGTGATGGTGATATTTGGTCTCATGATAATGAAGTGTTACTGTGCAGGAACCCATGTGGTCCAGGGGGAATGTGTCCTATCCTGTGGTGTATCCATGTCATCCATAGCAGCATCTGAGGGTGTCATGTGTTCAGTATTTGGCAATGGGATTTCCTACTTACATTAGCAATTTCACATCTGTGGCTTCCACCCCTGCACATCTGTTGTGCCTGCCATTGTTCAATTCGTCTACTTCCCTGACCGTGTGGCCATCTCCACTGGACATGCAGGTTTGGGCATCAATGGGGAAGGACTCATCTGTGTTGTCAGTGCAACATTGCTATACAAGTGTGTTGGATCTGTGCTGATGATTTCGTTGGCACTTCCATGACCAGGCTGATGTGACAGGAGCCTTCATTTGGTGCTAGTTGTTGATTGTGTGACCAAGTGCTCAGCTGACATGATGGGGCCCTACTGAGGCAACATATGGCACAGCTTTCCTCACACAGGAGTGGAGTCCCCTCATGGCAGTGTGTACTCCTGTGACATTGCCTGCGCCCAAGGTGTGTGTTGTATGAGCATGTCTGTGTGTTCACTTCCGTTTAGCTGTGCATGCTGTGATCCCTAGTGTTGTACCTGTTTGTGATGCTTGCTGAGTTGACCTATGTTCCCCCAAAGTCTTCTCCCTGGGTTCTCTGTGATGTGGGTGCATGGCACATTACTGGTCATCAGGGTGTCACCCATAGGTGTGTTTGCTGTCAGGGCTGAGTTTGTGTGCAGACGAAGATGGGTCACAGTCAGGTTTCCCCTTGGCACTTGTTGTTTGCCCCTGTCATGTGATTTCCAGTTTGTGTTATCTTTCAGTGATTGTGACACGTTGTGTGTGTGACTGCTGGCACTCCTCAGGGTCCGGGCTGCAATGTTGGTTGTTGTCTATGTGTGTTCTTTGTGGGTGACCTTGGCTTCTTCATTGGTGTGTGACTGTGGCTGGGATCCCATTGGTTGGTGTGGTATTGCCGTCATGTCCATGTACAGCATAGTGTGCAGTGTGTCAGACATTCAGGAGTCTTGTTGAGTGGCCATGTGTGATGTGTTTCTCCACCTTGGTTCCCACCCACCACCCTGGAATAGTCATGGGTGCATGTGCAATGTCACCAGTGCATGTGTGCTTCACTGCTGCACATTGTTGGAGGTCGAGGGTGTGGTGTTGAGTGTGTGCAGATGAGAGTTGTTGCCCGGCTAGGCCCCTGCCTCCATGTTGGCCTTGGCTTACTAGCCGTGCTGATTGATTTGTGCTTGTGTAGGTGTGATGGTAGTTTGTTGCTCAGGACACATGACTGTGGTTCACAGTGTGAACGACATTTAGCTTTGTCATCACAGTGGGATTATAATGCAGCCCAGGGTCACCACATTGTGGGGGCCCTGTGGGTAGTGCTGTGGTGTGTCTGTGTCTTGCTGTGTCAGTTGCTGTTCCTACGTGCCTGTGTGACATGTGTGATTTGTGCTCCCTCTCATCTGACAATGCCTGCTTGCCCACATAGGGGATTTGGATCCATGAGTTACCTTTGTGTGGCACTGTATGCACATCTGTATGATTGGTATTCAGGCCTCCTCATGTGTTGTGTGGTTGCCTGGGGACACTGGCACCCCCCTCACCTGTTGTGTATGATGTGCAGTGTGGGTCTGCCTGTTTGTGCATCTGCACCACTGCATTGGCATATCTTGGGTGTGCAATTGGCTGTATGTAGTTTGGTGGGTTTCCCCTGCTGTCCCTGGGACTCCTAGGTCATCGGTCAGCACAATGATCATGGTTTGTGTGTCCCATTGCTGCCATGGTATGGTATCTGTTCACCTCACATCTACAGTCTCCACAGGGTATCTGCATTTGTGTGCCCATTGGTGCAAATATGTGGGTTTGCATTCTGATGGTCACTTCTGTCATTGTGTCATTGATGAATGTTGACAGTGTCAGCCCCCATGGGTGTTGTTTGTCTGCACATGGCCAAAGGTATGTCTTATTTGCACTGCAGTATTTGCCTCCCCCAATTTATGTTGCAATGGGACACATGCACTACTTTGCCACTGATGTGTTTTATGTTCTGTGACCAGGAATCATCCATGCAGTTTGGCAGTTGCAGCTTTTTCTTTGTCAACACTTACATTTTGGTCACTGTGATGATGGGGGTTTGGACCCCATTGCCACAATGTTCAAAATGTGCTTCAGCTATGGACCCCACACTTACATTTTGGTCACTGTGATGATGGGGGTTTGGACCCCATTGCCACACTGTTCAAAATGTGCTTCAGCTATGGACCCCACACTTACCTTTTGGTCACTGTGATGATGGGGGTTTGGACCCCATTGCCACACTGTTCAAAATGTGCTTCAGCTATGGACCCCACCCTTACATTTTGGTCACTGTGATGATGGGGGTTTGGACCCCATTGCCACAATGTTCAAAATGTGCTTCAGCTATGGACCCCACACTTACATTTTGGTCACTGTGATGATGGGGGTTTGGACCCCATTGCCACACTGTTCAAAATGTGCTTCAGCTATGGACCCCACACTTACATTTTGGTCACTGTGATGATGGGGGTTTGGACCCCATTGCCACAATGTTCAAAATGTGCTTCAGCTATGGACCCCACACTTACATTTTGGTCACTGTGATGATGGGGGTTTGGACCCCATTGCCACAATGGTCATGGCCTGCTTGCATTGTGGGGGCCACACACATATATGTGTGGCACATGTGATAGGGGGTCACATTGTATGTTCAAAGTCATGTTCAGTGTTGTAGCCATTTGACACAGTCTACACACGCTTGTCATGGTGTTGGGGGGATGTCTTTTTCTTGCATTCCCTAGGTTGTGGTGTGCTGGTTGTGTCATGCATTGTCCATCCTATGAGTGGGGGTGGTGTTGGTGGTAGGCATCCAGCCCCCCATGGGTAGAGATGGTAGTAGTGGTAGGCATCTGGCACCCCCATGGCTAAGGGTGGTAGTTGTGGTAGGCATCTGGTACCCCCATGGCTAAGGGTGGTAGTTGTGGTAGACATCTGGTACCCCCATGGCTAAGGGTGGTAGTAGTGGTAGGCATCCAGCCCCCCTGGGTAAGGGTGGTAGTAGTAGTAGGCATCCAGCCCCCTGGCTAAGGGTGGTAGTAGTGGTAGGCATCTGGCACCCCCCTGGCTAAGGGTGGTAGTAGTGGTAGGCATCCAGCCCCCCTGGCTTAGGGTGGTAGTAGTGGTAGGCATCTTGCACCCCCATGGCTAAGGGTGGTAGTAGTGGTAGGCATCCAGCTCCCCTGGCTTAGGGTGGTAGTAGTGGTAGGCATCTGGCACCCCCATGGCTAAGGGTGGTAGTAGTGGTAGGCATCCAGCCCCCCCTGGGTGAGGGTGGTAGTGGTGGTAGGCATCTGGCACCCCCCTGGCTAAGGGTGGTAGTGGTGGTTGGCATCTGCCCCCCCTGGGTAGGGGTGTGGTGCGCATTCAGGCCCCTGTGTGCATATGTGGCATTGGTGATGGGCATCCCGCCCCTATGGTGCTGCTGTTGCTGGTGTAAGTAAATTCTGCATCCCTCTGTGTGTGTGTGATGTGTCGTGTACGTGTTGTATGTGTTTTGTGGTTGGTGTCTGACTTACCTTCTGCGCCGTACGCGTCCGTGCCTGTTCCGGTAGTAAATGTAGAATATTGGTATGATCAGGACGAAGGGATTCATGGTTGGTTCGTGTCGTTCGTCTTTCTCGTCGCTTCGCGTCGTCCTCGTCGCTGGCGTGTTCGACTCGTAGCCGTGGATCGTGTTGTGGCGCGAATCGGAGCTTATGTGCGCCTCTCCCGGATGCTTTGACGTGCCGTGCGTAGCGACGGGTTCGGCGCGTACGGAAAGCGCATCGTACTTGTTCGGCCGGACGGGGCTGCATTTTGCCTTCCGTGCGACTCGATTCTGCGTTTCCGGATTCGCCTCGGTCGGAGAACAGGACCTGGATTGGGTGAGTATGACTCGGCCGGATTATGTGCTGTTGTGCGCATCGTACTTACTCGTTCGGTATGCTGTACGGATCGGTCGGGAAACAGGCATTCGCATGGCTTTTTTCCCGACCGAATGGTATTGGGTGCGCCTCCGACCGAGATCGGAATCGGCCCCAGAGTGAGTGACAGCATTTTGCTTGTGAATATCTGCATAGCTTTTGATTGCTCTGCAACTGTGTGAACACATTCAGGAAGTTGCCAAGGTGAGGGACAGAGAAAGAAGTTCTTCTCCAGCATGAGAGACGATACAGAGCGAAGGTTGTTTTAAAAAAATAATGATAATATGTTTTCTACTATATAGATATATGATATATAATATATTTATAAATATTACCTACTGGCGGTCACCAGTAGGTAGTTATAGTTAGCATGTAGTTTCCATAGGAAGAGTGTTTTTCGATTTGCCAATAACTTTGACATCGTTTCACAAATCCTGCAAAAGTTTCAAAACTAATTCGACGCTCACTTCAGCTGCTGTCTTGAAACTTTCGGGGTGATCTGTCATGCGGGCCGGGAGAAGGGGGGCCCAAAACACATTTTCCCCATGTTCATTTCCATGGGAAATTTTAAATAAGGCTACAGCCCAAACTGCTGAACGGAATTACACCAAATTTGGCAGAAAGGTAGTTGTTGGTCCAGAAAGCGACCTTTTGGTAAATTGGTGTAAATCCGTTCAGTTGTTTTGGAGTTATTTAAAGAAATTGTGAGTTGTACATATAGGGAAGCGAAGGCTCCGTGACATCTCCCAATCTCGTGCTGAGATCTGATTGGCTGCCAACACTTCAAACCAGAAGTGTTGGCAGCCATCTTGTGACTTGGTTGAACCGAGTCACAGAAAAAACAATAAAAAAGAAAAGGAGGCAGTGTAGAAACACCCTGACCCCCTAGGCCTCTTGGGGGGGGGGGTCCTACAGGGCCCAAAAAAGCTTTTTTTTTTACGTTTCAGTGAGATCCGTAGATCCTGCCGAAAATAAAAAATTAAAAAATGAAGCGCGGGCTCCTGCGCTCTGTTTCTAATTGACCCCTGTGTGGTCCAGATCCCGTGGGCATTGTAATAAAGGTGGGGGTGGCGCATGATTCCCTGGGGACCACAACCTCCCCGAGGGCTTCTTTTTAAATAAATGTGGGGGGGGCCTGTACAGCTTTCCCTGTTGCCCCGGGGACTGCCACCTCCCTGAGGCTTATTTATTTTGGGGATGGGGCCCTCTCGGACCCCCTTTACCCCAGGGACTGTCACCTCCCCAGGGCTTAATCTTAAAATAATGCGGGGGCCGCATGGACACCCCTGAAGCCCTGGGGGCTGTCACCTTCCCGATGCAGAAGTTTTATTGAATGCGGGGGCTGCTTGTCCCCCCCTACTGCCCCAGGAACCATCACCACCCTGGGCCAAATTAGAAGATTGGAAGGGGGCTGCCACCCCATAGGGCCGGCTCCTGCAACATCCCAGGGAGCTCATCCCTGGGACATTCCTGTTTGCTACGGCTTGGTGGGAGCACCGCTCTCGCCAAGCCATAGCAAACGCTGCTTCGCTTCTAGCAAGTAAGAGCAGAAAAAATGCTTTCACTTGCTAGAAGCCAAGCAGAATTGCTTTTGAACAGAGGTAGCTGCATCTTCAGCAGCTCCCTCTGCCCAAAAGCAATACCGGCTCCCGCAGGACACGGGGAGCCTTCAGGCTTCCCCCGCGGTCCCCAACTTTTACAAAGTGGGTGCCCTGGATGTGACCAAAGCAAAAGGAACACATTTTGGACCGAGTGCTGAACAATGCAAACATTCACCCCAGTCACTAAGATCTGGTTTTAATCCATCGTTCTTTTGCTCACCACACCACCCCAGTTAGGACCCAGCCATATGGAAATCAGTCTTGACCCTGTTCCTCATGTGAACAGTCCATCTTGAACTTCCAAGCCAGGTCCTCCCTTGACCGGAAACACGCATCCTGGGTCCGGTTTTGGGGCATCACCCCTCATCAGCCAGGCTAGCTGGGTGGGACCAGGGCACCAACACTATAGGCCGGGCCCCAGGAGATGGGTTTCTTGGGGCTAAAATCAGCTCAGGAGGGTGACTGCGTGGCCCCCAACCCCATTAAAAGAAATGCCTGGCTCCAAGGGATGCAGTCCCTGGGGATCAAAAAAACAAATGCGGGACAGGAAGTCACCACAGGCCCTCCCCCCTTTCTCCACTACTCTGTAAACGTGCTTCCTAGTGCAGTGTTGGTTGGTGGATGAAGTCCCCATGGATGCTGAGTGTCCTTGGGGTCTAGGACCCCCTTCTGTTGTCTGTAGTAAGTCCCAGACAGTGGGATTGCTGAGAGCACTTGGAGACCATGCCCCCGTTCTCCACCACTCTGCAAATGCTCGTCCTGGCACACTACTGGTTGGGGAATGAATTCCACTTTACCCCTGAGGGTCTTAGGATGAAAGTGGACTTTTTCCCCAACCAATAGTGCACCAGGAGGTGCATTTGCTGAGCTAACTATAATGTATGCCCTCGCAATGCACTGTTTATGATCTCACATATTACATCACTCACGACATACTCAGTGACATCAGTCATGACATCTGGAATTACATCATTGATGAACTCTCAAATGACCACTCTGTAGTTATAGTTAAGGTCACCAGAGAAAGAGATTTTTGGGGATTTTTGTCCCTTAATAACTTTGCACCTGTTAGACGAATGTCCGCAAAACTTTGCAGTTTCATTTTCGGAGGACTGAAAGTTTTGCACCGTTTGGTCTAGGGGGTTGAAAGAACAAATGGGGTCCCAAAACAGGCTTGAAATCCATTGTATTTTACATAGACTTTTGTATTTCACATAGAGCGAAAATGGTCAGTTGGATTTTGCTGAAATTCGGCAGCATTAGATGTGAGGGTTTGCAGATGATTCTTTTGGGTACTGCAGGTAAGTAGAGTAAGTATTTTTTAAGTTATAAGGTTTTTCAACTTAGTGATATCTTGTAGCATAATACTGCTTCAAAAAGAAGCAAGGAACCCCAAAAATAAACTAGACTGCATATGTAAAGTTTCTTATTTACTACATGAACAACTGAAAGAGCCCATTTATGGTCACATGCTAATGGAAACATATAAACAAATACATATTGAATTGAATACATCTTAATCTACACAAGTTTTCTTTGCATACTCCCTGGCTCACAATATAAAACTGGCCCAACAAGCCAAACAAAAATCATCTTTCTTATGCACCCCTGTGCAACAAAATGAAATATTTACCTAGCAGTGAACCACACATACTACTATTTGGAAGACATGATAATTGGCCACTAGTGAAAGAAATATTAATCTCAATTTGTATAACAATAACAATGATTGACCTTCATTCACTTTGGCCTTTCAGATATAGCATAATCCTACTTAAAGTAGCAAGAAACCACAAAGAATACACCAGACTGCATATGTAAAGTTTCAGATGTGCTATATGAACTACTAAAAGACCCATTCATGGTAATGGAAACCTATAAACAAATACATAAAAAATAGAATACATCATAAACTACACACGTTTCCTTTGCATGCTCTCTGGCTCACAACATAAAACTGGCCCAACAAGTCAAACAAAAACAATCTTTCTAATGCACCCCTGAGCACCAAAATGAAAATTTGCCCTAGCAGTGGGCACACACATTACTATTTGGAGAACATGAAAATTGGCTATTAGGAAAAAAATCATAATCTTAATTTGTATAACAACTATGATTGGCTTTCATTCACTTTGTGCTTCATATGTAGCACAATCCTACTAAAAGTAGCAATGAAACCCAAAAAATAAACTAGGCTGCATATGTAAAGTTTTAGAATTGCTACAATGAACAACTAAAAGACACATTTATGGTCACATGATTATGCAAACCAACAAACAAATACCAAATACAATAGATAAAAAGAAAGAAATTAAATTAAATCTGATTGCTACTCTCTAGTTATAGTTAGTATTCCCAAAAATAGGAATTCCTTGGATATTAGCTCTCTAATAACTTTCCACCCATTTAACGAATCACCACAAAACTTTTCAGACCTATAGCATTTTCTACATTTAGAGACGATGTAAATTCCTGTGGTGAATCGCTAAGGGCGTGCAAAGATAAAAGGGGGTCCCAAAACATGTTTTTCCACCATTTCATTTTCAATAGACTATTGTCTTTGATGTAGCACGAAAACGGCTGAATGGATTTACATGAACTTTGGCAGGATTATACATTATAGTTAAGAGATGATGCTTTTTGGGTTCTGCAATTAAGTATGGTATTTTTTAAGTTGTAAGGCATTTAAACTTAGATATCTGTCACCGCAGTAATTTTGTGGAATTTCACAAAAGTTTGTGAAGCTACCGTGGTACATGGCCGTAAACTTATTTAAAAATATACAAATAAATCTCCCTGCCTATTACCACTTTGATAAAGTGGTAATAGGTAGGGACCTACTACTTTCCTATATCTAAGGCCCTAACACTGAACACAGCCAAAGTGTAGTAAAAACGATATGGCTGCCTTTTCATTCTCCAAAAACAGCCATTACACTATTATATACTGGCTTGTCATTGCCATGTACCATGATATACTGAAAAGTTATCACTGAATACCATGCCCCAAAATATAACTAAGGCCTAGCTGTAATACTGGATTGTGGTACCCTTGCGTCACTCGTGTTGTCGCATGAGCAATGCAATACTTAAGTCAGATTTACAAAGGAACGCAAGGCCACCATGTGTGATCCTGCGTTGATTGGTAAATGTTGAGAACGCGAGGCAGTGCAATTCGCTGTTTTGCATTAGTCCCCACACCATAATCTACATGGCTGCTAAATTTCACATACATTCATATGACACTCATCAGTAGCTACTGCACTATATGCTATACCACTCTATGCCACTCCACTCTATGCCTTTCCACTGTACGAGACTCCAGTCTATGCCAATCTACGTTATTACACTGTATGCAATGCCACTGTACAGCAATCCAGTCTACTTACTACACTGTACGCCATTCCACTGGGAGCCACTCCACTGGACACTACTCCACTATATGCTATTCCACTCTATGCCATTCTGCATATATGCCACTCCACTGTAATCTATTCCACTGTATGCCGCTCCACTCTATAACACTCCACTGTACGCTGTTCTACTGTATGCCACTCCACTGTACAATAGTCCACTCATTGCCTCTTCAATATATGGGACTCCACTCTACACCACTTAATTCTATGCTATTCGATTGGATCCCACTCTAATATACGCCACTCCACTGTATACTATTACACTGTACCCCCACGCCACTGTATGCCACTCCAGTCTACACCACTCCATTATACACCACTCCACTGTACGCTTCCGCACTATACTCTAATATGATCTATGCCACTCCACTGTACAGCACTCTGCTCTACACCACTCCTCTCTATGCCATTACACTGTAAACAACTCCACTCTACACCAGTCCACTCTACGCTCTTACACTGTATGCAACACCACTCTACGCCTCTTCAGTGTACACTACTCCACTGAATGCCACTCTGCTATACCCTACTCCAGTATTTGCTATTCCACTCTACGCCATTCCACTGTATGTCATTCCACTATATGATTTTCAACTGTATGCCACTCCACTGTACACTAATCCACTATATGCCATTCCAGTGTATGGCACTCCACTCTACGCCACTTCATTCTATGCTATTAGATTGAACCCCACTCCAATTTACACCACTCCACTGTATGCCATTACACTCTACCCCACGCCACTGTACGCTACTCCAGTCTACACCACTCCATTATATGCCACCCCACTGTACACTACTCCACTATACACTATTACACTCTATGCCACTCCACTGTACAACACTCTCCTCTACGCCACTCCACTCTACGCTTTTACACTGTACACAACTTCACTCTATGCCTGTCCACTCTACGCTATTTCACTATATGCAACTCCACTCTATGCCTCTTCAGTGTACACCACTCCACTGTATACTACTCTGCTATATGCTACTCTATGCCATTCCACTCTATACCACTCCACCCTATGTTATTCCACTGTATGCCACTACACAGAAGGCTAGTTCACTGTACGCCACTTCAGTGAATGCCACTGCAATCCACCCCACTCCATTCTAGGCTATTCCATTGGACACCACTCCACTGTACACCACTCCACTGCATGCTATTACACTCTAACCCATTCCAATGTACACCACTCCAGTCAACACCATTTCACTGTATGTCACTGCACTGTACACTACTCAACTATACACTATTCCAGCCTATGCCACTCTACTGTACACCACTCCACTCTACTCTATTCCACTGTATGCCACTTCACTATACTCTACTCTACTCTTCACCACTCCAGTGTACACCACTCAACTCGTTGCCACTCCATTCTACTCTAGTCTATTGGATGCCACTTCACTCTACACCACTCTTCTATATGCTATTTCACTCTACCCCACTGCACTGTACACTGCTGTGGTCTACACCACTCTATTGTACGCCACTCATCTCTAAACTACTCCACTCTACGCTACTCTACTCTATGCCACGCCGCTGATCTCCACTCTACGCTATTCGACTGTTTTTGTCCCTTTACTCTATGGTATTCCACTCTACCACACTCCACTGTATGCCACTCCACTGTATGCTATAGCACTCGATCCCCCTCCACAATACACCACTCCAGTCTAAAACACTTCACTGTACGCCATTCCACTGTATGCTACTACATAATACGCTAATACACTTTATGCCACTCCACTGGCTCCTGGTACAGGAGAGAATATATTTTAAGGCCCTCTGCATTGCGCATAAAGGCTTGCAAGGCAGAGGTCCTCCTATCATCAAAAATCTGGTTAAACCATATAAGGCTACACAAAGTCTTCGCTCGGACGAGCTCCACCTGGCGGAGGTCCCCAGTATTAAGAAGGACAGAACAGGCGGCCGCCTTTTCTCCCACAATGCTTCTAAGCTCTGGAACTCCCTTCCTCTCCCTATCCGCAAGGAAGTCAACCATCGGACACTTCGGAAACATCTGAAAACTTGGCTATTCCCATAAACCCATCCATCTCCCTAGCCACCTCCGCAGCGCTGGGATGCCTCCGGGTAGCCATGCGCTATACAAAAGCCCCTTTCATTTCATTTCACTGGATGCCACTCCACTATACGCTATTACACTCTACGCCACTCCACTGTGTACCACTCTAGACTACGCTACTCCACTCTGTGCTTTTCCACTTTATGCTACTCCACTGTACACTACTCCACTCCACTCCAGTGTACTCTCCTCCACTCTATGTAGCTCCACTTTACAAAACTCTACTACACTCTATCCCACTCAACTGGACTCTACTCCACTCTATCCCCGTACACTCTACTGTCCAAATTTGCACTCAACTCTATGCCCATCCACTCTATTGTACAACACTCTACTCCACTCTGCCAGTTTCCAACACTGTATGACACAGCACTTCACTCTACTGTATGAGACGCCACTGTAATTTTTAACAGTCTCCTTGGCTCTACGGTATTCCACTTCAGTGTATGCCACCCCACTGTGCGCTAATCCACTGTTCCCTAGTCTACTCTATGCCACTCCACTGTACACCGTTCAACTCTATCCTATTCCACTCTATGCCACACCACTCTTCTACACAACACTGTACAGTATTCCACTGTACTCTATTCCACTGTATGCTACTTCACTTTAAGGGAATCCTCTCTACAGCACTACAGCGTATGCCACTCCACACCGTTGTATTGTATGAGACTTTCCTCCACTCTACATAACTCTGATCTATAAAAGTCTATCACAGTTCATGGCACTCTATGACATTCTACTCCACTCTATCCCTGTACACTCCCATATTCAACTCTATACTCCAATCTATGCCAGTTTACTCTAATGTACAACACTCTATTCCACTATACCACACATTTCTACATGACACAGCACTCCACTCTACTGTATGAGAACCTACTGTTATTTATAACAGTTCCCTATGTCAGTACACTCCACTACATGCCACTCTACTCTATGACACACCAATGTACTCAATTGTACTTTATTACACAGTACGTTATACCACTCGACTCGACTCTACTCCACTGTACGAGACTTTACCTCACTGTACTCTACTATACAATAATCCACTCTAGGCAGCTCCACTGTTTCACTCACTACTGTTCTCTATGCAACTCCATCCTACAACACTCTATCATACTGTATGCCATTCTCCGACTCTTTACTCCTGTCCATACCCCTTGTACTACACTGTACTATACTGTATTGCACTGTAAAACACTCTACTCCACTCTAATCTACGATACTCTAGTCCACTATACAACGCTGCTTGCAACTCTTTGTATGCCACTTCACTATACTCTCCTCTACTCTACGCCACTTCAGTGTACACCACTCAACTCTATGCCACTCCATTCTACTCTAGTCCATTGGATGCCACTTCACTCTACACCACTCTTCTCTATGCTATTTCACTCTACCCCACTCCACTGTACACTGCTGTGGTCTACACCACTCTATTGTGCGCCACTCATCTCTAAACTACTCCACTCTACGCTACTCTACGCCACGCCACTGATCTCCACTCTACGCTATTCGACTGTCGCCACTCCATTTTATACTAATACACTGTACACATCTTCAATTTTTGTCCCTCTACTCTATGGTATTCCACTCTACCACACTCCACTGTATGCCACTCCACTGTATGCTATAACACTCGATCCCCCTCCACAATACACCACTCCAGTCTAAAACACTTCACTGTACGCCATTCCACTGTATGCTACTACATAATACGCTAATACACTTTATGCCACTCCACTGGATGCCACTCCACTATACGCTATTACACTCTATGCCACTCCACTGTGTACCACTCTAGACTATGCTACTCCACTCTGTGCTTTTCCACTTTATGCTACTCCACTGTACAATACTCCACTCCACTCCAGTGTACTCTCCTCCACTCTATGTAGCTCCACTTTAGAAAACTCTACTACACTCTATCCCACTCAATTAGACTCTACTCCACTCTATCCCCGTACACACTACTGTCCAAATTTGCACTCAACTCTATGCCCATCCACTCTATTGTAGAACACTCTACTCCACTCTCTGCCAGTTTCCAAAACTGTATGACACAGCACTTCACTCTACTGTATGAGACGCCACTGTAATTTTTAACAGTCTCCTTGGCTCTACGCTATTCCACTTCAGTGTTTGCCACCCCACTGTGCGCTAATCCACTGTTCCCTAGTCTACTCTATGCCACTCCACTGTACACCATTCAACTCTATGCTATTCCACTCTATGCCACACCACTCTTCTACACAACACTGTACAGTATTCCACTGTACTCTATTCCACTGTATGCTACTTCACTTTAAGGGAATCCTCTCTACAGCACTACAGTGTATGCCACTCCACAGCGTTGTATTGTATGAGACTTTCCTCCACTCTACATAACTCTGATCTATAAAAGTTTATCACAGTTCATGGCACTCTATGACATTCTACTCCACTCTATCCCTGTACACTCCCTATTCAACTCTATACTCCAATCTATGCCAGTTTACTCTAATGTACAACACTCTATTCCACTATACCACACATTTCTACATGACACAGCACTCCACTCTACTGTATGAGAACCCACTGTAATTTATAACAGTTCACTACGTCAGTACACTCCACTCCATGCCACTCTACTCTATGAGACACCAATGTACTCAATTGTACTTTATTCCACAGTACGTTATACCACTCGACTCAACTCTACTCCACTGTACGAGACTTTACCTCACTGTACTCTACTATACAATAATCCACTCTATGCAGCTCCACTGTTTCACTCACTACTGTTCTCTATGCAACTCCATCCTACAACACTCTATCATACTGTATGCCATTCTCCGACTCTTTACTCCTGTCCATACCCCTTGTACTACACTGCACTATACTGTATTGCACTGTACAACATTCTACTCCACTCTAATCTACGATACCCTAGTCCACTATACAACGCTGCATGCAACTCTTTGTATGCCACTGCACCCCACTTTACACCACTCTACGCTGATACAGTACACCACTCTGCTCCACTACTCCACTCTATGCCACTCAGCACCATTGTACTCTATACCACTGTATGGCAATCCACTGTGCCACACTCTCCAACACTGTACTGTACACCACTCAACTCTACAAAAATCGACAAGACAGTATGCCACTCTACTTTACTGTAGTCTACATCACTTTGCAGTACTGTACGACACCCCACTATACTCAACTGTACAACACGGTACTCCAATTTATGACACTTTACTCAACTGTATGCTATGCCACTCCACTCTACTGCACTCCACTCCACTATAGTCTATGACATGCCATTCAACTCTATGATACTTTACTCCACTGTACACTACCCCACTCCAGTGTATCTACTCTACCATACTCTACTTTACTACACATATTCCCACTCTACGTCACTGTACTATACTCCGCTCTATGGCGCTCCACAGTCTGACACTCTCACTGCATGCAGCACCACTCTACAACACTGTACTACACTCTATGCCACTCTACAGCCACTCTATGCTTATCCAATGTACGCCACTGTACTACATTGTATGACACATGAGGACAAGCCACTCAACTTCTCTCTGTGATACAAAACTCCTTTGTATGACACAACACTCCACTCTACGACACTGTCCTACACTGTACTCTACAACACTCCACCTGACGATTCTCCACTCTATGACAATCTACTTCACCCTACTCCACTCTAATAGACTCTACTCCAATCTATGATGGTCTGCAACACTCAACTGTTTGACATGCCATTCCACTGCACAACTCACTGCTCTGGTCTATGATACTTGACTCTACTATATGAGACACCCTGCTACTACACTATATAACACTTTGCTACACTCTAAGTTATGCTATTACACTCTACTCTACTCCACTCGATTCCAATCTACAATACTACAGTCTATGACTATAGACTTTACAGCAGACACCTCCTCTGTACTGTACGACATCCACATAACAATTCTCCATTTGCGACACTGGACTGTACGATTTGAAACACATTTTTATTAAAAAAAATTAAAAACCCATTAACTTCAATGAAAAAACAAAGGTTAAAGCTTAGTGATAGTTAGGAAAATGTATTTTCCCTGTTCAAACCAATTTTAAACTACACAAACTTAAAAAATTCCAATGCTACATTTATACCTTTCATTTACAATCTATCCGCCACCTGCAAATTATTATAAGTAGTGGACCTTGTTACACACTCTTTTCACCTCACTAACCAGACAACACTAACTATAACTCGCCACTCTACCATTCACTGTGTTCTCACAAATAATGATACTCCACTGTACAATACTACACCGTTCAAGACTCTCCACCACTCTGCTGCACAACACTACACTCGACAACACTGAACTGTATGACACTCTACTCCACTGAACTCCACTCTATGCCACAACACACTACAACACTCTGCTACACTCTATGCCACTCTACAACACTCTGCTCGATGAAACTCCAGCCATCACAATCCAGTTGATGACACTCCAGTTGATGACACTCCACTGTACAACACTCAGCTCTACTATTCAACACATCACTACACAGTACAACATGCCACTCTGCTCTATGATACTCCACAATTTGACTCACCACGCCACTCCACTGTATAACACTTTACTTCATTGAATGATACGTCACTCCACTCTACTCGACTCCACTCTACAATACTCCACTCTGTGACACTAGACTCTATGACACTCTCCTTCACTGTACTGTACTACACTTTACGACACTCCAATCAGTGACACTACACATTGCAATTTGAAACACATTTTTATTAAAAAATAAAAACCGTTAACAAAAATTGAAAAAAACCAAAGGTTAAGAATAATTTATAGTTAGAAACACTTTATGTATTCTTTCTAAACAAACCCAACTTAAAATACACAAACATTAAAACTTGTAAAGTTGTCATTATAACTTCAATTTATCATTTACGTGCGACCATCAAGTTACTATAAGTCGCACACCTGCAAACACAGTTTTGTCACCTCACTACGTCGCACTACATTAACTATAATTCATGCCTTTTCCATGCACTGATTATACCCTGGCATACTACATCTCTTATAGAATGTGAAATCATAGCATTCATACCAAAACTAATAACTTCTCAAATGACATTATTTGTCACAACACAGTGCATGGTAGAGTGGCGAGTTATAGTTAGTGTTGTCTGGTTAGCGAGCTAAAAGTGTGTGTAACTAGGTCTGCTACTTAGAATAATTTGAAGGTGGTGGATGCATTGTAAATGAAAGTTATACTTATAACTTTATAATTTTTATACTATGTGTAGTTTAAAGTTGATTTGAATAGAGGAAATACATTTTCCATTGGCTTTATTTTCACCTTCTACCATATGACATATAACTCACATGCAATTAGTTCCTGATATTTATATGCATGCTGCAACAGGTACACACACATATTACCTGCAGAGGTGCTGCAGTAGGCAATAGCTCCTCGAGTCCCATCTAGGTTAATGGGATGAACCTAAAACAAAAGGGATGCCTTAATGTCATGCAAACGTTTGCAAGATTTTGCCATCATTTCACTTTCACCCACTTTCCTTGTGTTTATGAAAAAAATATTTTTTTCTTGACTGCTTAAGAATCGATTGAGAGATGTGTAGGTAGTGTTTCTATTTTTTTAATAATGAATTGTGATCATATAATTTGGTTCCTTAGCTTGTGAGCTTGTGGTACATGCGACTGCAATTGATTTGTCTCCACACTGCCTGTCTAGAGGATTTGATGGAGCCTATAACTGGTGAGGCTGGGGAGGTTTGGTGTCACACCATGGATTGGTTGGTACAGGCTTCAATCACGCCTCCTGAAATGTTCTCTCTCAGCAAGTTTTCCTTCATCTCCATGTGCAGCAGCCTGGCATCCTCACAGAAGAGGAGTTTTGTTAGTGGGAGGAGTAGCAGTCCTTACTTTTCACCAGTTGATCTGCTTTCTTTCACTCCCTTTGCTTGAGGCTTCTGTAATTTCTATTACAACCTTGGGTGTGTGAAGCCAGTTCTGGTGTCTGCCCATCTTCTGCAAATTATCAAGATTATTGGGAGGGTTTTTTGTCTGGCTCTGTAAGGGTCTGATTACAATTGGCCCCTTGAATTGTGATCCTTAAGCAAACAACTATTTGCCCTGGGATAGCAATTATAAGCAGTGAGATGTTAATCACACTTAGTAATTAGCAGGCACGATAAAGATCGTACTCCTTCATAAAATTTCAGCAGATCAAACCTGCCAGAATATAACGAGGAAAAAAAGTACCTGTATTTATCTGAATATGTCGGTTTCGGTATGGTGAGCACCATAATGTGCATGCTATTCCCCAAAAACTCAGAACATGTGATATTATCCCATCTGGTAAATTCTGAACACCTGTTTATTGGATTTTTGACAGATGCGATATTTATCACATCCGACAAAGCCTACTCATAATCAGGCCCTCATTGTACAACAGTGCCACCAGGCTCTCTGCAAAAGCAACTATCGGACTAGACTCTCTTTATGAATATCTTCTTAACTCTGAGGGTACATAGTGTGCCAGAATTAAGTATTACGGTCAATATCGCCCTGTGAGTTAAGGGAAATTATGAGTTAAACTGCCAAGAATGGGGAATAACCATGTAGATCTGGAATTAATTGGCCATTCAATGCAGGTTTCCTTGAATCTGAAGGGCTTAATGCTGATATTTATCATTCGCTCTGAGCCCTCTCCCCTCTCCACCCGTGGTGTTATCTATAGGGTGGTCTCACCCCAGTGCTTAACTTGTAAAATAGTTAGTGCCTGCACACTCGTCAGTCAGCCACTGCAGCTTGAACCACCCATTGCCCCTGCCAGTGCTGCTAACGACAGTACCTACATAACCACTAATCATCACACTCCTACAAGTGTGACATTTCAGACTATTTCAGGCCCCCAAAGCTATAAGAATGGCTTGGGTGGCAGGTATCAATAGTTTTAATGTATATTGAATCAAATCAAATCAAAGACAACTTTATTCGATTGCTGTTTCAGACAATCATAAAAGCACATAAAAAGCACATATTTCATTACATAAAATTAAAACAGCAAAAGAGATGATATTATATACAATTCATTTTAAAATTTAAAAATTCTTAATATTATACCAGTACCAGATTCTGAGATCAGTAAGTTAATTAACCATACATTTCCTTAAACTAAGTACTTGCTTTAAGAACATTGCTATCCTGTAAACTCTGTGTTCATTATCCAGGAGTTGTAATACAGTAAGGGCCCGACGACATTGTCGAAGCCCCAACGATTTTAGAATTGATAGGATACATACTTTCCTAAGTTCAGTATAAAATCTGCAGAAAAGGACAACATGTATGGTAGACTGTACTAAAAGATTATCGCAAGAACACTTTTGCAGGACACGGGTCCAATCATTCATTTTCGGAAAACTAACAAGTCTATGAAAGACCCCCAACCTAAATCTGGTCAATAAGAACCTATCATAAGCACCCGGTACAAAGGTTAAATAGGGTTGGATGTTAAAAGTAGTTAAAATCAGCTGATTATGCTGGACGGTGGGTTTTGTAATCTCTAACGACATTCTAGTAGTGTCCAGTAACAAGAGACCTTCTTTTTTTAACTCCTTTCTCGTAATCATCTCAATAATTCTTGGATCAGTAAAATATTCAATATGACCTAGATCGTGCAAAAAGTCTCGAACATATCTTACCCACTGGATCTTTAGGGCCCCTTCCAATTTCAAACAATCTAATAGGATCTCTCTGTTTAACTTTGTTTCTTCTTTTGTCCAGACCCTATGCCATAAAAGAATAGGCTCTAATTTTAATAAATCAGAGATGAAAGGTAGGCCCAACTCGGCATGACATACGTGCGATGAAGTACTGACAAAATGCATCTTAAAAAAGAGTTTTCCACCCGCAGTAACGGGTGCAAATCAGCAAAACCCCACACCCCTGCCCCATACATCGCGGTGGAGACACACTTTGCTTTATAAATTTGAATAAGCTCTACTGGTGGTCTCCTACCCAATTTTTTCGCGAAGTTAGCGAGAGCATTTGTTGTCCTTAAAAAAACTAATTTTTTTGCTGAAACAGCTTGGGCCCAGGAATCGTGTTGGTCAAAGAGTATTCCAAGATACGAGAATCTCTTAGTTACCGCAATCTTCTGTCCTGCCACAAACATATCCCTGGACCTCTGACTGCCCTTGCCACATCTCATTATGAAAGTCTTCGAGGTATTCAATCTGAGGCCAAGGTTTTCCATACAATTGGAAAAACTATCTAAAACCCTCTGGAGACCTATTTGCGTGCGAGGCATCAATACCGCGTCATCTGCGTATAAGAGGGCTGGTATGGGGCGTCCAGCTATTTGAGGGAAGTCTTGATTATCTTTAAGGAGCGCCTCTCCCAAGCCATTAATATAAAGGTTAAAAAGAAAGGGGGCCAGGACACATCCTTGCCTGACCCCCCTCCTTATTGGAAATGAGGCCGAGAGCTCACCATTCAAGCCACTACGTACTCGCACCTTAGCATCACTGTAGAGGCTCCTAAGGAAATGGATAATCTGTAAGTCTACCCCCATAGCTTCTAGGGTCTCCCAAAGCTTACTGTGCCTCACACAGTCGAAGGCTGCAGTGAGGTCCACATCCGCTAAAAACAACCTCCCCTTCTTAGCCCGCGTATATTTCCCCACTAAAATGGATAAGTTTAGACTCTGTTTGACCATCCCTAAGCCCTCAGGAAAACCGTATTGTAAATCAGATAGGACTATATTGTCCTCCGCCCAATCATGTAGGCGTTCTAAAATTATTCGCCCGACTACCTTGGTCAGAGCGTCTAATAATGAAATGGGCCTGTAACAACCGGTGTCCTGACGGTCTTTTTAAAGATTGGGACGATGATAGATTCCACCCAAGTCGATAAAAAGGGGGCACGGCAGCTGGCGGTAATTACCTGGGTGATAATTGGCCCCCATAAGGGTATGTTTGACTTGAATCAATAAACAACTGTTGTTCTGCTAATCTCTAAATTGCATAAACAGTGCCACCATATGGCACACTGTCATAAGTGCTGGTGTTGAAAATAATGTGCAGGTACCGAGCACCGGTAACCACCGGCTCAAATTAAGCACTGTCTCACCCAGTAAATCAGGTCTGGTAAGTCCATCCCCAGTACTTTCAGGTCTGAAAACACTGGACTACCCATAGCTGCCCAGGGCAGTATTCCTTCAGAGGGGGCCAGTGTTTTTAAAATAAATCTATTTACATCCACTTACAACTGCTTAGAAAGTATGAATCACAACAATATTCGAATTTCAAAGCTAAACAGTTTACTTCCTACAACAGAAGTAGGAACTATACTATACTACACAAACTCTCTGGCGTGAGACCCACTGCAGTTTCTAGTGGTGCATCATGGAAGCCTTTTTGATGACAGTGCACATTCAATCACTCATTTCATCTACAAGTGAACAATACTATAAATAGTCCACTGTTTAAGTATACGAAATAGGGTGTATTAACGGGTCAGATACTCAATTTAGGAGCAAGTACAGAATTTATAATACTAGTAAACCTGAGAACAACGTGATCAAACACCTGTTTTCCTTATACTTATAGTTGGCTTAAGTGCAAATCTCACATTGAAACAACTCAAAAGAGTTAGATCAATTGCAGCCACTGCCATATGCTTGAGGTAGCATTCCATTCTACAGGTTTTCAGTTTGTTGGTGACATTAGGGAAGTGGACCATCATATGCAAATCAGTCTTAGCCCTACTCCAAAAAGAACTCCCCAGCCCCAGAGCCACCTCTTTTTTTTAGTAGTAGACAAGCAAGACCAAGCTTGTTTGAGACATGTTAAACCTCCTTGGTTAGGTGGCTCCTTGCGACCTTCAAGCACAATGGGGCAGATTTACCATTATTTCACGCAGTGCAATAAGCCACCTTGCTGCCCTGCCCTACGTGAAAGGGGAAAGGCAGGAATTTTCTGTATTTAACATGATGCAGCACATTCCTGTCCTTTCCATGCGCTGGCTCACAATCTGCTGCCTAGCTTCCATGCAGGCACCCTTGCACCATGTCAGGATTGTTTTTGTGCAGGTAGGGGCACTTTCCTGCATGAAAACAATCCTCAAAAGCAAAAAGGAATACAACAAGGAGAACAAGGAGAAATACATATATTTCTCCTTGTTGCGCCTCCCCTGGGAAGGAGGACCATTTTTATGCATTCCCAGGTTTACCAGTGCTGGGAAATCTGGGAATGCTCCAAAATCCATGGGTGGATGTGTAGTAACACACATGCCTCATCCATGGAACACTTCCCTGAGGCAGAGTTACACAAGGAAGCGATTTGCGCTGCCTTGCGTTACTCCAGATTTATCAAGTCACTCAGGGGCACGCAAGGTGGCCTTGCGTGGTTTGATAATTCTCACTTAGGTTTTGCGTCTCCTTTGCATGGTGCAAGGGTGACACAAAACCATAGTAAATTAGCCCTAACATTCTTAACTACCCTGAACTCTTGTCACCTGGATGCCTGACCAGCATCCGTGCTCAAAATGAGTTTTGCAACAAAAAAAAACAAGAGACACAAAATTTACAGTGCTGCTGCACATAGCACATGGTCATGGAGACATGGCCAATTCCAGGCCATTACGGGTGAAACTATGAAGAGAAGAAAGTACCTCCAGTATGTCGACCTGGGGCCGTATAACATAAAGTCCCCCGTGCACTTCGTTATTACAGAAGGGGCCGCAGACGCTTGTGCAGCCCCTTTTGTAATACCAATAGCGCTGGTGCACATAAAGCGCCAGCACTATCTTCAAGGGGGCATTCCCTTCTTTGCATGGGGGCGTCCCCCTTCAAATGAGGGAATCCCTTTGCCTCTGTGCCAGCACCGTATTACCGACGTGGGTGCAGAGGCAAAGAAGCCCTCAGGAGGCGCACTGACACTGCACCACATAAAAGGCGGCACACTGTCAGTGTGCCTCCTGAGAGCAGTCCTCTGCAGGGGGTAAAGGAGGTCCTATGGGCCCCCAGATATCCACTCTGTAAGGGTATCTCTATTCCCCTTTAAAAGTGCAGGCGGGTTTGCCTTCTGCACAGTGAAACACAAAGCAGCTTTAAAGAAGCCGCTCCATATGTCACGTGAATGCGCTGCCCCCAGGGCAGCACGAGTTCGCGGCTGCCATGGGGGCAGCGCATTACCCATAATGTGGTGCATTTTCCTTCATTGTACTGAGCACACCTTTTTAAAGATGTGCCCAGCACAATGAAGGAAAATGCGCCCCATGTGTAATGCAGCCCCAGAAGTGGCATTACAGCATTGATCTGCTTTCATGGAGACAAATGTGACACGCGTGATCTCATTCAGTTCTGGGAAACATGGTGTTCGAGGCAGATGATTTTGGCTAACTCAAATCCCACTAGGTATTAACTAGCGATTGCAGACAGCTGCCACGATGCATGTTCTTGGTCAATGTTGCTTCCATTTAGGTGGACATGGCTCTGAACCACCTAGTCACACCTTCATAGGTCAACATCCAGCTTTCCACAAAAAATAACCCTACCTTCCATGTGAGCCATTTTCATCCAGGTAAGCACCCCGTCCCTGATTAACGCATTCCTTTCTTTTGCTCAAATTTGCTAATGTTTATCTGTTCTTTTGCATGAGACTTGTAAGATGGGTTTTTTGTGCATGAATGACCATATGTCAGATGCACTATGTTCAGATTGGGCCTGTATGTATGAAGTTTTCTGTGTGCTTAAAAATATGTTTTGCTGTGCATGCCAATCTGGAAGTATGGCGTCTGTTTGTGCAATGGGTATCCAAATGCCATGTACGTTGGTAAGCAGTATGCAAGAGACAAACCTATTGTCTTTTCCAAAGCTTGTTTATCACGTTTGGTAGAAGGAAAGGCTGAGACAGTCATGTTTGTATTCTACTCTGCCTTACAGGTTGTAATCTGAACACATTTACAGCACCTATATGGAACCATGAGTTATAGAAATATCCTGCATTTTAAGTACAAACTAATATTGTGAGGGGAATGTACATGCCAAAAAATATTTTCACTGTAAGAAAGTTACATTCAATTGAAAGTATTAAGTACGTTTTGAAGATACTATCATATGTCTCACTTCCAGATAGTTTAATGTCCTCAAGAGTTCCAGCGCTATCTAAATCCAAGGCTGTAGGATGTCTTAAGCATATTTCTTTGAAACTAGATTTACAGGTCAAATTCAATTTATTTTCAAGGGCCCTCTGGGTTTATAGTCTAACTCAGGAGTCAAGCTCTTGTGCTGTGGATTTCCTGGAACAAACGCAGGATGCTTCTCAAGTGCCCCTGTCGCTTAGACTAAATCTCTTCCAAGTTTCAGACCAAAGATTATAACGAAGCTATTGCCATACGTCACATTCTTAGCCTTGCTGTCACTTAAAATGGCACCCCATAGCACCTTAATGGGATATGGCAAAAGCAGAAAAGAAATGTCGTAAGGAATGCAAAGTAAATATGCAGGGATATATAATTGGCTCCAAAGGAGAGGATGTTCATAAGGTAACATACTAGCCTCTTGTTTAGAGAAGGCTAAAACAAAGGACGCATTCAAAGCAATAGGTGCATGTGGGTGTGCAGCGCCTCTGTCTGTGAAACCAACACACACGGTGGGGCCAATTGATGAGATTCACATATATTTTTTGCCAATGGAATAAGAAATCCAAGAGGCCATTTCTCGAGTGTTGTGCTGTCGGTGCAGTGTCACCTAGGCTCAGAGGGGTACGGGCCCAGTCTGCTCTGCACTAACTGCTATTATTTTACATGAAGATGCAAATATTTCTGTTTTTACTTTTTTTTAATGAACAACTGCCTTTGTTCACTCTTCTGGTGGCGAACGAGAGACAGGCCCCACGCAGACAGCAGAGCAGCGCAAGACTCCGGAGGCTGTAACCCACACCGGGGCATTTACAGCTCGCAATCCATTTCTGTTTTGTGATTGGATGTCGTCATCCATCCAAGCGGGTTGAAGTACTGCTGGCACATGTGAGTAAAGTTGTCCTTCCGGGCTGGCAGTGATCACTCCCTCGGTAGGCGCGTCGCTCTTAATGAAGCAACCCACCTGTCTGGGACACGCCTGTTACCAGTTGCGGCTGCTGGAGGGAGTTTCGCCGGGCGGTGACGTGCGGCGGGGGAGGGGCAGGTTGGGGGGTAGTAAAAACCGGAATCCGGCTGAACACAGGTAAGTTAGCAAATAAATAAATAAAACGAATTTCGTAGCGCGCTGCATCGCCAAATGCGATGCAGCGCGCGCTGAAATTCGTTTTATTTATTTATTTGCTAACTACCTGTGTTCAGCCGGATTCAGTTACTACCCCCACCTGCCCCTCCCCGCCGCACGTCACCACCCGGCGGAACTCCCTCCAGGAGCCGGGACTGCCTGTTACACAGAGAAATGCCATGCAGCCAGGGCTTTTAGTGGGCCGGGTCTCACAGGGTCTGAGCACCGGCAGTTTTTTAAAGAGGGCCTCGAAATGGGTCTCTATCGGGCTCTGTTTTGTGCCTTTGCACAAGAGGTTCCGTTTTTTTCCCGGACTGCAGTGACAGCAGGCACATCATGTGCACGTGCTCACACTGCTCACTTCTCACTAGTGTGCGTGTGCTCACACTGCTCACTTCTCACTAGTGGAGAAGTTACGGCATGACGTCATGCCAGATGAGGGTTGTAGGGGAAGGGAAATCTTTTAAAAAGAGTCATTTTCTCTCTGGATTTCCCTTCTCTTTTTGAAACTAAGGAGCAGCAACATTGTCGTGGTGTCACCAGGGCTTTAAGTGGAAGCTTTTTCTATATGATATACAAGTAATAGTTTCTGCTTATTTATCCTATGCAACTAACCATTGACAAAGACAATAGTCCTGACTTATTGTAGGTATGATGTTACTTGTTGTATCATATATCTGGATGCAATGACAGAAACAGCAAAATACAAGTCCGGCGGCACACTATGCTAAGCACAGATTTTTAGCTTAGGTGTTTTAAGCCACGCCCTTAATTACATTAGCCATGCCCCTTTGATAGACCCTCCAGTTTTTTCATCCCACATAAAGCCCTGCATGCAGCCAGCTAGGACTTTAAGTGGGGCGGGTCCTTAAAAACTGACTTTGAAGCGGTTCCCTGGCGGATCCTATATTTACGTCCTTAACTTTTAACAGACAACGTTTCTCCACAATGGTTGTAAAACACTTAAATTAATCCATGTTAGTGATCCAATCCCTGTTTTTATTTCACATGTTTTACTTCATCTTGTGAAACTTAAGAGTATTTGTGTTAGTCAGATATTGAGTTTCTGATTTTTTTTTATTTCATGCAACATATGGCTGTTGTATAGCGCTTACTATGAACAGTGTCGTCTCTGGGTGTATGGATGAGTTGAGGCTGGGGGTGGGTAATTAAGATGGGGCATGGTTAAGAGCTCTGGAGCTGAGACTGAAGAGACAGTGCGAGGCGAATTCCCCACAGGGATTGTGCAAATCCAGTTCTTGTCCTCTATGCAGACCGTCCAGTGCAAGTGCCTCATATGTACCAATTGTAATAGTGGGAAAGTGTATGAAAGAAGTACATAGCTGTTGAAATGTTGAGAACCCCAAAGGAAAAGAAAATGAAGTTTTAAAGAGGAGAGGGCGGACTGTGTGTGTGAAGAGCTTTTTAAGTGAAGGAGATGAAATGAAGTATGTGCAAAAGAAGAAAACAAAAAGACAGACGTGAAAACGAAAATGTGTTGTATTATGCTTATGTACACCCAGAAAGAGAAATGCTAGTACAACATTTAAAATCATGAATGTACATTATGTTAATCAAATGTGAGTGTTGCTTTATGTATGTTAAAACTTCCCATAGCATTGTATTAATCACAAACTTTTGGCAGCGCAAAAGCCATAATGCTACATGTTGTGCATTGCATATTTTCCTGTAATGTAGCCTAGTTTTCAAAACCTGGCATGGGAATTGGCACTTTGTGAGAAGAATGGAAAGAAATGAGCGGTATTGTGTGTATGAATGTCTTCCCTTCATAGCCATTCTGTGCTTTTATGAGGGGAAGATCCTGACACCAGAACATTAGATGAGTTTCTGTCACGTTCTGTCATCTTACATGGACTTATACTGAGAAAGATTGTACTGACCATTTCTGGTTAGAGCCCTGGTCAGGTGAAAATACATCAGTTGTTTCATCTTTTGCTTTGCTATGCTATTTTGCATTAAATACTGGTTGGACTGTAGGCTTCCTAGTGTGCTGTGTCTCATTTTTAACAGCTTGTGCCTTGTGGTGGCAGGAACAGCCTCCACGAGGAGAAGCAGGAAAGCTCTGGACCGGAATCCACACAATGTCCCCTGGAGCCAGAACTAAAGAGAATCTTCTCCGAGGGAACGGGGGTGAACAGCCCAGCATTAATCCTGATAATTGGCCAAAAGGCAAGTGCAGAAAAAATCTAAAATGTAAATAAAAGTCTACCATTTATTGTTTGTTTGTTTCTTACTTGTATGACATGCATTCTTTTAGCTAATAGTCGAAACTGTGCACACAATTGTCATCATGGTAGGAGATGACAGGATAAAAATGAAAATGGTTGGGCTGGTAGGATTGGGAGGAGTCCAGGAAGCTAAATGATCATAAGTGTGATACCATGGTATAGAGCAACAGGGCTCTCAAAATAGTAATGGGGAAGATAGGCAGGAGAGCCAGGACCCGAAACATAGACCCCTGAAGGAAAAATGTGTGAGAGAAAGAGACCCTCTGCTCTAGTCACCCCACCACCTTCACAGCCCCACGGGCGTAGACTGAAGGTTTTTGAATGCAAGGAGATCTTTGGGTGTGAGTGCACTATATATTCCCTCCAGCCTTTATGAGATCACTTAGAAGAAATAATAACTGAGGTGAAACCTATTTTGCTTTCTGTTTCATCTCTAACCTCCTCCACGGGATGAGCTGTGAGCACAAGGCTTGCAGACTCTTTCCCTTTCAACCTAAGTGTGATTGTACTGAAGGGAATTGTGATTGGGGTAGGGCAGTCTAAAAGTAGCGAGCCCCCACCAAAAGGGACTCCTGCCCACATACTATGTACCAAAAATAAGATAAACACACATGAAAATGCATAAAGTAGTAGGTCAGACTTAAAAATGAGGCCAGAAGGAAGTCATTTACAAAGGGGTTGCCTGTGACATAGAGACATTAGCTAATCTGCAAAAGAGGCTGAAAGACCCCAAGAATAACATAGATGCTGAACAGTAGCCATTCTTAATCCAGTAGCATCAGGAAGGGTGCAAGCACCAGTATGAATCACACTTCAGGAGTATGAAAGATACCCAAGAAAAGTTAGAATAGAAATGAGTTGATTTAGTGATATAGTTAGTGCTTGTGCTTCAACTGCTCTGCCGCCTCCTTACCTAATTCCACAGATCACTGAAATACAATAGAAAAAAAAATGATACAAGCGTGGAGGATTTGTTGGACATATAATCATCATGTGCGCTAATGGGGAGGTGCAGTTGGAGTTGCACCT
Organism: Calotriton arnoldi; assembly: GCA_963921515.1. Classification (NCBI taxonomy): domain Eukaryota; kingdom Metazoa; phylum Chordata; class Amphibia; order Caudata; family Salamandridae; genus Calotriton; species Calotriton arnoldi. Next base: position 749,491 of record CAWUFW010007744.1, on the reverse strand, counting down.
GGAAAGGTAGCAGCACTCAGGGGACTGCTTTTGGCTGGAGCACAAGGATGTAACAGCCAAGTAAGAACAGAGATGTAATTAGCTGGCAGTAAAGTGACCAGGTGAGAGGCAGATTCTACTACTGTGATCTGTCCAGTGCATGCATGCATTATCTCCTGGGGTATAGGGACAAGTGTGAGTGAAGTCTTACAATCAATTGCAAAATTTTGAGAAAAACTGCAAGACGGCTGTCTAGAAGGCCTCCCCCTTCTCTTTACTCAAGTGATGCTGATTATGAGGGTCTGTCTCTTTCAGCTCTTCTCCCTCGGAACGACTAAAGTGTAAATTTGTTGTTCACATACAATGGACCCCTTCTGATTTAATGAGTATAAAGTACAATTCCCCAATATTCGAGAAAACCTGGCTCAGTTTCATAAAGAATGACAGCGTGTGCTTGAAGTGTATAGATACAACTGGGCACATGTAAGCTGTAAGAAATTGGGTTATTGGTTGAGGGTTGGAAGCCTCAATCAGGCAACAGCCACAATCCTTGTCAGGGTGAACTAAAAAAGTAATTCTTTTTAGTCGGTGCTTAACTCTCTGGTAGCTTGGCACAAAGCAGCAGGCTTAACTTAGAGGCAATGTGTAAAGTATTTATGCAGCAAGCAAACAATAATAAAGGTAGTAACACAACACAAGAAAAGTCCCAAACCAATTTAGAACAATGGAGTAAATTTTAATAAATAAACTGATACCAGAATGACACAAATCCAATCAGTAGAACCAGAGATAGTCAATTTTAGTGTTTTGGTTAGATACAGCACCTAAATGTACAAAGCACCAATCGCGGCCCTGCAAAGACTTCAAGAAGTCTGGGGTGACAAAAGACTAGTGTCAGATTCCTTTGGTGTGTTGGAGGCAAGCCCTTTGAAGTGTAAGTGAGGCAGGGACCAGCTCTGCCCCCAGCCACTCAAACAGGATGGCCCATCCTGCCTACACCTAGTCCCCTTTGTCTCACTGTCTGACAGGAAAACACAAACCCCAACAGCAGAGCAGTTCACACTCATGTGACCCAGGACACTGGCAAAGGCAAAAAAATAGTTAGGGTAGGAAAATGCCAACTTTCTAAATGTCAATAACGCGAAAAATGCAAATACTGACTGACTCTTTGAACACATTCAATTTTTTATGAACCCTCCATTTAATAGTGATCATGTGATTAATCTTTTCTACATTTTCAATTTTTAAAACAAATCATCATATACAGAAGCACATTACAACTGAATCTGACGAAAACAATTCACATCAATCCACCCAACAAACATAACCAACAATTCTTACACAAGTAAATCGAACCAAAACCCCCAAACTTTTTTTTTGGTGCATAATTTGGGCTCTTTGCTCTTTGCGGAGGGACGAGGAATTCCTGAAATCCGTCATTCGGGCACGAAGCGGAGTTGTTATTTTTCCTTTCGCGTGCCCGAGTTTTCTTTGGCATTAAACCCCGACCGCGAAGACTTTCAGGCCCCTTGCGAGCACGCGCAAGACTTCTCACACCGCTAGCGAGCTCCCGGGAGACTTTGTGCTCACTTGCATGGCTTCCAGCTGCGATTGCACCAATCTAGCGTTCTTAGAGCTGATTGCTATTGCAAACGGAGTGGTCGAGTAGCTTTTCTGCTTGAGAATGCAGCTGAGATATATTTGAAGTGGGTTTTCTTCTCAAATTGGCTGTTGGAGTTGTGTTTTTTTTGTGCGAGAAGCCATTTTTTTCAACTTTTTTTTTCAAACCAGAAGGAAGATTCCTAGAGACTCCAACTTCCTGTTCCTGTCCAGCAGGCTCATCCCAGTGCTTGGTCCCTCTCTTGGTCACTTTTCATTGGGATATGGAGCTGGAAGTATCACTCTCCTTGTCTGCTGCTGTATACCATTGCATTTAAGGACTTTGTTTTTGAGATATCACAAGCAAGTTGAAAAACTGGTATATAAGGGTGTTGTTTGTTTGACTGGGGGCATGCACCTGGGTTTATTTGTACTTTTATTCGATTTTTTAAATTTATTGTGGTGGGTGGCCTGCAGTTTTAGTAGGGGCCTAGTTTTTTTGTGCATGAAATGTATCTTCTTTTGCAAAGGAAAAATGTGGGACAGTTCAGTACATTTTCTTCTCCATGTTTTTCAATAAGTTTGCAATATTGATTGATTTAATTCACTATGTGGCCTAGCCTGCAAATGGGCCATCCAGCCAGTAGGCCCTGTTCTATTCATGGGTGCATGAAACAACTGTTTCTGTGGTGTCTGTAGATTTGAAACATCATTTAGGCCATGGATGGCATTGGATTAAAATATAAAAAGTGTTTTTTGTGGTATTTCACATTTTTTTCACCTGCAAACAGTGTTTAGGTGGGGTAATGCCTTTGGAGGATGTGTGTTGTTGTGAAAACTTTTAGCCCTGTTAATTTTCGTTTTTGGCATTGCTGAATGAAGGCTGTCTTCTCTGTGTTACCATGCCTCTTTTGTCTGGCCAGTCTGTGTGTGTGTGTATGTGTGTTTGGCGTAGCCCATTATTTGTCTTTGTTGTTCATTATGCCATGTGGCCAGGGGCCATTTTGTATAGTCGGTGTCCACCCTTGGCCTACATGTGTTCTTTGCTTTCCAGGCCTCCTGCTGGTTGTTGTTCTGACCATGTGGCTGGCGGCCTTTTTGTGTAGCCAACCAGTGTGCTTTCCCCATAGGCCTGCATGTCTTTCTCTGTTTGTGGCCTGCCTCCTTGCTGGTTGTTGTTGTTCTGAAGTTTCACCATGTGGATGGCAGCCATTTTGTGCAGCCAGCCAGTGTGATTTTGCATAGGTCTGCACGTCTTCTCTGTTTTGGCCATGCCTCCTTGCTGGTTGTTGTTGTTCTGACCATGTGGCTGGCGGCTATTTTGTATAGCCAGCCAGTGTGCTTTCCACATAGGCCTGCATATCTTCTCTTTGTTCCCCATGCCTCCTTGCTTGCTGTTTGAGCATGTGGCTGGTGGTCATTTTGCGTTGGCATCCAGTGTGCTTTTGACATAGGCTTGCATGTGTTGTTCTTCTATCATTATGTTGCGGCCATGCCTCCATGCTTGCTGGTTCACCATGTGGTCAGTCGGTGGCCATTTTGTGTAGGTAGTAGGGGTGGGCGGAGTTGATGGAGTACCACTACGTGGAATTCCACGGAGTTGCATAAAAACTCAGTGGAATTCTGCTCCGCTCTAAGGAAAACACAACGAGAGATAGAGACAGGAAAATGCTGAGGAAGAGATGCGGAAGAAACCGGAGACTAGGGCTAGCCAGGCAGAAGTTGAAGCAGGAGAGACCATGAAAAGACAAGTCAGGGGTGCCCTTGGCACTGCAGCGCGCTGCTATCAAGGAGGCACCTCTCGGAGAGATCTGTGGTGGGGGGCCTCGGGATGCCCATACTTCTTAGAATTGGCACTCCGCAGACACCGCTCCTCTGTTTCACAGAATCAGAGAATGCAGGCAGCAGACCCCAGACCCCAGACTGCCACCTGCTTTACAGCACTTACCTGGGTCTGATGTTCTCCGCTGTGCCTGGGATGCCCTCCTCCTCTCCTGGTCTCCTCACCGTCCTCGGTGGAAAAGCAAACCCCCTACGCTGTACGACTTGCGAGGACTGCGCATGCGCATACGCGCATGCGCAGTCCTCACAAGACGTACAGCGTAGGGGGTTTGCTTTTGCACCTAGGATGGCGAGGAGACCAGGACAGGAGGAGGGCAGGCCGGGTACGGTGGAGAACGCCAGACCCAGGTAAGGCCTGGTCCTCCTCACCCCTTAACTCTCTCCACGGGGTGGGCAGCAGAGGCAAACTCCGCCCCACCGCAGAATCTGAGTTTTTGCCTGAACTCCGTGTTCCCAGCAGAGCGCGGAGTTGGCAAAACTCTGCAAACTCCGCTGGCAGAGCAGAGTTCGCCACCCACCCTTGGTAGGAAGCCAGTGTGCTTTTGGCACAGGCCTGCATGTCTTCTTCTCTTTGTTCCCATTCCCAATGACTATTTACTCTGTGTTGTTGTTGTTGTTGTTGATGACCATGTGGCAATGGCAGGCAGCCATTTTGTGTGTCCAGCCAGTGTGGCCCTTTGCCATATGTTTGCACGGATGGTTGAGCTATGAGATAGCAGTTTAATAAATTAAAATGAATGATATGCTTGAGATGATGTCACTCATTTACAATTTTCTTAATTTTATTTTTGTTCAATTTTTGTATAATATTTTTATTTTTTAATTTTGTACTTTTTTATATATATTTTTTGTTTTAGATTTTTTTTCTTCCCATTTTCATAACATATGGCATCAATGAATCAACCCCAGGTATGCTATTGGTACACAACAGCAATAATTGTGTATGGATTATTCGATTGTCATTTGTCAGCTGCACCTCCCTGAGTGCCACATCCCACGTGATGCATTGCACATAAAGCAAACAGTTGCAATTGTATTGTTTTGTTCTTCTTGTTGCTCTTTCTAATCCTTCCTGAGTGTACAGTCACCATGAAAGTTTATGTTGTTGTAGTTTTCCGTTTTACGAATGAACACTGTATACAATTGTAAATTGTTTATAATAAGTTAAGTAACCACACTAAATGATATTATTTGTTTGTACTGCAACTTCAACTGCAACAATGCCACGTTTCACTGATGTTTTTCTTGCTTGTTTGCTTTTAGGTTCACAAAAGAAGAGACATCACCCACAGTACTGCCAGACAGAAGGCCTGTGCATGACTGACTGAGCAACACAGTCATCTCTTCAACTTGTTGTGAAGCTAAGTGCCACTGCCAACTGACAGCTTCAAGATGGCCCCAAAGAAAGGTGCTGCCAAGAGAGTGACTAGTGGGGATCAGAAGAAGCAGATTTTCACCACTGGCATGCCGACTGCAACCTTTTTCAGGAAAGTTGTGCCTGCCGCACCAGGCTCCGGCGAGCAAGCTTAGAGCAGTACTCCTGCATCAACAGCACCACCTCCCCAACCTAAGCCCAGGACCATGTCTGTCAGTGAGGCAGCCAGTGCACTCATGTCAACGCCAACAAGTAGTGATGTTGAACTGGATTTGTCTCTTTCGCAAAGTAGTACACAATTGTTTTAGGAAACACAGCAAAGTGGACAGCAGGTGCAGTCAGCAATGGTTTTGTCTGATATTGGAGCAAAACAGGAGGTTGAGCTTTCTTCAGATAAGAAGTTGAACCTCCTCTTTTAGAATCATTGGCTCCCACATCTCCAGCAAGGAAAAGGAAGGGTACTACAGCACCATCTTCTCCAAGCACCACTTCTGATGATGGTGATAGGGACATGGAGTGGATCCCGACAGAGACCAGAAGACAACAAGAGAGGCAAGGGAGAAGAAAAGTTCCAGAAAGACTTTGACTTATGGAAGGGGATGAAAAGGAGGATGATGATGACGATGTAGCCATGGTGGAAGGTGACACAGAGGAATCTGACATTGCTGTTCAGCCTGCTCTGAGGGATGTAGCACAGGTAGCACCACCACCAGCTCCATTATTTGCAAAGTCCTAGCTGAGACCATCACCAACCCCTGCCTCAGGAGAAGCAGAGAGGCAATCGATGACATGCTCACCTACCTCCAGTTTGTCTTCAGGCATTGGCAGTGGCCTGGTAAAAAAGTACTACTCCCCAGTTTGGGACTTATTTACAGTTAGCAAAGAGGGGGAGCACATTGCAGTATGCAGCATTTGCCACACAAATGTTCGGCGAGCTAAGCCTGATACACATTATGGTACTGAAGGCCAGATAACCCATATGAAAAAACACCACACAATCAAGTGGTAGCCAGGAGGAGCACCTTAAAAAATTGCTGAACATGGTTGTGGTGGTGGGGAGAGCCAGGGAACATCTACAAGTCCAATCACAGGGGAGGGTGATGATGATGAGGAAGAAGAGGGTGGCATCTTCTTCACACAAAGCAGCCCTCTCCCCTGCAGTGTGCCAGCAGATTCACCCACCTCAGCGATAATCACAATTGCACAGGAAGACTCAGAGTGAGATGATGGAGACACCGTGGCAAATAGTGACGGCCCCATCACCACCACGCACATTAAGTCTACCACTAGCATTTACTTCTCAAAAGATGCCTGTGTCAGTGCCCCAAAAAAAGAAGAAAATCCAGGCTACTATTACGGGCGTGTTTAGGTAGTAGGGGCCCTACAAGCAAAACCACCCAACCGCACGTATGGACAATGGGAAGCTGGCAAAAATGTTAGCGCTGGACCTCCTCTCTTTTTCATTTGTCGAAGGAGTGGGATTTTTAGAATTTGTGGCAGCCTTCTGCCCAAAATGGAAGGTACCAAGCAGAACCTATTTTGCCAGAGTGGCTGTTCCAGCGCTGAATCAGGATGTGCTGCAGTTGGTTGGACAAGCTTTGCAGCAAAGTGTTGTACACACTATCCACCTGACAACAGACATGTGGACCAGTTGTCAGGCAACTAATTACATGTGCATCACTGCACACTGGATCTCTTTTGCAGGGGTAAAGCAAAAGATTTCTTCAGGTCTTGGCCCTGAAGAAAGTTTTAAGAGCGCTCGGCGGCATGCAACAGTGGCCATGTTTGCCATGGAGAGATCACATACAGCTGAAAACATCTTGGAGGAATTTAACAGCAAGGTTTTAAGAATGGCTGCGACCCAGAGGTCTTAGAATTGGATTTGTTGCCACGGACAATGGCAGTAACATAGTCAATGCCATGTCAGACGGAGGCTATTTCAGGGTCCTGTGTTTGGCCCATTGCATCAAGCTATTGGTGCAAGACTTTCTCATAAAGGAAGACATAGTCAGCAACATACTGACCACCTGCAGAAAAATATGCAATCATTTCAGCCATTCTTTTAAAGCCCGGAAGCAGCTGCAGATTATTCAGCGTAATAATAGAGCACCAGTTAAAGCCCTGATACAGGAGTTGCCAACACGTTGGAATTTCACCTTTTACATGCTGCAATATCTGTTTCAGCAGTACAAACAGATCAATGACTATGTCATTCAAAGAAGAGTGGATGCAGTTGGGAAAGCCATGACCATGGATGCTGACAAATGGGGCCTAGTCAAAAGCCTGACACAGATACTACTCCCTCTTGAGGTTTTCATGCGGGAAGTTAGGAAGGAGTACAGTAAGATGGGCCAAGCTATCCCATTGGTGCATCTCCTACAAGACCAGGTAAAGAAGGCATCTGAAAGGTTCGCCCATGCAGGTGTGAATGAAAACACAGAAGCACATGCCTTGGTTGAGAGCTTAGTCCTGCGCTTGGCTTCTAGTATAAGGCTGCAACATGACATCATCGAGTCCAAAGAGTACATATGTGCCACATTACTTGATCCACGGTACAAAAAAATTCTGCCTCCTTTCATCCCTTTTTCTGAAGGGGATGTTTTCAAATACACGAGGGGGATTGTAGAGCATGCCAGAGACTTGGAAGAAGAATAGCTGGAACTTAGAGTCCCATCCTTCAGTTCTGGGGTGCCACTTTCAACTTCCAGAGAGGCAGTCTTCTCTCACAGCAGCCAACTACACCATCAACCAGAACACCGGCAACAACAGCAAAAGAAGGACCGGACCCAACCTCTGCATTGTATAGGTTTCAATTGGCAGGGCTCAAGCCCAGTGCAGAGGTGATGGCAAAACAGGTAGAGCAAGTGGCAGCACCAATGACCATTTACAGGATGTTCAGGAGTATCTGGATGATCCAAAAGAGGTCTATGTGGATCAAAATCCATTGATGTATTGTTATGGGAAGAGGCGTCAATGTCCAGAGGTCAGCAGGCTGGAAATAAAGTATCTGGATTGTCCCGTCACTGGTGTGTCTGCTGAATGTGTGTTCAGTGCAGCTGGTGCGGTCGTCACAGTGAGAAGGACCAGTCTCTCACCTCAAAATGTGGAGAGATTGACTATGATCAAAATGAACCAACATTTTATACCACACAATTACACCATTCCTGAAATAGCAGCACAGGAAGAGGAAGAGGGTGATTGGTCCGAAATTGAATCAAATGTGTTAGCTGACCAACTTATGGGTGAACCACCTAAGTTTGAGGACAAACTCTACTTCCCGACTAAGTATGCCAGTGCCCCCATAGAACTTTTAGAATTTTCTTGTTGAACTTAGTTCTTTCTTTGCAAAAAAACAACAAAAACAAATTAGCTAAAGGAGCATTATTATTTTTGTGTCAGATTTATGCTGCCCCACATTTTTTTTATTAGTCATATATATATTGCCGGATTGCAGTTGAATCAGTGTGCATTGAAGAAGCCTCCACAATTCTTTCGTGGCATTGGGGAGAATGGGTGCCCCCCCCTGCATGCCTATTGCCTAATGCCCATCCCTTTTTGCATCACTTAGTACTAGAAGGGCTGCCCAATAAAATCATTTATTATGTACACGACTGTCTGCCAATACCAAATTCCAATGTATTGCCTGCATCAAAGATGATTGAATACTTAATACCTGAACTACCCGTGCTTGGATTGGATGAGGTAACTTCAACTATTGAAACAGTGAGTGACTGATTGCGTGAGGGATGATTTAAGTTGATTGATTATTCATGAGGTGACGGACACTGAGGGAGGGTGTGTTTTGAACTGTAATATGGGAAATTTCTTGAGATGATTATTGATTTGAGTTGTTTGGGGCTTGAGTGATGGGTGCTTATTTTTTCCCCTGAAGGTGATGATCAGTCCTTTCACACTTAGCCAGATTTAATTAATTGCAGGGGTGTTCTCCTTTTTCTGTGTTCTTCAGCCACCAGAACAGTCACTTAAGTTATCAAACAAAAATGTATGCAAAATACTGCAATTCTGTTTCATTCTCTACTTGTTCTTCAACAGCAGTGCACTGCACTTCACGTCTATCTTGCTCGGGTCCTCGTGGTTCATGATGATGATGCTGACTGGTCTGGTACAGGGTAACTCGGAGTCACTCAGGACTGGAGGAGTATCATTGAAGAACTCAGGGAGGGACTGGGAGCTGCAGGACTACCTCATCAACAGCAAGAAGCAAGAAGTTATCGACTATCTACTTCAGTTCAAATGTAAACCAAGAGTCTGAGGCCTAGTACTCAGGTATGTGGAATAGAGAGAGGTGATTTCTGAAATGCTGCTCTTTGTGTGTGTGTTAGACTTGTGGCAAAACTGAAACTCTGAGTCCCCCTCTTGTTTTTTTTGCTCTGTCTTTGAGTCTTCTTATCTTGATAAACTCCTCATGAAGTTTACCTTCCTTCTGTCCTTCTTCTTGACTATAAAATATAGTTTCTCTTTTACAATCTGCAGGCCTTCTTCTAGTCTCCTTCATGAACGAAAGGCGAAAGCTAGCTGAGCTCAACAACACTCTTGCTTACCTACCTGACCAGTGCAGAGAGGCCCCAAAGAGTGGACATTCCCCAGTAGAAGTCAAACGCGCCACCCAATTTTGCAATACAGTATCATTTTCTTTTAACAATCATATTAACTAAGAGAAGTGGGTGGGTGGGTTCACTCCCTACCCTAGAAGACAGAACATTTAGATATATGGTAAATTGGGTCTCGGGGGCAGAAGGACTGTTTGCAATGCATGTATCTGTACTCTGTCATACTCATTCCTCTGTTTCCTTCTGACAACAGATTGATGGCGAATGATGTGCTGCTGCTTATTGCCCAGATGGATGTTGGCCTTGTGTTGTAGTGTTTGTCTTTGTCAAACCTGTCTCCAAATCCCATTATCCATCCATTCATCAAACCCCTAACCCTCTTCCCCGAGCTGTGTGATTTATTGAGGTGTGGCTTAAATTACACCATCAATTGATCACACACTTGGTGGGGTGGGTGTGGTGAAAGCAACACCAACTTACTGTAGAATCTTCGAAGCAGTAGCCCACACCAGCCCATATCCAACCCGCGCATTAAAATGATCCATCGTTTTTTAGATATAGAATAAAGAACTTCAGTCGTCAGCATCATTATCATTAAGGCCTTGTGTTGCCTAACCGTAAAGTAAACGCCTGACCTAAGCTTGTCGACTCCAGACTTTGAGTACATTTTTGATAACTCAAGGATTTCACAAATAATACTGCTAGCTTCACATTAGCCAAAACTTACTAGTATTGCTATTTTTCTATTTCTAGCACAATCAGGCATTCTCATTGTGTCATCATCATCACATAGTACTCAGGTGGTGTCAATTCTTCGGAAATTTTTGATAAATATTTAACCCACTTACTCAGTCTTTCTACTTCCATTTAGTTGCCTACGATGGGTAATCAATCAATGATTCAGATCAATCCTACTGTTGGAGCTCACCTGGGTAGAACTGGAAGTGGGACCACGCTTGTGAAGTTGTGATGCCTCCCCTGTTATTGCTGCACATATATTTAGGTAAGACATCTAGTATGGATGTAATTTAATTTAGTAAGAAATAAATTGACTGCTACTGTTTTTTATCTAGATAGTTCAGACCCTCGACTCAATATAGCCTGGGTCATCTCATCAGGGCAGCATTCCCCATAATGGTCAAGGTAGCGAAGTATAAGCCTAGACTCTATAATTAAGTGCTATACTATCTATAGTCTTAAGTTATAAGCACATAAACAGGCTGCGTAAAACTACTTGAAGGCAGCAGTGCAGAGTAAAAGTAAACTAAACTACTTCAGGCATAAATTTAGATTATAAAAAATAGTTTGCCCCTTTATTTACTTACAGAGCAACCCACCCTTTCCACCCAAACAAAATGCCCACCACTCTCCCAAGCAAAACTGACCCAATCCCCAAAACTCAAAATGTTCAAGAAAGTCTCTCGAGTCCCTCTCCCAACTCCCTTCCCACCCTCTCAACCCAGCCACAACAAACAACAAATCCCTGCCACCAAAACAAAACATTAAAAAAGGTCTAAAAGAGGCCATTATGGATGTTGGTCTGGAGCTGGTCCATGCTCTGGTCCATCGAGGTGACCCGGCCCTTAATAGTGTCCAGCCGCTTCAGGATGCAGTGCAGCAATGGCCTGTTGCCATTCTGGTGGGGGGTGGTAGCACTTGGCTGGTGGCGGCACTGATGATGGGATGGCTGGGAGGCTGGAGGCTGAGTGGGACCGGCAGCTGTGCGTTTCTTCCTCCTCCTCTTCCAGGACCACCAGCCTCCCGTATTCCTACTGGATGCGCTCCAGCCTCTGCCACTGCAAACGGGCTGTTCTCTCTTGCCTGTCGGGTGGCCTGGCTGGACCAGCAGGAGCAGCTATATTGAGAAAAACAAAAAAGACAAATTGTAATTAATGCTCTGTGCAAACAATTGTTTTAAATAACTGCATGGCACACTAGCAGTACATTGCTGGTCCCTTAGGGCACTTGGAATGTATTTGATGTGATGATTATGATTAGGAGAATCACAATTTTATGTTTTCTTTTACCCACATATGTTGCCAAACATAAAAAAAGCAGTGACTGTGTGGCATAAAAGTAACAGGATTAAAAAAACAGTGATTCAATTATTTGTTTCTTCTAAAGGCTATTCAAGTAACTATAAACAGAGTCAGACACTTTGAGTTGAAAACAAAATGAGTTCTCATTGATGAGTATGGCATTATGCACTATTATGGTGTACAAGTTGTGTATGCTAAAATAATGAAGCCATTCTCATTGCTAGCCAGCGCATCTGCAAGTTTGCTACTGGCTGCAGCTATAGTTGACAATTATCTATTTTTAATTCCAATGGCCCTGCTCTTCACCAAATGCATTTCTGTTTCTACCCTGTCTCCAAAGAGGCTGATGACTAATAAATAATTACTACATCTGTTACACACCTCATGTATGAAATGCAGATATTAATATATTATCCTGTCTGCCGTAAGTAGACGTTGAGGAAAATAAATCTAATTGACTGCACTACAGGTAAAGGAATGGATTATATAGATGTTATTTGGCACATCAGTCTCTGTGTATCCCATATGCCAAACTTGACATCAAATCATGCACTTACTCCCACTTTACTCTGAGGCCTCACCCGCCACCACGTTTTCCAACAAATTAATTTGCTGGGCAAGAACCAAGAAAAGGAAACTTGATTTTCTCTACTGCATGGGGAAGGGTAAAGGGATTAGACAGGTAGGGTAGAGCTTTTTAATATATAATAGAGGGGCCGCTACACTGAACATCGATTCATCATCTTTGGCTTATTCAGTTACGGTTCAATTCAAAGGGGAAAAATCTGAACAAGTGTAAATTAATCTGTTATGGGAAACCATGATATATGTTCTGAAATTACTTCACATGGGTATCGCATGATTAAATGTGGCACATGCCAAGAATGGCCCACCCACCATTTCACTCATATTCCATTTCCTTTCTTTTAAGTTACCTTCCGTTCTTTCAAGTCTCCCTCAAGTCATAAAAGCACATTAGGTGAGATTTTGCTGCATTGCAGATAGAAGAGTCCATAATAATAGCTCAACCACTGCTGTGGCTGGTAAAGCTGGCTGGGGTTCACCTCACAGTCATTTTTTATGATGACAGCAACGCTATGGCAATAGCTAGTCAGCATAGTAATTGCAAGAAATATGTGACCTACCAGTGCCCGTCCCTGCTGCCACTTCTCCCCATGCAACTGACCCATCGCCATCTCCTCCTGCAGCGGCACTAGAGCTGGCATCACTGATGTTCTGTGTGGCTAGAATATAAAACATTTAACATAATTTAGATACCAGATACGCAACCCCAAATACAACAGCAATGCAGCACTACAGCTCAGTTGGGACGTATTTTCCAAATATCACTCCGGGTATTTTTGATGGTTTGTTCACAAAGTTAGACAAGCCAGGCATAGAATAACGGTCACTGAAAAACCTATGGTGTTGGGTGGAAAATGCAATGCCAGGGGGACCTCATACTTTTTTTCCAGCCTTGCTGCACTGTCATTGGAAACTGGTGGTGTACTGTAACTATAAATGAACGGGTCTGCAGCACACTACACTGGGGGGGGGTTCCATGATGACCATGGCCACTGTCTCGTGAACTGAACTGTGTTGGAGCTAGGCATAATCAGGAAAAGGAAAGCCTTCTGAACAAACAGACATGGTGATTTTTGTATTTAAAATACTTGCTTACTTGGGTCTGCTATCTGAAGCTTCATGAATCACGATAGATAGCACCAACATTCCAATAGAACTATAAATACCCCAACATTCTATGGTTCTACCCTAAGAGTCCACAACAATCATAAAAGGACTTACTGGGATCTACAGAGCCCTCTGTAGTGGTGCTGGTGGTCAGTGCCGGCTGACCAGCTTGCCCGGGACCCTCCAAATCGTCCCTCTTCTTGCCCTTGGGTGCTGATAAAAGAAATGAAGAAGATAAATAAAAATAGATAATTGATTCTGTTAATAATCTCTACAAAATGTTTTATGAAAAGCAAACACAGTCACTAAAACAGATCACCTATAGTACTACTAGTTTCAACTCAAGTCTATCGACTGTCGGTAAATCCATATTCCAAATCTTCTTAACAAAACCTACATTTGGAACTAATGTATTGCAGTGAATGATCTTTGATTTTATTCTATTCCCATTTCTCAACACCCTTGCTGAGCAAACTCAGTCTCCAGTTTTGCTATGCATAGACGCATACTTCACATCATCACTGTGAATTCAATTAAATAAGCTGGAACTGTACGAGCTACATAAACAAAGTTACATAGAGAACGCTCTACTCAGTGATTCACTATAGTGACAAAAGAAACAGTCTGCAATGGCTTCTTAATTAATCAGCCAAAGCAAGCGCCTGATGAATGCAATTAGGTAGCTGCACCTGCCTAGCCGAAACTAGAAACACAATGATATCACACAATAATATACCAGCGTAAACACTAAACATAACTTACCTCTGAGTGTGAGCAGCATGCTATTCAGAATTGTTTTTGCATTGTAGAACACAAACACAACAAATAATACTGACTGAGCTCCAGAATTTTGATGCCTAGCAGGTCGAGCAGGTCCTGCTCCCGGTTGAGAATGTTGGCCCAGGGGTACCTCAGCTACAGGGCAGTGAGCCGAACCTTGCTGGTGCGCCTCACGCACCAGCACACCATCCCCCAGTGCCACCGATGCTCTTGCAGGGAGTAGACGCTACAGGGCCTGCTGCCAGGTTAGAGAGGGCATGGCACTGCATAAAAAAACTTAGTGCTGCCACCTCCTCCTCTCCAAAGATCACCTAGTGGGACGCACACCTTTGCGGCGGCGCTGCCCGCATGGAAGCCACCCCTCTGCCATGGTGCTGGGTGGGAAAATAATAAATTAGAAGGAAAAGGAAGGGAAATTAAAGAAGAAAGAAATAAGAAAAGAAAGGGAAATAAACTAAGTCAAAAAAGTCCCAAAAACACAAAACAATGTACAGGAAAACGTAAAATACACAAACATAAAGACGCACACTATTGTAAAAAGTAAAAATTAGGGGTAGGAAAGTAATAAAGGAGAAGGATCACAAAGATTAACGAGAGATAAAAAATTAGGCCCACCACCATAACAGAGAGCAGAAAAACAAGGTGGCCGCACCCATTCGGACCACGTGGTGCTGTTTGCGCATGATTTATAATGCAAGCACACTTCAGGACCACGTAGTGTAGAGCGCGTGGATGCACTCCGCGTTCCCAGCACAACGTGAGCAGGCGTGCTGGGAAACTCTGCCGGAATGCAAAACTCTGCGTAGAGTATTTTGTGACTCCGCAGAATTCCGCGTAGTGGGACTCCGCGCACTCCGCCCCATCCCTACTTAAAATCCAACTTTACCATAAAGGGGGATTTCAAATTACAATTCATTGAGTCAAACATGACATGTCTACCTACTCCCAATCAAACGTTAGCACTTATTAAATATAATAAGGTAACTCAACTTTACTTATTGGGAGAATCAAGCCTCACAGTAGTGAAAAACAAATTTAGGTGTTTTTCACTGCCAGGAGAGGTAAAACTTAAAATGCACATGTCCTGCTTTTTAAAATGCAATGCACCCTACCCTATAGGCCTATAGGGGTGACTTATATGTATTGAAAGGAAGGTTTAAGACTGGCAAAAAGATTTATTTTACCAAGTCGAAATGGCAGTTTAAAAATGCACTATAGGCAGCAGGGGCATGCCCACAACATGTTTTAAGTTGCTATTGGATGCAAAGGGAAATCCTGACATCAGGAGAGACTCCCATAAAAATGGGCAGCATGTTCAAAGTCTTTTAAGTGCTTTGCAATTATGAAAGAAGGTGGATGTGGCAAAAACCCACCAACACCCCCAGGATGGTGTTTCAAGGGCCAATGCCCTAGCCAATTCTATTCTGCTGCAAAAATGCCACCATGCTTAAAACTGCTAATTTTGCCATCTGTGTTGTAAAAACGGATGGATTCATGGATGCAGAGAGCAGGTCTAGTCCCTCTCACTTCCAGGCAAGAAGCAGCAGGCCAACACAGCAGAGCAGGTAGCAAAATGTCAGTCCCTCCTACACCAAAGCAAACAGCTGGCCAACACAGCAAAGCAATTAGCAAAGTGGCAGTCCCTCCTGCAGCACAGCAGTTTTTCTTCCAGGCAGAATGTCCTTGGTTTCAACAAAGTTTTGATCTGGTGGTGTCAGGGGTCCGGTACTTATACCCAAATGTGCCTTTGAAGTGGGGGAGACATCAAAGAGGCCTTTGAAGATCATAAGGTCCCTGCCTTTCTGGCCCTGGCTTCAGACTGACTACAGGGGTTATGCAGCTCTATGTGTGGGGACAGGCACAGCCCTATTCAGTTGCAGGTGTCAGCTCCTCCCTCCCAATCTACCTCAGGAAGGCCCAACAGCCTGGCAATGGACCTTCAGGATGCAAATGCCACACCCCTCTCTCTTTTTGTGGCTGCCTGGAGGGAATGCACAAAGTTTCTCAAAAAGGAGGAACCAGGATCTTCTAACTAGGTCCTGCACAGATGCTCCTAATTAAAGGTATGGAAAAATGATAATTTGCAGTTCCTAAGGTGGAGGAGTGTTCAGGTCTCTTATGGATTGCCCTCACACACGCCGAAGGATGTCATGCTTCATCATAGGGCTTGTGCTCCTCATCGGGCCGGTGCTGCAATGCCCGACGGGCACCCGCGAAGGGGCTCTTTGCTGAAGATCTTTTTTTGAAGAAGCCGTATGGTGTGTGAGGGTATGTGGTTAGGGTAGTGGGGTGAGTGTGTGCTGTGATTTAAAATAGGTCTAGTACTACCCTATGTAAAAAGGTTTTTATTCTGAGGGTGCACTATTCTAGCTAAAATGGGTGAGCCCTGTCTGGAGACAATGCTCCTACAGGGTCTGATTGGTGTAAATGGTCGACATGTTTCTTGCCTTACAGCCCCTAACGGGTCTAGCGGCAATTCATCAGGACCGGTATCTAGAAGGAAGAGAAGGTGATCCTAACTCTTACACCACCGCAATGCTGGTGCAAGGCATCGTGGTGTCACCAGCGTTGATTATAGGGTACCAGGACGTTTAGCCTGGAATAGTTGAGACCCCAAGGTTTGAGGTCGAATGCTGACGGGATTTTACAGAGCACTTCGTTGCTCGGTCGTGAGGGTGGCATGCAACTAGCAATCATCCTACCCCTACTCTGGGAATGCACAAAGCCCAGCTGTCACCCAACCCAGACTTGCATTAAGATGTAGGCAGAGGCACAGAATAGTTAAAGTAAGAAAATGCCAACTTTCTAAAACTGCCATCTTCAGACTTACAATTTAAAATCCGACTTTACCATAAGTTGTGATTTTAAATTATGAGTCCATATACACCAAACTCCAAATCTCTATCTTTTCCCAATTGGATATTGCACTTCAAAGATGTTTTTAGGCAATCCTAATGTTAACCTGTGGGAGAGATAGGCCTTACAATAGTGAAAAGCAAATTTAGCAGTTTTGCACTACCAGGACATGGAGAACTCATGTCCTACCTTTTTTAATACATTGCACACTGCTCATAGGGCTGCCTAGGGTTTACCTTAGGGGTGACTTATATGTAAAAAAAGGGACGGTTTGGGCCTGGCAAGTAGGTTAACTTTCCAGGTGAAATTGCAGTTTAAACTGCACATACAGGCTCTCCATTGGCAGTCCTGATCCATGTTTAAAGGGCTACTGAGTGGGTGGTACAACCAGTACTGCAGGCCCACTAGTAGCATTTAATTTATAGACCCTGGACACATATTGTACACTTTACTAGTGACTTATAAGTAAATTAGATATGGCAATTGTGGATAAGCCAATGTTACCATGTTTTGAGTACAGAGCATATGCACTTTAGTACTGGTTAGCAGTGGAAAAGTGCCCCAAATCCTAAAGCCAGCAAAAATGAAGTCAGCAAAACAGGAGGTCGGAACGCTAAAAGTAAGGGGAAACCTCGCCAAGAATGCCAGGCATAATATGTGCTGCGACAAACCATTGGTATGCTCCTGTGCTTTCTTCCATACTCTAATGTTATTGCTAGTCCTGTGCCTGTCATTTATTAATGCAAAAAAGGGGATACATTTATTCTCACTGTTTACTATCCCCCTGGGGCCCCATTTGTCAACATCGAGATTTGTTTTCTACAACTACCTAAATATGCTAATTATTCCTATGTGCGTGTTATAGTCTGCATGTTCTCACAATGGGTGGAAGCATACCCATGTGCCTACACAATCTCTGTCACTGTCGCTAAATGATTACTCAGAGATTTTATCCCTAGATTCAGAATACCAATTCGAATTAGCAGTGATGAAAGGCCACGTTTTGTGTCTGCAGTAGTACTTGCTGCTCTTCCAAGGCCTGTGGCTGTTTCCAAAGTAACTGCTGACTGCTGATGCTGCCTGTGCTGCAGCCTCTTCACCTGCTGGTGGGTCAAAAACTTAATGCCCACCTCCTCTGCCTTCTCCCTCATTGTATGATGCTGCCCTGGCAGCCTTTCATCATTCCTGCATCCATCCATGATAGGCAGCCAGAAGGAGGCAGCATCAGATTCCTCTATGTGTCTGGCCTGCTAGCTTTATCACTGCCCTGAGCATCTGGCTGGTGGTGGGGTACATTCTTGCTGTGGAATGGGGAGTCAATCCTAGACTGAACTGTGCTGAAACTCTCCTGGTACGAACCAGTTGTTCAGCCTACAATCCTATGTGTTATTACTGGAAAAGTCCAGACATACCATTATCTCCTCCTTTTGCTGGATTTGCACACACATGCATGTAGATATAGGAGATAGTATCCCTTTGATTATAGTGGCAAGCACCTTTAATGACACCTGCATGCCGTTTTTCCACCTCAGATGTAAAACATTGTCAAAATGTTGCAATAGTTTGTGAATAAAGACATGCCTGAACCTTGGCCTTGCTAAAACCAGGCTGAACAAACCTTTGGATCTTTGAAAGAAGCATTGTCTTCTGCACCTGCATTGGGATTACCTGATTATGCTAAACATTTCATTTTGCATTGCCTGCCCCTGAGAGAGAGAGTTTGGCTTTAGACATCCCAGTCCAAGACTTACGCGATAAAAAATAATTGGCAGCAATCTTGCTTGATGCAGAGAAAGCTTTCGATAGGGTCTCCTGGCACTTTCTTGGGCTTACTATGCAGAGGAAGGGGATCGCCCAAACTTCATCAGGGCAGTTAGGTCCCTGCATATAAACCCTGTGGCTAGAGTCAGTATAAATGGGGAATCATCTGGACTCCTGAGCATTACAAAAGGGATGCAGCAGGGTTGCCCCTGCTCTCCACTGCTCTTTGCACTGTATATTGATCCCTTTTTACAAAAGCTGGAAGGTAATCCAAATATACTCCCTGTGCCAATGTAAGGTCATAGTCCCTCTGTTTTGGCTTATGCCGATGACGTGGCGGTGGTCACCCCGGACCCTGACATAGCCATAAAAACCATAGAGGAAGAAGCAGCAGCTTTCGGGGAACTCTCAGGGTACTCCCTGAACAGGGGGAAAACGCAGACAGTTATTAACGAACATGTCTTAACAATGGACAGTAGGGTGGTTGAGAGTGGTAACTATCTGGGGGTTATAACTAAGGCGGACTTGGACACCATTGTGGACGAGAACATAACACCTGTTGTGGAAAAAATTAAGCTTAATCTGAGGAAGTTGGATAACCTGCATTTAACGTTGGTAGGTAGGTGCAATTTAGTAAAAATTGTTTCCTTCCCCAAATTAATGGACCTGGTGAGAGCCATTCCCCTTCTATTTCCCAACTAGTGGTTAAAAAAATTTGAAAATACATTCTCTCAATTTATATGGGCCTACTCAAGACCTAGAAGATCGGTCAAATAGTTGACACTCCCCATAGAACGTGGTGGTTTGGCTTTACCTAATCTAAAGCTATATTATTGGGCTACAGCGCTAGCACACTTTACGATCCTTTTGAGAGATCCCCCCAGCGAGAATCCACCGCTGCATCCCTCACTGTATCAATTGTTGATCGGTAACGAGGCCTGGGGATGCCTATGGCGGCAGTTAGAAATGGGGTACTATAAAAGGGTTAGATTTAAGACCCTTAAGACAGCCTACAAAACATGGGTTCCTATTCGTCGACTTCTGAGATTATGTAGGCTCAATTTTTATACTCCCCTCCAGAACAACCCACATTTGCCAGAGATATTCTCGGATACATATATGGTTAGATGGTTGAGGTCTGGAATTAACAAAATATGGTGCTTTTACTCGGTTCTGGGCTTTGTCACGTATGACGAACTTTAGACAAAGTTTAATCTTACACATACAGAGTTTTTTAAATTTCTCCAGATAAGGGATTTTTTTACAGAAGAAAGGAGGTGGGACAGGTAAAATGGCAAAAAATGAACTGGTGGAGAAGTTAAGAAATGGAGCCCCCCCTCACATCGGGATTTTATATTGTCTATTAAATGAGTTGATGAAGGATGACATAGAGAAATATTCAGAAAGGTGGCAAGCTAAACTTGGAATTACAGGTATATTGTTCCATCGAGCTTTTTCCACCTCACAGACAGCATTGATGTCAGCTAAACTGCAAGTCCAATTTTATAAACCCTGTTTTTTCTTATACTACACTCCATACTGTATTTCAAAGTGGGGTAAAGGAACTCATTGTCCAAGTTGCGCCTTTCACAAAGCAGACATAGTCCATATGTTCGCAACTTGTGTGTCTCTTTCAACCATTATGAATCAGATGGGGGAATTTTTTAGCTATAAAGTATGATTGAATGTAGTAATGACACCAACTCTAATCCTATTGGGTATCCAAGAGGTAGGTAGTATCAATGAGGGAAGAGAATTAATATGTATCTCGATGGCCATTTTTAGGCTTTGTGTCTCCACTCCAAAGAGAAGCAGAAAAACTTTGAAGTAAAAAAAAATAATAATAATTGCATATTATTCTTTTGTTCTTGATGATGTAGAGTCAGGCCATATCACTGTGTCTGCATGCACTGACCTCTAGTTAAAACATCTAAGAATATTGCACTGAGATCACCTCTCACTGGTGCTGTATTTCATGCTATTGCTTTATTGTTATTGATCACCAAAACTCAGCACCTTTCTATGCCAAGACTGTTGAAAGAAGAAATGTTGTTATCTGTATCTCATATATCGCTTGCACGATAACCCGTGTTGAACCCTGCTTCTCTTTTCCTTAAAGTCATATATAGCAAGACTCATGATGTGTCTTTCTGACCACCTACCTAAAGAAACCTCTTATTGAGCTCAGTGGTGTGCCTTTACTAAACCCTGATCCTGTGCCTTATGTTGATGGTTCACACATCAGATACAATAAAGTTACTTTAGCTACAAGCTATGCTACGTGTACTTTGTTAATTGTTGAAACATATTGTTTGCCTAAAGTGCAATCTGTAGTTTAAATAAAAATAGGAAGATAACCCAGGAGACAAAGTGGCTAAAGGACTTACTCCCGGGAAACCTGAAGTCCGAACAAAATCAAAACCAGCACAACGAAGGGTCAACTGTGGAAACACTTGAGAGAATGAGCCAGGTTGCTAAACTAAGCATCCAAACCCAGGATGGTGAGGAAGTAACAATGGACATTTCCGATTCAACCATGCACGGACCAATAGTACTAACTGATATAAAAATCATAGAAGGGATTGTAAAAAAACTGAAGACTGTGGGAGCAGCAGGCCCAAATGGTCTCCCTAATGCATTATTCAAGCAAGATGCAGGTTTCTGGGATGGGTATTTAATGCCTATTTTTAATCACATATATTGCCAGAACATCGTACCTAAGCCTGGGCAGAGCTCGCGGAGTTTCATTCCGTGGAATTCCGTGGAGTTATTGAAGAACTCTGCCGAATTCCGCGGAGTTCCGAGAGCGGGCGGAGTAGAATTTGCTTTTACTCTGCTTTTGATTAATAGCCCGAACAGCGCTGCTACTTGTTGCCCACACCTCTAAGCTAGGGTAAATTCCTGTCCTGATCAGAAGGGACGGAGCAATACTCTCCTATCTGGTGACGATCGCCTGCTGAGGCACTTCGCACCCCGTGACATCACACTGTCATAAGGTTTCTGCACATACACAGAGCTATGCACAGGATAATGGGACCCCGGAATACAGTGGTTTGCCTACCATATACCGTAGCACCCAAAAACCCCAACCCAACTAGCTTAGCATCCCATTAGCACCCAAGTACCAATGATTGGACAACCCAGAACACGGTATCTTTATCTCAGGACTCGCAGAAGCAAGAACACTCTTTCGTCACTCACTCGTACTTGTCCACAAGGTGCGTAGGAAGAGACACTGGATAGGTTAAAATGTTTATTCCAACTTACGTGCTCTAATGTACAGTACACGTGTCAGTACTAATAGCATAATGCATATGAATAATATAAGCAGCATGGTTACAATTCCATAGAATACAAACGGGGAAAGCATTTCATAACTCAGTGGATAAATGTCTAAATAACATTACCACCCTCCCCGTGCAGTAAGATAGTTTATTATAAAAATAGAAGACCTCTGGGCTTTGACTAGCGAACCCCATACCTCAGTCTCTAGATGCAGAATTACATCAGCAGGACATCATAGCTCTTCTCACTGAAAAGGATTTCTCCAAGTGTGTCAAGCGCCAGTAAAAACCCCAGTATTAAAGGCACACAAAGTTTCATGTCATTTGCGCCTAATGTTATGTCTGGGTGCGCGAGACTGGCCATATCAGGAAGAACCGAAATACATTGTTATGCGACCTTGTACATGTTGTGCAGTCTGAGCCCAAATCGAACAAGAGAAAAGGTGAAAGACAGAAAGTGCAGACAGCGCAAAAGAACTTGGCAAGAGCAAAGGGCGAGGGAGCCCTGGCTCAGTGTAACGTGCGCAAAGAAAAGCAGCATGGCAGCTAGTCCTGGGCCAACATAACAAGGCAGGCAACAAACCACAAGACACCCTCCCCTGGTCAGTCCGGCGTCCAAGACAGAGGGCAAACAAAAATGTTTTCCAGTAGAGCACAGGGAGCGCCCAAACGGCGAAAAACAAGTCAATCCATGAAAGTGTAAGTGCAGAAAAAAGCCATACCCTCCAAAAGGGCATCATTGGAATCGTCAAAAACATAGATGCCATCCAATCCATGAGATCAAAGAGCAGGAATGCTCCTCAGCAGAGGGAGCATCCAAAAGCAATGCGGGACAACTTGCGTGATAAACGAAACAGCTTTGTTGTAGGAGATCCTGGGCAGCCGCCCAGATATCCCATTGCGCCAAAATCCCCAGTGCAGCCGCACGCGCCATACAGCCGGCAACGGAACAGTCCTGCTCATGGGCCTCTAAGGGACCCATCAACTGAACAAAATCCGGAACAGACAATGACGAATTGGAGAGGCAATAATCCAAGGTCCAGGTGAAAGGACAGCGGATGCAAGTCATTACAGGTTGCACGCAAGTGAAATACGCAAAGCGAAAGGAAAGAGTATATGACACACTCAGTGTCGCCAATGGCAAGACACCAAAACCAGCCAAAAGGCGCTCACGAAGCAGCTGGAGGCGTTCTGGATCGAGCAGGTCCCATCGGGGAGCAGCCATTGCGCATAAAACAAATTAATAACAGGACACCAGCCGCCAAGGCGATGATCAACGGAAACCGCCAAAGACGCTGGAAAAATAGAATGAATAAACGCCGGGATGACACCAAAAATAGTTTGGAAGGAGGACACCAAACCTGACCCCACGACTTTAAAAAGTGTACCAGACCCTCTGTGTTAGATGCGTTAAAAATACGATGAATCAACTCCCCAAAATGTTGGGGGAGATTAGTGTTCAAAAGGGCCTGTATTTCACTGTGGGTACTCGCCACCTGGAGAATGAATGTCTCCCGGGCGGACGTGAGCATAACTTCCTCGTTCAATAATAGTGCCTTTATTCTGCTCAGTCTATTGAAATCTGCCTCCATGGTAGGGATGGAAGGCCAAATAGAGATATCAACCTTGCCATGAGGGGGAGGAAAAAGCACATTTTTGCAGCAGACAACCCTGTGCGAAACTGTTACAATGTAAGGAATGCCAGCCTGCAGGCCACAACAGTTTTCGTTATTTAAAAGTAAATAACTACCATTGGAAAGGAGAGTGAAAGTAGGAGAAATAACAGGAGCAGGAATACCTTTCAGCACACAAGCAAGATTAGGAGCGGAAACGCTACATGAGCCATGCAATTTAATGTGTTTACAAATAAGCGAATGACCCATAGTCGAGTCGCAGTACTCCCCCGTGAGAAAGACTTCCTTGCCGTCCCGAAGGCATTTATACATGAAAGGCAAGGACCAGAGTTCATGCAGGAAAGCACTGCCCAAGGGCCGGTAACGGCCCACAGGATAATGTTTCATGCACGAGTCAAATTCAAACAAGGAAAAAGGTAAAGCGATAACCCCATGAACTAGCCACACAGCAGAATCGAGTTCTGCAACAGAGAACGGCAAAGGATCCATCTTTTCGATATGTAACAGAGTGTAAGTTGCATCTTTCATGGACATAAATTGCTGTTTGTCAGTTAAGTTAAAAGGTAGAAACAAGGCAGAGGTGTTCAAAAATGCCAAGGAACTTTACCTAACTTGAGCGTTTGTAAAGTCCATGCAAACTGCATAACTGAACGCAATTGATTCTGACCATGATATAACACAGAAACATCATCTTGTACAATATCAACAACAGAGGACACAATATTCTCTAAAGTATAAATGCGAGAAGACAGGGTATTAATACTATTGTCAACAACAGCAAGCACCTTTTCCAAATTTGCTTGATCTATTTCCCGAAGACGGGAAGCAGCTTCCATTTGTGATAGCTTCCAGAGTTCATTATATGTCTCATAAATGAACCTTTTAGGTCGGGGACCACGAGGTCCCAAAACAAAGTCGGACAGATCAATATTGCCTGAAAGGAGAGACAAATGTTGTTTAACAGAATCAAGGGACGAATGTTGCAGCCATTGTTTGCATAATTTACCAACAGAATATGTAGTGACAGTACGAGAAGCAGTAAATCTCGGATCAGGCCTATCCTGTGTGTATCTAGTACCTGAGTCGTGAAAACGCATTTGACATGCATTAGATGATATAGGCCATACCAACCAGGGTGACTGATCCAGTTCGGAAACATTAAATGAATTATTCTGTAATAGAGCCTGTAGGGTCGTCAGGGACAGGTTAAAACGTGAGCTATCATTGGGAAAACTCGACAGGGATGGAATTGAGGGCGAGTTTAATTGTTTAGTGGTAGCTAAGCCCCAACACGTAGTTTGATAGATGGAAGCATTTAGGAACATAATGTGGGTAGGGATGAGGCAAGCACGATGCAACGCCTCGGTTCCCTGTACCTGCCATGGCTTGGAGCCCCAAATAGATTTCAAATCTATTGTATCCTCCCAGTACTCATAACCACCCACTGCTAGGGCACTTAAAAAGGAACCCGAATAAAGCAATTTGGTGTGTGTTAACATAATTTTCTGAGTTGATGTGGTATTAAGTCTAAAATAATAGGATGCAGGGTTCGACCGATTAAAATCAGTAAAATAGGTAAACTTATTTCGAAGAGTTTGTGAGCTACCTGGCAAGGGGTTTGGACAATGTTCCCATTGGGTGTAGTTAACAGAACTACGCAGGGCACTTGGCTTATGGAGAAAATGATTACCCCAATGTTGGCAACAATACAAATCGGCATAATTCGCAGAATTCATATATAAATCTTCAGCATTAAAAGATGCATAATATTTTAAATCGGCAAACAATGCTTCAACGGCATGCACATCCCAATCATCAGAATGAATATTATTTTGTACTACATCACCCATTGAAACACGAAGGACATTAGGTACATTAATAATTTCCGTCGGACCATGGATTTGATAGTTCACTGCATCCCATACGATGCCATCAGCAACTGGAAAAGCTGAAATGTTCACAAATGTGTGGTCACGCTTCATGATGTGAGACGAGGAATGAGGAGCCAAAGTTCCAGAAACATAGTCTACAGCAGAGCGTTCAGGCAAATAGTGACCATTGATTAGTAGAAAAAACACTGTGACAAAGCCAATGGACATGAACAAAAAAATCAAGAAAAGTACCAACCAGATGTATGTCCAGGGTGGAATCAAAAAATTGTCTCTAAACCAGGATACAAAAATACTGAACTTGGATGGGACTTTTGAAGAGGTGGAATCCGAATCAAAGGAATAACGAGTCGGGCCAAGTGGCGTTATTGGTTGATGTGCCACCGATTCAGATGCAGGATAAGTATACTCGTCCTCGTCGATGCTGGGGTCGAGTTGGTCTTTGTGGTTCAAGCCGATCCGGCTTATCACTTTGAAGTGTTGGAGTGGGGAGGGTGTCATTAAACCAAACACGGTGCTGCCAAGCCGTGAGAGGCACTTCAAGATTGGTATAGGGTCGATAGGCAGCAGGAATAGCGGTGGGTTTATATTCATGAAACAGATTATCACCTGCATCCACCGCCTCAAAAGTGATCCAAGTGTAAAACACTTCAAAGTGATAAGCCGGATCGGCTTGAACCACAAAGACCAACTCGACCCCAGCATCGGGCACTCCGTATACACCTAGGTGTTCTCGGAGTGGTCCTCGGCTATGTGCAGCTATCGCCACACCAGCCATAACTAAACAATTGTATTCGACAACCTAACATGGAGCACAAAATGGGTTTTTTATGTAACCTTTTTTAATAACTTCAAGCTTGAAAGAACCTATAAAACGTTCAATATAGGAGGTATCACCGTCACTTACGCCTCCGGAAGCGTACGTGAGGGTTTTGTGGACAAGCACAAACAGCACAAGCAGACAGCGCAAAAGAACTTGGCAAGAGCAAAGGGCGAGGGAGCCCTGGCTCAGTGTAACGTGCGCAAAGAAAAGCAGCATGGCAGCTAGTCCTAGGCCAACATAACAAGGCAGGCAACAAACCACAAGACAACACCACACCAGCAGTCCAGCCTCGTGTCACACATGGAAAAAGGGGCTTGCTGCACCCATGGGCAGGAACCTGGTCGCAACGAGAGAGGACTGAACGAGAAAGGGGCCCGGTGAGGGCTGACAGCAAGCAAACAGGGAACATGTCTCGATTTGGCATACGATAAACACAAACAATAAACGGGGGCAGAACACTCCTTGAGCCCTGCAAGGAAGATGAGGCCGGGGACACAGAACCGACATAATGGAATAAAATAGGCTTACCTGATAGGTTACAAGGTCCTGGCTCTTGGCCCTGGGTGCCCCAAACTCTAGCCTTGCTCGCTGTAGTTTATGAGGCAGGGAACTTGTACATACGCCGCACTGCTCTAAGAAGATTGGATCTGGTGGGTCACTCGACTTAACCCTGACCGCCTGTCCGAGCAGACTGGTTGGTCGAAGATGACTGAACTCCACCTCTCAGCAGCTTCTGCCGCACCATCCGCCTCCGAGAACCACCCGGCCTCTACTGGCGTCATGCTCACATCGACTTCTACTCAGACCAGCCTCATAACAAAATCACACGTTGTTGGTGTAGTGCTGCACATATTCTTGTCATGCCTTCGAGACTTGAACACACTTTATCAGGTGCATGTGCCGGTCTACTCATTAAAGAAGACGGGGCTCAGGTGACCAAATTTATGTTATCTTGCATGCAGGATACAGCACATGGAGACAAAGACGTTTGTTTTTGGAGATTGGGGAGCAGTAAACTCCGCTACGCTGTAGTAGCAGAGTTTTTTACAGAACGCCACGCTCTAAGCAGAGTGCGGAGTGGGCTAAACTCTGTGAACTCCGCAAACGGAGCAGAGTTCACTGCCCAACCCTAATCATACCGAATCCTTGGAAAGGGAACATCTTCCACCCAATATATTAAAAAGGAAGCTATACATCGCTGGAAAATTATAGGCTGATAGCCTTGATTGATGTAGAAGCAAAATTATATGCCTCCTGCATTTTATCACATCTTTATGCTTGGGTGGAGGAGAAATGTGTTGTGTGTGAATCCAAAAACTAAAACATGGTTTAGTCCTGACATGGGAACAATAAAAAACCTAGCAGTCTAGGCAATGTTAACAGAAAAAGCAAAAAGGAGGAAATCCAGGTTGTTTGCCTGCATCATAGATCTAAAATCAGCATTTGATCGAGTGCCACAAGATCGCCTCAGACAAAACTGAGAGCATGGGGTATACCACAAAAAGTGCTCAATGCAATAATAGCTCTATATAGCGATACGTGGGCACAGATGAAACTTGGAGATGGCGGCAGAGTGACTGCAAAATTCAACATCAAAAATGGCCTGAAACAAGGTTGCATGCTGCCACCGAGCTTGTTTGCTTTGTACCTGGCTGACATGAACCGCTATTTTATAAAAGTAGAGAGCCATCCACCCAAATTGGCAAATGAGTCCATCACCTGTCTGCAATATGCAGATGACATAATTGTTCTGAGACAAAGCCCTGCAAAGAGTGATCAATGCTTTGGTAAGTTACATCGATTTGCAAGGGCTGGAGCTGAACCTGAGGAAAACCAAAGTGGTACGTCTAGTGGATTCTCAGTTCAAGACGTATAAGTGGTTCATTAAATGTTAGCAGGTTAAGTCGGGCAGCTCATACAACTATTTGGGCATAAACTTGAGGAGCCAAATGTCGATCACCAACCAATTTACGACAATGAAAGCAAAAGCTCAATCATTAACATTTGCTTTCAAGCTCCTAAAAAGAAAGTGAGTTGCCCTTCACATAACCATAAGTTGACGGTAATGGTGGCACAACTCTTACCTTCCCTGACATACGGCTTGGAAATATGGCACAGCAAAGAATTAGACATCTTGAATGAGCTACAAATTAAGGTGTATAAAACTGTTTTCTGTCTCCCCAAAACAGCTTCCCCAGCTCAGGTGCGTCTGGAATTCGGTCTCCAAAACCAAAAATTCCACTGAACCAACAGCTTTCTAAAACTGTGCTGGAAACTTCACGCCTCAGAGAGCAGATCACTGAACAGCCTATGTTGGGTTGAGGTTAAGGCTCAGATGGAGAAAAATTAATCCAATTCATGGGCTGCCCATTTAGGAAAAGCAGTAGTTGAATTGGGAAATCAAGAAGCATAAGACAGCAAGCTGGACAGAGCAGCATTCGCTCGGCTAAACAATGTCACAGCAAGGACATTGTTGCTTTTTTAAGATAAAACCATCCCGGCTAAACTGCGACATGCTTTGACCGTGATAAACTCTTACACCAACTTGAGGCCGCAAGCATATGTCTCAGTGCATTTCCAAAAAGAACAATTGATGGACAGAATGCAGAACAATGTCATACATTCACCCAAGTACAGAGATCTGGGCCTAAATCCATCGTTTTTTTGCTCACCATGCCATTCCAGTTTGGACCCAGCCATATGCAAATCAGTCTTGACCCTGCGCCCAATGGGAACAGTCCAGCCCGAACTGCCAGGCCAGGTCCTCCCTGGACTGGAAACAAGCATCCTAGGACCGGTTTCGGGCTTTCAGCCCTCATCAGCCAGGATAGCTTGACTCCAGTGGCATGGAGAGCACGGGACCCACGTATGGGCATACCCGTCCCACTCGGGGTGACAAATGCAAAAAGAACAATTGATGGACAGAATGCAGAACAATGTCATACATTCACCCCAGTACAGAGATCTGGGCCTAAATCCATCGTTTTTTTGCTCACCATGCAATTCCAGTTTGGACCCAGCCATATGCAAATCAGTCTTGACCCTGCACCCAATGGGAACAGTCCAGCCCGAACTGCCAGGCCAGGTCCTCCCTGGACTGGACTGGAAACAAGCATCCTAGGACCGGTTTCGGGCTTTCAGCCCTTATCAGCCAGGATAGCTTGACTCCAGTGGCATGGAGAGCACGGGACCCACGTCTGGGCATACCCGTCCCACTCGGGGTGACAAATGCAAAAAGAACAATTGATGGACAGAATGCAGAACAATGTCATACATTCACCCCAATACAGAGATCTGGGCCTAAATCCATCGTTTTTTTGCTCACCATGCCATTCCAGTTTGGACCCAGCCATATGCAAATCAGTCTTGACCCTGCGCCCAATGGGAACAGTCCAGCCCGAACTGCCAGGCCAGGTCCTCCCTGGACTGGAAACAAGCATCCTAGGATTTCCCACCAGCCATAAAATGGAGTTTTACTGTATTGTCTAGGATCTCACGATTCAAATGATCTGCTTCCAACATGGAAGGATAGGAAGCAAGACACAAACTGCTGTTTATGCGGGTACAGAACTGAATCAATAAGTCACCTCATGTGCACATGCCTAACAGTTATGGACCAAAGGAAGACACTTCTTAAACCAATCTTCATGGAATTAAACATCCATACCTGTAGGCAAGCCGTTATCAGCTGGCTCGGAGGTGCCGCCATCCAATTGGTACGCAGAGGAGTAAGATTCTTCACACTGATAAGTGAACTGCCCCGAAAAGCAGGTCTACAAAAGTAACTTTTGTTTAAGGACAGGCTAAAAAACTGAGGGACTTAGCCTGGGAAATAGATTGCCTTTTATGAATTTTAATGAATTAAAGTAATTTATTTTCAAATTTGGAATGAGTGATTTTACACAGGGTAAGAATGCATATTTTAATACAATGAAATGCACTTTAGGGTAAGGAATAACTAAACCATCTTTTGTATTTTTAGAATGTGAGATTTTACATAGTGAAAAATGTACATTTTAATATTTATCAAATGCACTTTGTGGTTAGGAATAATCAAATAAAGTCTCCTTTGAACAACTGAATTAATTGGTCTTACTCGTACATGCATTCTAGCTGCTTGAAAAACTGCAACAATGTTCGTTGATTTTATAGTATGCCTTTGGGGTTGCCTACGATGTCAGGCTTCTCTGAATCCAACGGGTATTCCTTACATCCCTGCAGTCCCTATTGAAAATGGGTCCTGTGTAAAGGGTTTGTTTGAAGATTTCTTATGCAATCTAAAATGACTATTGATAAAGGTGCTGCTCACCAGTCAGCAAAAACTGAGGGGCAGATTTACAAGGAACTGACGTATCTGCATAGATGCGTCAGTTTCCTTGCGTCAGTGCCGAATGTCCTTGCGCCACCATGGATGCGCTGTATTTACAATACAGTGCTCCATGGCGCAAGGATTAACAGATGCGTCAGAAATTCTGACGCATCTGTTGGCGCAAAAGTGACGCATTGCTGGAGTTGCTCATGAAAGTGACGCAACTCCAGCAATGCGCCACAATAGATGGATGAGTCCCATTCAGAAAGCCCTGCGTCATTCCTTACGCCTGGTCTGAGCAGGCGTAGGGATTTTGATGCAGTGAAGGCGTAGAGTGATGCAGTGAAATCTTGTAGATTTCACTGCGTCAGTTCTACATGGTTTTTTGCGTGGGAACGTCCACCCTGCATACATTATACCTGACGTAGGTATAATGTGACGCAGGGCTTTACAACGTGACGCATCTCCCTAGATGCGTAACGTTGTAAATGGGCTGCAACATTTACGCCGCAGCTGCGTCACAAAAGTGACGCAACAGCGGCGCAATAGTCACGCAAGGGGCTTGTAAATCTGCCCCTGAGTGTCTAAGCGGAATGCCCTTGCTGATCACTTGCTAAAAAGGTTTCTTTAGCACCCAATTCTGAAGTCATCTTGAATGCATCACAAGTTACTGATCCTGTCATGCCTTCCTTCCAGGATTTTGTTGAGTTACCCCAATACAGTAAATAGTGTTAAAACAGGACTGTAAACTGGACTCTGATTGAGTGTGAAGGGACAAGCAAGGTAGAGTGGTTGCCTCAAAAGTGTTACTCCTGACTCTTGCCTGGCTATACCATTGTGTGGCTCACAAAAGAAAAGACTCTAAACAAAAACATGGTATCCTGTGGGGATAAATCACAATATTGAATTTGCCACAGTAAAATAATTTAACACTGGGCTCTTAGAATCAATCTAATGAAACAGTTTATTCGATTATTTTTATATGATTGTCTATGTTGTGTCTCCACATAACAAACAAGTCCCTGGAGAAAAGATCAACACAATTACATATATAATATAACCGTTTGGGCGCGGCCGGAATTTCCCCGCGGTGCGGGAAAATTCCACGCGTGTGCAGGTCGGACGGCTCCCGGCCTTCCGACGCACATGCCCACCATGACATCGGCGGCAGGGGGCCGTCCGACGCATGCAAGGGGTTAAAACCCATCACCTTTCAACATATATAACACAACATAATTCCATTGTTCTTTATATCAACAGGAGGACTTGTTTGTAAATTATAAAGAACATAGGAATTATGTGGACTTAAAAATAAGGATAAAGCATGATTTTCCAATAATTTGATTTTTGAGGACTACCTCCATGGGTATTGCACGCTAAATGGATAGTCCAACCACGTTTTTTTAAATACAAGGAAGGAAGGAGACATCTTTATGATTTAAATCTTTTTATTGAAATAAATGTCAATCATTTTATACCAGCATAGAAGGGCAGTGCAGCCAACTGGGCCACGCAGGGCCCCAGTGCAATTGAAAGACATACGAGATTACAAAAGAAAACAGTCTATTGAAATAAGGAAAGAAATACAGCCCCCCACCCTAGCCCAGAAGTGGAAAGAAAGAGAAAGAAAAGGAATAGGATAGTGCTCTCCCCCTTCCCCCACCACCCCCCAATCCCGGCCTATCCGTATATGAGTGGCACACTAGCTCGAGGGGCTATCCTCTGAAGTAGGAATGTTTGGTGTTGTCAGACGCAGAAGGCGCAGGTAGCTCGGGCATGTCAATTCCCTGAAGTCCTGTGCCAATAGGGCCAGGAAAGGCTGCCATAGTTCGCTAAATCCCGAGCCTTTGCCAGCCATGGTGAGCGAGATCTTTTCCATGCCTAATATATGCCACAGTCGGTGAAGCCACCCGGTGTGTGTTGGTATACGTGTGGATTTCCAATGTGTGAGAATGTTTTGTGTGGCAGTGCCCAGCGCAAGCGCGATCTGTTTCCCCCTCCTGGATTTCAAAGGATAGGTCAGCGGATTAGGAACTCCGGGAGCCGAGGGAGCTCCGTATCTAAATACTTGTCGATTTCATCGAGAACTTGAGTCCAATAGGGGGTCAGATGTTCACAATCCCATAACAGATGGACAAGCGTACCCACCTTCCCACACCCTCTCCAGCAATTCGGGCTATGTGCGCTATCAAATTGGTGCATTCGCTCGGGGTGTAATACCAGTAATACGCTAGCTTAGTAAAGGTTTCAGTGAGACCTATGTGAGTCGCAGTGTGTCGGGCCCTGTAACAGATCCCTTCTCATTCCTTACTAGTGAGATCGCGACCTAAATCTCTTTCCCATCGGGCGCGACCTGCATGGAAGGCATGAGTGTAGCGGGACAGAAGCATTCTGTACAGGTCCGAAATTAACTTCTTGTCCGAAGAACGCGTGATCAGCCATCTCTCATACTGGGTGAGATGCCTATGGGCCTGCGACCTGTTGTCAGGGTGCGAGGCCCAGTGCCGCAACTGCAAATAATGCAAGCGCTCAGATTCGGGGAGACCATAATCAGTGCAAAGCTGTGCGAAGGGCACGACACCATCTGCATCGTACAGAGTACCTAACGCGCGGCAACCAGTGGTTCTCCAAAGAGGGAAGGAGGTCTCTCCCATCCCCGGGCCAAAATCAGAGTTGCCAAAGAGAGGAGTGAGTGGGGAAGGGAAAGTCGTCAGCCCATGTCGTCTGTTCGTCTGATCCCAAACCAACATAGTAGAGCGGGTCACATGGGAAGCGTAAAGATTGGGAGGACGTTGAGGCTTCCGAAGGAAAGGGATCTTCATCAGGGAGGTGCCTGCTATCGCACGGTCCTGGAAGAGCCAGTGTTTCTCGGACTCAGCCCGGCTCCACTCCACTAAATGTCGGCGTTGTGCAGCTTTAAAATAAAGCGCGAGATCAGGATTCCCCAGACCCCCTTCATTTGGAGGGAGGAAACTGACCAGCCGCTTCATCCTCGGCTTGCGACCTTGCCAAATGAATTGAGAGTTCCGACTGCACCCGCTGAAGCCAACCGGTGGGAGGCTGTAGAGGGAGCATTTGAAAAAGATAAAGGAGTTTGGGGAGGATCGTCATTTTGACTGCGGCAATGCACCCCAACCAAGAGATAGGATAGTGTTTCCAGCACCGCAGATCCGCACAAATGTGGTAATGCAAAATGCTGTAGTTGACTGACCTCATTGCTTGTAGCGTAGGAGCTAGCCGGATTCCCAGATAAGGGACCGTGTCAGAAGACCACTGTATGGAATGGCGAGCCTGCAGTTCCGCCAGCGTCTGAGGCGATAAGGAAAGATTCAGAGCTGTGGACTTCGTGAGGTTAACTTTGAACCCGGACGCCCTCCCAAAGGAGTCCAGATCCTCCGGAAAGGTGCCCAGAGCCGTTGCAGGGTCTGTCAGGGTGACCAGGATGTCGTCTGCATACAAGCTGATGGTATGGGTATCACTGCCAAAACGTATACCCGTGATCTGTGGTTGCTCCCGAACTCTTTACGCCAGGGGCTCCATGTATAAGGCAAAGAGCAGGGGCGACAGCGGGCACCCCTGTCTAGTGCCTCTATGAATACGAAAGGGGGTAGATGTATGTTTATTCACCCGTACTGTGGCCGAGGGGCCACAATAGCAATTGAGGATGCGGGTCCTCATCTTCTCCCCGAGGCCAAAACGGATCATCATTTGCTCCAAGTGGGGCCAGTGCAAGCGATCGAATGCCTTTTCGGCATCAATGGTCAGGAGCATGTATTCTCCCGGGATGCGAGAAGCTTTTTCAATGAGATGGAGAACTCGCTTCGTGCTATCGCTGGTCTGCCTTTGGGATATAAAACCCGCCTGATCGGGTCGATTATACCAGGCATATAAGGGGCCAGGCGAGTCACCAGGATACTGGTGTAGAGCTTTAGGTCAATATTTAAAAGAGAGATGGGCCTGTATGCCCAGCAGAGTGTTTTATCCTTGCCGGGCTTATGAATGACCACTATAGCCGCCTCTAGCATAGAAGGAGGGATCGCCCCCGAAGACGCAAAGGAATTAAAAAGGCGAGTGAGGAGAGGAGTAAGCATGGGACAAAATTGCTTATAGATAGCCGCCGTGTATCTGTCCTGGCCAGGAGATTTGGCCAATTTTAAGCGAGAGATGGCCGAGACAACTTCTTCCGGGTGAATCTCCCTCTCTATGTGGTTGGCCTGCGCCTGGGACAGGCTGGGAAGAGTAACCTGATCCAGATACACAGCTATATCCTTCAACTCTAGGTGTTGCGCATCGCACAGTTGTGCATAAAAGTCACGAAACGTCTCGGCTATGTCAGAGTCCTCCGTGTGTGTACGGCCTACATGATCTTTGATTTCCTGGACCCCTTCACGCAACCGGGTTTCCCTCAGTTTGTGCGCTAGCAGCCGTCCGCACTTGTCTCCGCCGACTTAAAAAGAATGGCGCAGACGTAGCGCCGCATATTCAGCTTTATCGCGATCTATGGCAGCTAACTGCGACCTAGCTGCCTTCAATTGACGCCATATGCGCGGAGCCCCGGTTCGTTGGTGAATCAGTTGTAACTCACGAACTCTCTGCGTGAGGTCTTCCCTCTTGCGTTTGCGTTCCACATTGTCCGCAGAGGAGATAGCAATAATTGATCCCCTAACCACTGCCTTCAGAGCTTCCCATCTAGTGGAGATAGGCGTGTCAGAGTTGTCATTATGGGACCGATAGTCATTGAGCGTGCCCTGAATATGGGCGACTGTGTCTGCACGATGTAGAAGTGTATCGCAGAAGCGCCACCGCCGGTTAGGCTGCCGGGCGGGGGGCAAAGTCAGGGTAATCACTACAGAGGCATGGTCCGATAAAGCGGCAACTAGAATGTCTGAGGAGGTTGTGATGTCCCTAAGAGTCTTGGTGCCTAAGAAATAATCCAGCCTAGCGTAAGTCCTGTGGGCGCTAGAATAGTAAGAATATTCCCTGGAGTGCGGATGGTAGTGTCTCCACAGATCTATCAAGCCCAGGCCGCCTCGTCTAGCAAGTCCAGAGCGGGAAAGGGCACCCACTTGGACAAAGCGTTGCACCGACCTGTCCAGCTCGTTATTAAGGACTAAATTAAGGTCCCCCCCTAGGAGTAGCCTGCGCTCAGGAGTGGCAGTGGCCTTGTGCAGTGCTTCATGGAGAAACCTCTCCTGTCCTTCGTTAGGGGCATAGATGGACCCTATAATCAGCGTGGGTCCCCCAATCATAAATTGGTAGGTGAGTAGTCTGCCTTTGATTTCGGCCTCCTTCCGTACCACTTTCCCCTGAAAAGCCCTAGAGATCAGAATCGCTACCCCTGCAGATTTAGAGGAGCCAGAGGAAACAAATTGTGTCGGGAATGCACGTGACCGTAGTCTGTTACAGTCTTTAACCAACAGATGCGTTTCTTGCAATAGGCATACGTCAGCCCCTGAGCTCTCCAGGTAAGCCAAAATCGCTTGGCGCTTGATGGGATTATTAAGCCCCCTCACGTTAAGTGTGAGGACTTTAATACTATGAGGAGGCATCTACAGCGGGGAATATAGGGCGTAGAAAAGCGTGTGCGGCCTAGGGCAGGGTAGGATGCTCAGCTGCAGCAACGTAGGGAGGCCGGAGGGTGCCTGTTGCCAGCTCGGGAAGCTATTCCCAGCAGTACTGGGAGACCGATGGGGAGCGCAGGAGGGAAGAAGGAGACATCTTTAAAAGAATTTAAGATTCGGTTTAATTTTAGGATGTCTGTTGCCTCAAAAGTTGCATTCCACTACAGTTACTTTGTGGATTACATCTTGAGATAGGCTGGTTTTGTTTATCATTGAGGTAAGATCTTTGCCGTCTTGCAATACAGTAACATTTATAGGCCTGCTACTACATGGCATCATATGTTTGGGCCCCTTGGAAATTCACTTAAGATGGGTGGTTACAATATACAGTTGGGAAAATAGTTTTGTTCACCTGCTTCATGGCGAGCCGCTCGACCACGTTCTAATATGGATGCCTAATTTGTGGGCTAGATAGAAGTTCACACCTGAGAGGCGTGCCTGTCTACTTTCTATATTCCAGTTAACATCTTTAGAGTAGTTACTCCCTTTGGCCATACAGCGCATTGTACGACCCTGTTCCAAAATGGCCACCCATTGTCTGGAAAGTTGACACCTGAGAGGTGGATCAATCGTTTGATATTTGAGGACCGTGAGAGGTAACCGCTGCCTCTTTCTATTGCCTTAAAGAGATTTGGCATCTGTGACTGTTAAGGAGTGTAGCTGTAACTGGAGGTAATGGGAGCTTTAGATGCCATGGGAACCTACAGAAGAGCTTGCGTGCTAGATTATGAGCAGTCAACTTGGTTCCATTGTAGCACATTTCTTATGAGTAATTTCGGTCCATCTGATTTTCTTGTCTCAGTTTAGCATTGCCGAGTTCTGTTTGTCGGGTGTGTTTTGCGCTTATTCCAATACCGAATAATGGGTGCTTCCGGGACCATACAGTGATCAATATAAGAAAGTAACTCTATAGAGAGGGGTAGAAAGCATTAGATACATTAACTTGCCAGGTTGAGAGTGCTTCGGCTGTATATTTTCAAACATTAGTTTGCTCAGACACATCTTACTCTGGGAGAGCATGAACGCATATCGCATGCTGGAGCGTGTTGGCCATTTTATAGATATCGTAGAGCGGATCTTTTAGTTATGTACTCTGTATTCCTCTCTTTCTATTGTCAATTTAATAGTGGGTTCTGGGTTCCTCCCTCTTCTTAGGTTCTGGTTAAAGACTGCAAAATCCTTCGCAACCAGGAACGCGGTGGAGCAAAAGACCAGACTACATTACTTTTCGACCACCAGCTTATTATTACCGGATAGAGCCATTTTTTCAATATTCCTTGTGGAGATTTCATCCCATATATATAACATTGTGTAGAGTTTGACTGGCACCTGTTTCTATCAAGCTTCAGAGAAAACATTGAGCTAGGGGTCCTTATAATTACAGAAGGGACTCGTGAATGTCTCTGTGACACCCTGATAATAAGCGTGGGTATTTTAAGGTAGAAAAGCATAGGGGTTCAACAGACTTTAATGATATTGGTGAGTGGTTTGGTTGTTTGGGTCACTTGTCGGTATCTAAGTAGGTGATGGCGGTTCTTTATGCACCCATATATTTCTTTCAGAGGTTATGCACATTTTGGATGTATTTTGTCACTGGTGCTGGGTTATCAAAAGCAGTTTGCCAGCAGACTATCTGACTGATCAAATATGTGATTCACAGCTATTAACTTTTCATTTGTTAATAAACCCTTCCAGACTATGATTGGCATATGTGAAGATTTTCTTTAACACACAGATAGATAGATAGATTTTTAATTGTTTCCCGTTATTTAAAAATATCACAATATAAAAGAACAGCATTCTTAAAACAGCAAAAGTGGCAAAAGGACCTAATATAACCTATTCACCTCATACATTAGCAGCACATCATTCATTCCTAAAAAGCCCTGGTCAGCCTGTCTATCATACTAAAACACAGTGCGCCCAATTGAGGCCATTATCCGATAAAGTACAAAATGCTGTGTAATACAACAAGGAGGTTGAAACATGCTTCTGGCCAGGGACTGGGAAGACCTGAGTGCTATGTTAGAGCCTAATGAAGAGCCAAGACCTACAGTGGACCAGGCAGATAAAAAAGTTAATTGGTGCATCTTTGGAAGCCTTAACAAGTTCGATGTTATCCTCAAAGATAGCAGTACTAGAATTGGAGAATCCAGTGAATAAGTTCATGAAGCGACCATACATGTGGGCGACAAGTTTATTAGTCGTCAGGGACCACGGGGGTTTCTTTGGACAGCAAGTGTCATATATACTGAGGAGTTCTATGGAAGAAATGTGAACAAAAAACAGATTGGTATTGTTAAAGTGCCTAGAGCGGTAAAAACTGGCAGGCATTCTGCGACGAGGCCAGTAACTGGAGTGCAAATTGAAGGTTCAATGAAGGTAAAATGCAACAAGATGGGGAAAGTCCAGCTCTGATAAGCTGATTCTTTTGTGATGACGGGCTGGTGATCTGAGACAGACCTGAGCAAATTAGAATTAAAAAAGTGCCAAGTGCAGCAGGATCTGGTGGACATCTTTGCGGCGAAGGCAATGACTGGAATGCAAATTTATGATTTAATAGTACAACATACTAATGCTTTGTTATGTGGGAAGTCCATTTTGGCTGTGCTCTAGTAGTCAGATTTTTTAGGTGAAGTGCCGATGATTGGAGACAGGCTCGATCCTGACCCACATGATATGTGTGTGTCCAACCTTAAAGAGTTTAAGGTGCTATTGGCTGGAACCGTTGTTCGGCAACCTCGGCGTAACGCAATGCAACATGGACATCGCCGCCCATTGCCACGTGTCTGAACAGTGTGGATGAGCAACTATCAGTCAGATGTGTGAAATGTCACAGAGAAGTACTCAAGTTACTGAATCCACCACCGGAAAGCAGTTGAAATGGTAATTCTTAGATCCCTCATTTCTTCTTTGAAGTTTCCCCATTTATGGCAAGAAAATGAGGCAGTGTCAGGCCTGTCTGTGGTGGTAGGCCACTGCTGCTTCACAAATCGAGATCTAAACAGGGCGCAGTTCTGCTTTGCTCTTCCCTATCGGTTTTTAAACAGTAGGCCCTTCATGTCAAAGACACAATGGATTTAATAGCATAGATTCAGCATGTCTGAGAAAGAAGCAAATGTGTTAGAAGGTAAGTACATGTTGCTCTTTTTCCCATTTGAAATACTTGAAGCCCTCATTATTTGTGGGATGGCATTTGGCTGTTTTAGCCCCCGCTGCTAGAATTATGTACACCGGGGTCTCTGTAATTCTGGGAGGGAAATTGATACGTAGTCCTTGTGTTTAGGAAACAAGTTCCAGCAATCTGAATTTCTGTGCCAATTGCCACATGTTTTCCCCAGTATTTATCTTGAGACTTTGCATGCTTCAGCAAGTAAAGTCTCCAGATGAAATTCCCTGAGCATGCCATATGAATGAAAAGCTTCCATTAGCATTTCTTGGCCACTGGTAGTGAGGGCCTAAGAGGGACATATCCAGACCAGAAGGTGAACACACACAACAAATTGACATACTCGGGAGAGACTGATAAAATGCTAGTGAACCCTAACTTCAAGCTTCTCATTTCTCATCTTAAAATTATATGTATGTAGCAAACATCATCTGCTTTGACAAAAATGAAAAGAATATAAAGAAGAACATAAAACAAGGGATGAGCAGTGACAAGAATCTCCTTTGAAGCTGCTTGATGGTGCTTCTCCCTTGTGTTCCTCGCTTGAGGTTGCATTGTAATGTGCTCCCAAAATATCTACTTATTCAGTGTACTGTCATTTGTTGTTTTGATCTGTTGTCATTTTATCTTTGTACCTGTATTCAGTGGAGCTAATTAGACAGTCTGCAGTGATCTTCGCAGTCAGGCTCTGTGGGAGAAAGGAACAAAGTTATCTTCTGTCTTTAAACATTTCAGTCCTGAGGACTTCTACATCTGTCACTGTTTACAGAGGACTCTGCGATTTTCCACGGGTTCGAAGGACTTCAGTTATGTAAACATCATGTAATAGACAAACACTGCTTACCTTCAAAAACAAAGCAAGAGTAGCTTCTGTGTTTTTCGGGAGGGCCAGCCATCCTGTATTATCAGGCCTTGTGACATTGCTGTGCAGGGATGGCTGCCGCTATTGCCTACCACAAAATATGCGCTTTGATTCCGGCCTCTCTGACTTCTTTCACTGTTGTCAGCCCAGGCTGGGCCTACCAGTCGGCTTCACATGACACAGAGGTGCTGAGTGCGCAGTTTCACTGCCCCTCTTTACGGAGGAATGCGATCATTAAATGACGCTCCCTTCAGTCATCTTCCCAAACACTCTCGCGGTAGGGATGGACGAAAACTACAGATACTGTAAATCCAAAAATAGCAACTCCCTGCCAGCTGTCTGATGCCAAACTGAATTAGACAGCCAGGAAGGAGCACTAATCGGATGGATTAACTTCGTCTCGGTGCCATATTAACCCGAAGATTGCTTTATTGAATTGAGCGCAGACAAGAGACGTCTGTGATCAACCCATGCAAATTAATTAAAAGTAGAACAATTAAGAATCCATCAGTTAAAATGGTGCACTGACCCGAGCAGAAGGAACAGGTTTCGGAGCTATTTCATGCAAACGGCAGAACCTTTTTGAACCAGTAAAGCGCGCGCAAATGAAACAAAAAAGATAATGGCAGATAATACTCGCGGATATAACAATTCAGCCCCAGATGAACTCCGCAAAGGCAACGAGACGCCTCCTTGTGCTTCAAATGCAATTTAAAAATGTGACTATCAGTCTAGACTGAGCCGTGATGATTTCCCTTACTGCTTGTCATTCTCTTTGCACATAGGATGGACGCTGAGAACAGGAAATACACTTCTGCAACACGTGTTCTGATTATCCTCAGCTCAGAGACCGGAAGCGTATCTATATTCTGTCACCAGTGTAGTAGGGAAGAGGGCGCGCACAGGGCCGGACTGGCTACCGGGCGTTTTGGCATGCTGCCGAGCTGGGGGCTGATTTCGTTGATGGGGACCTGCGTGTGCTGAACGAAATTCGTTTTGCTTTGTTTATTTCGTAGCACACGCAGGTCTCCATCAACGAAATTAGCCCCCACGGCAGTGACATCAGCCCCCAGCTCGGCAGCATTCCAAAACGCCCGGTAGCCAGTCCGGCCCTGGCCGCGCACTGTGCAGAAAAATCTACCACCCTGCCCTTGACTGAGTTTTTCTAGCTGACCCCGCATTTCCCCGCAGTAGGCTGGAAATCCAGTGAGGCCCTCTCTGTGTTGGTTCCCAATAGAATACAATGAATGCTATGCACTCAAACTAGATTCTGTGTTAGAGTGGAAACAGCCTGGTGACTAAACCTACGGAAGACTGACACTTGTTGGAGACTGATTTAATGCTGCAGGGGCATTAACCTGCACTGTTTGACACGGGTCTACCCACCCCATCCTCGAAAACCTGTTCAGTATCCCCTCAGCGAGGTTATTGACTTCCTTTTGAGTTGATGTTTCTCCCATCATGCTTATGTCTGGTGTGTGCAGAGTCTGTGTGCTGAATGAAAGGTGTTTTCAGCCAGAACATATTGCATGTTGAACAAAGTGGTAATTCCATGCCTTAGGGTTGAGGCTTTTGCAGTTCTTCTGTCCTTGGAACGGATCAGTGACTTAATATCAAGGGACAAAATATCGACTTTACAAAATATAGTTGCCAAATTATCGAAAACTAGAATATCGACCACCAATACTTAATAAACAAAACACTAAAATATCGAAACCACTATATCGACTTAAATAAATATCGTTTCTAACTTTATCGAACATCA
This sequence comes from Calotriton arnoldi, assembly GCA_963921515.1. Lineage (NCBI taxonomy): Eukaryota > Metazoa > Chordata > Amphibia > Caudata > Salamandridae > Calotriton > Calotriton arnoldi. The sequence continues at coordinate 707,641 of CAWUFW010007744.1, read as the reverse complement.
AAATATCGAAACAAAAATTATCGAAATACATTCAAATAACTAACAAAGAGCCATAATATCGACTCCCAAAATATAGACAGCCAATATTATCATTTTTTTAATAAAATCAAATAACTGATACACAGTAAATTAAATATATCTTCAGAAAAAAATACATTTTCACAATATAAACATATACAAAACATTTAATAAACATAAAAATATATTTTGCAAATACATTAACACCCCAAAAAATTATTTTAGCTAATATCACTTTAGTCCTAAATAAATAAATACTTTAAAAATATAATGCACTAAATATATGACATTTTAATCATTATAAAACACATTTCACCAACAGAATATTGTTAAAAAAAATAAAGGGTAACAACTTCTTAATTAGCGTCTTCCATATAAGGAAACAAACTGATAAAAAAAATACAAAACTTGCACAACAACAAATAGAATGCTACCACTAACAAAAAGCACCAATAACATAAATGAACTAATTAATTAAACAGTATAAAAGCAAAGAAAAGTTATGTTCATTTCCACTTCAACCCTACAAGAAAAAGAAGAGGAAACTCTGCCAGATTGCTTCCTGATCGCAGACTTTGATTTCAAAACAAAGCTTTGAAACTGCATTAAGTAAGTAAATTAACATTTTAAATAGTACAATACTGCTAACATTCTCCCAAATATATGTCAAATTCATAATACACTAAAATCTTTTTTTATTTATTTATATCTCCTCTACAGAATTTTCCAACAGCAGCAAAAATAATCTACAACAGCTAAGAAAATAAAGTTAATCAAAAAGTAAGTATCTTAAATTGCTATTTTAAACAACACCCTAAATTTAGAAAAGAAAAACGAACTCTTTCCCAATTCCCCTACCACCTAAAACAAATATATTTAAATATCTTAACATTATTTTTTCTTATATCAACAGAAAGACCTTCAACATTCCGAAAATAAAAGCTTCAACACATGAAAAGAACATTTTTCTTGCCATCAAATTCAACATTGTAAGTATATTGCAAAAAATGTATATTTTAGAAACAAAATAATCGACTGTATTATATTAATTAAATTCTATATACATTTTCTTTAGCATTAAAGACACCACCATGACTGAAGGCGCACAATTCATAGAGTCCCAGAAGGGGAAAATGCGCCTATGTTATATGGGTTATGTGTATACGCAGGAAAAGCAGAAAGATTTAAAAGTGTTTTGGAAATGTAGCAAGTATTATTCTAACAATTGCTATGGAAGAGCCATAACGCACGAAACTACTGTTTTATCTGTGAAAGAGCACAACCACCCCCCAAATATAACCGAAATTGAAGTTAGGGATGCTCTGGAAAATATTAAAGAAGCAAGCAGTAGTACAGACAAACCCACTAGTGAAATATTAAAGGAGCAATTACTTAGAGTACCCCAACATGCATCTGGACAATTACCATCCATAGAAGCATTAAAAAAAGTTATAATTAGACAGAAAAAGAAAACGACAACTACCATGCTTGTCCCTAAAACATTCCAAGAAGTACTTATCCCACCTGAACTAAGCATTACACATAATAACGAACCATTTATTTTCTTTGACAATAAAAGCAGTGAAAAACGAATAATTATGTTTGCCACTGCAAATAACTTAATAAAATTACAGCAATGTGACACCTGGATGATGGATGGGACATTTAAAATATGTCCCAAACCACTTTTCCAGCTATACCAGTGCATGCTATATATCAAAATACTAATATTCCCTTCATCTATTGCTTACTCCCAAATAAAACCCAAACTACTTATCTAGAAATTCTCAACCAAATAAAAAACGAAAACACTAATTATTTTCCACAGAAAATAATCATTGATTTTGAGCAAGCAATGATTAACGCAATACTAAAAACGTACCCTCATACAGCTATCCAAGGGTGCTACTATCATTTTAACCAGTGTCTGTGGAGACATCTCCAAAAGTCAACACTAAGGGGGTCATTACGATGACGGGCAGATCGCCACCGCCCGTATGGCGGTGGCGATCCGCCCGCCATTCCCCTCCGCCCACATGCCATTTCCCCCCTGCCACATTACGATGTCGGCGGGGAGCCTGGCGGACGGAAAGACCGTCCGCCGGTTTTCCGCCGGTCACACAGGTGACCGGGCAGAAAAGGGCACTAATATGGTGGCGGTGTCTGCAAGACACCGCCATCCATATTAGGATGGTTGCGGAGAGCAGCCTTTCCATGGTGGCAACGCCGCCATGGAAAGGCATACGGTTTTCGCTATTGGGGGCCCGTTGCGGGCCCCCAGAGTGTTGGGGGGGTGGGGGGTGCAAATGCGGGGTACCTAGGGTACACCCCTGCATTGGCATGGACAAGGTGGCAGGCACCACGCGGTGCCTGTCACCTTGTGCATGCCAATGCACAACGTGTATTCCCAGCATTGTGGAGGGCGGTGCTGTGAACACCGCCCGCCACAATGTTGGGAATAGGGGATGCCACCGTGGCGGTGGCATCCTAATACTCGTGGCGGGACCGCCGCTCCTATGGTGGATGGTCCCATTCACCGCTACGGTGGCGGGCGGACTTAGTCCACCTGTCATCGTAATGTGCCCCTAAGTGTTCAATATGCAACAGACAGTACCTTAGTATATCAAATTAAAAAACTTGTAGCCCTAGCCTATGTGCCTGTGACTGATGTAGCAGAGCACTATAACCTGCTAATAGAGAGCCCCTACTACAAAAGAAATGAGGCGAAATTAAGCCCACTACTGGATTACTTTGAGGATACATGGGTAGGTAGACTACATAGATCAGGGCACAGAAGATTACCTAAGTTCCACATTCCATGGTGGAATGTGTACCTTAGTTCCCTAAACAAGCAAACCAAAACTAACAACGCTGTCGAAGGATGGCATAATGCCTTCCAGGCAACAACAGGCAGAGGGACACCTACACTTCACAAATTACTACAATCTATCCAAAAAGAGCAAAGTTACCAACAACTTAGAATAGAACAATCCGTTACACTAATTGGATTAAAACTAACTAAACAAACTAAAAAAATGTATGAGCTTCTACAAAGTCAAGTTACACTCTTCCCAACAACTAGAGGCCTAGAATACTTATCCCTAATAGCAAAAAGCATACTTTAAATCTAAAGTAAACAGTAATTAATAAAGTTTCTTCTAAAATCCAACATATACATGTATATATATTATTTTTATATTTTATAAAACATTAATAAATTGTCATATATATATTTTATAATAATATAAATATATATTGACAGCTTAATAATATTTTACAAAATATAATACATATTAAAATATAATAAAACAACATTTCCCTCCCACGTCAAAATATTAAAAATTACTTACAGTTGTTGTAGCTCCAAAGCTAACTTTACACATCTTCTACATCCATCCAGGTGTCGGTTTCTCCAAATTAATTTAAAATAAACCCCCAAAAAAATGCAAAAATGCAAATATCGCCAAAAACAAATCCTCTCTCGATAAATCCAATTGGCAAATACCATAAAAAAAAAAAAAATAGTATAGTAAAAAAACGCTCCATGAAAACGCGAAAAATTAAGAGGGTGTTAAATAAATATTAGTTTACAAAACTAATACACACCTCTTAGAAAACAAAACGTCAATCTTCTCCAAAACGCAACGTCGTAAGACTAAAGTCTGTAAAAAAAAGTAAAACATACCCACCCACACAAAAATACACATATACAACTGCAATATACTGTTAATAACTGTTTAAAAATAATACACATAAAGTTATAGACATATTATAGACTCTAAACACTAGGGGGGTGATTAGGATGTAGGGTGGATCACCACCGCCCATATGACGGTGGCGATCCGCCCGCCATTTCCCACCGCCCGCCTCACATTTCCCCACCGCCATATTAGTATGGCGGTGGGGACCCAGGCGGACGGAAAGACCGTCCGCCGGTTTTCCGCCGGTAGGCAATCCGCCCGATTGCCTACCGGGTGGAAAAGGCCTGCAATATGGTGGCGGTGCCTTGCAGGCACCGCCATCCATATTAGGATGGTCGGCGGTGCAGGGCTTTCCATGGTGGGGACTCCGCCATGGAAAGCCAGGAGGAGAATGCCTTTGGGGGCCCGTGGCAGGCCCCCTGGGGGTTGGGGGTTGGGGGGCTGCACTTGGGGGGTACCCATGGTACCCCCCAACATTGGCATGCACAAGGTGGCAGGCACCGCGCGGTGCCTGCCACCTTGTGCATGCCAATGCACACAGTGCATTCTCAGCATTGTGGCGGGCGGTGCTGTGTGCACCGCCCGCCACAATGCTGGGAATGGAGGATGCCACCGCCACGGTGGCGGTGGCATCCTAATCGCTGGTGCGGGACCGCCGCACCACTGGCGGCCGGTCCCAGCACCGCTAGGGTGGCGGGCGGACGAAAGTCCGCCCGCCATCCTAATAGGCCCCTAGGCCTCAAACACCAATTCTAGTCAAAACTAAAAAAATCGAACATACACCTAAAACACACCAAAAACACCACTACCTAACAGTAAATACACTATACACCACCTAACTACATCCAAATTAAACTAATAACTTAGGAGGTCATTACGATGGCAGACGGAAAAACAACCGACCGCCATGGTAGCGGGAAAACACCGCCCGCCGCTACCGCGGGAAAACCGACGGCTAGATTAGGATCCTCGGCGGTAAAAATCCAACCGCGGCGGAAAGGAGACCCGAGAAACCGCCGTTCGCCTGCGGAGAAGGCCCAAACCCGTCCGCGGCGGTCGGTTTCACAGCGGAAACAGCCCATATGACCGCAACCACAGCGGAGACACCGCCATCGAAATTATGATCTTCCCGACATCCCCGCGGTGCAGTGCGCTGTTTCCGACCGCCGTGGTCGACAACATTGAAGAATCAGTGAGACGGCGGAAGCGCCGTAGCCGAGCCACCACTGCGGACGCTCCGTTAAAAAAATGGCAGTCGCTAGAAAAACACACAACATGGCCACAAAGTGCACCAACCAAACAAGGCAAACACCCAAAAATAGCTAACACAGCCCAAAGACACACCCCCATGGTAAACTCCAAAACTACAAATCCCAGGTTCACACACACACCACACCTGCTACCAATACCCCATCCTGACACACCCACAGACACCAGTATAAATCCAGCCCCCAACATACCACAATCCTTTGCAAAACTCCACAACTGAGGGCACATCCACCACAGATGACAGGAGAGGCAAATCTGCACAACACACACACATCACCACCACCACCACCACTTCCACACCTGCACCTCTAACACCTTTGCACAGCACACACCATACATATCACAACCACCACTACCACTTCCAAACCTGCACCCTAAACACCTTGACACATCACACACCATGTCACCACAGAGAATGCCCAAATTCACTGAGAGTGAGTTGAGGGCCATGGTCGATGAGATAATCAGGGTAGAACCACAATTGTTTGGTAACCAGGTCCAACAGACACCACTAGCAACAAGGACGCAAATGTGGAGAAGGATAGTAGAGAAGGTCAATGCAGTAGGGACCGTGCCACGCAATAGAGATGAAATCGTGAAGAGGTGGCACGATCTGAAGGCAGTGGTCAAAAAGAAGAGAGCCAAGAACCATGAGCCGGCTCACAGGACAGGCAGTGGCACTCCCGTTCCACTCAAAACATTCACTGAATGGGAGGAGAAGGTGCTTGGCATTCTACATCCAGAGAGTCTCTCAGGAATACCCGGGGGAGTGGAGGCTGGTAAGTACAAACAAATGCCTAACATCACACAAATGTACTGTCTTGCACTATTACAAAATAATACCTCCTAGGTTCAAATTCATTCATGTGCACAACACTCCCCCAACACATCTCTCACAGATACAACAGACACCCCCTGAAGCCCCCAAAGGTAGTTAGCAACATCACCATGGGTACATGTGTACATGCTGCCAGCACTACAACTCCCACCAGGCCCCCTTGTCCTACAGCTGCGCAAGATGGAGCCCTCCACCCCAACACATGTGCCAACCATAGCATTGCTCACCTTAACCTAACAGGTAGGTAGCCATCCCTACAGGGAGGTGGGTGGGTGTTTGGGAAGCCTGTACTACAACTCCCACCAGGCCCCCTTGTCCCACAGCTGAGCAGGATGGAGCACTGCCCCCACCCAGAAGCATGCCTCAGCCATTGTGTGCTTCACCCTCACCTAACAGGTAGGTAGCCATCTTTACAGGGAGGTGGTTGGGTGTTTGGGAGGCCTGCACTACAACTCCCACCAGGCCCCCTTGTCCCACAGCTGAGCAGGATGGAGCACTGCCCCCACCCAGAAGCATGCCTCAGCCATTGTGTGCTACACCCTCACCTAACAGGTAGGTAGCCATCTTTACAGGGAGGTGGGTGGGTGTTTGGGAGGCCTGCACTACAACTCCCACCAGGCCCACTTGTCCCACAGCTGAGCAGGATGGAGCACTGCCCCCGCCCAGAAGCATGCCTCAGCCATTGTGTGCTTCACCCTCACCTAACAGGTAGGTAGCCATCTTTACAGGGAGGTGGGTGGGCGTTTGGGAGGCCTGCACTACAACTCCCACCAGGCCCCCTTGTCCCACAGCTGAGCAGGATGGAGCACTGCCCCCACCCAGAAGCATGCCTCAGCCATTGTGTGCTACACCCTCACCTAACAGGTAGGTAGCCATCTTTACAGGGAGGTGGGTGGGTGTTTGGGAGGCCTGCAATACAACTCCCACCAGGCCCCCTTGTCCCACAGCTGAGCAGGATGGAGCACTGCCCCCACCCAGAAGCATGCCTCAGCCATTGTGTGCTACACCCTCACCTAACAGGTAGGTAGCCATCTTTACAGGGAGGTGGGTGGGTGTTTGGGAGGCCTGCACTACAACTCCCACCAGGCCCCCTTGTCCCACAGCTGAGCAGGATGGAGAACTGCCCCCACCCAAAAGCATGCCTCAGCCATTGTGTGCTACACCCTCACCTAACAGGTAGGAAGCCATCTTTACAGGGAGGTGGGTGGGTGTTTGGGAGGCCTGCACTACAACTCCCACCAGGCCCCCTTGTCCCACAGCTGAGCAGGATGGAGCACTTCCCCCACCCAGAAGCATGCCTCAGCCATTGTGTGCTTCACCCTCACCTAACAGGTAGGTAGCCATCTTTACAGGGAGGTGGGTGGGCGTTTGGGAGGCCTGCACTACAACTCCCACCAGGCCCCTTTGTCCCACAGCTGAGCAGGATGGAGCACTGCCCCCACCCAGAAGCATGCCTCAGCCATTGTGTGCTACACCCTCACCTAACAGGTAGGTAGCCATCTTTACAGGGAGGTGGGTGGGTGTTTGGGAGGCCTGCACTACAACTCCCACCTGGCCCCCTGGTCCCACAGCTGAGCAGGATGGAGCACTAGTCCCACTCATAGGCATGTGACGTCTGTGCAGTCGCACATGACACCATGCCACTTAGTCCACAGTCACCAACACAAATAATGCAAAACAGTTGTGTTGTAGTCACCATGCACAAGTCTCTGTTCAAAATTGACCCACATTGTGTACACTGTGCCAGGCATCACACGCTGCAACACTAACAACGATCATGCTGCCCTGCAGCAGTGTCTGGCCGTTTGTATGGCAAAGTGCAAATCACCCATGTCATACCACAGTGTTGCAATGTAAACAGTGGAAGTGCAGTGCACCCAAAAACTACACTGCAGCTGGGACTCACAATGCTAAACTAAGCACATCCCAAATGTCCTGCAACACACCCAGCTACCACAGTGCTGCACTGAATTGCAGAACAGCACCTTGTCTGAATTAAATTGTCAAAGGTGTCTTGTTTGGACCACCAATGTGTGTATGCATTGACAATGTTCACATCTCACACTGTCTGTCTGAACAGTGCTGGTATAGTCTGGCCCCAAAAGCACACATTGTCTGCACAGGGCTGAGTACATCTCACACACACACCACTGTTGACCACAACATGTCAGTGTATGGATGCCCTGGAACAACTGCTTCACCAGTACTGTGCTCATGTTCTCAGGTCCACAAATACCATGAAACCATGACAGTGTGGAAATGTATGCTGGGTGAGATCTTCACCCTGCTGTATGTCACCACTGTGCTACGAGACTATACCCCTTGCCCTATTGTGCCTTCAAATGTCGGGGGAGTGAACCCCACAGCCAGATAGCTGGGACAACAGTGATGGGGGCTATACCCATGACCAAATGTAATCTGAAATCAATGGGTACAAAAAGCCACACACACATCATGCTCACCACACGCACATTCCATCCAAAGATTTCTACCAAGTCACATAGCCATGTCATTGCTCACCTTCACCTCAAACGGTAGTTAGCCATCTTCACAGTGAGACAGTGTAGTGTGTTTGGCTATCCGTCCCACAAAATGCAACATGCATGCTGTTCCACCACTAGGGAGGATGGGACACTACACCCCCAATAAGAAGCATGTGGCAGGCAATGTATGCTACCCACCCAACTCACAGGTAGGTAACCGCAACTCACAGGTCGGGGTGTGTGGGGCTGGTAAGCTTGCACAACAACTCACACGGGCCCACCTGACCGCCAGCACACAAGACCCATTACTTCCTGGCACCAACATGCATGTGTCAGTCATTGCAATGTACACTTCAAAACAACTGGCATGTGGACATATCATGCTGACTTGTCCCAGACTGGACCAAGATGGAAGCCCTCATCATACACACACAGAGAGGTCTCTCAAATACAAGGAAAACACAGCAAACACAACATATCAACAGCCACAACATGCAGCCAGATATGCATTTAAAAAAACATGTTGGCATAGGACACCAGGCCTCTCAATGCACAACTGCACACCTAGATAGTATTGGCAACTATAGTGTGCACACACCTAATAAAATGAAACTGTGACAGCAACCAAAGTGTGAATGACTGAAACACATGTAGATGGAACTCCGAGCACAACCATGCACACCAATACATGCCATCTGACAGTAGCAGTGGTCCAGACCACCTAGGATCTAATTAAAGCAAACTTAAGCATGTCTGGAATTGCAAATACAGATATCTACACCACATTGAAAAGGTATGCATGAAACTACAATGGTCACTCACTGTGCAGAGTAAACCGCTGCAAGGGCTCTACAAGTGACACATACGCATAAATGGATGACATATGAATGAATATAAATTTTATGAATGAATGTAAATTTTATAGAGCGCGAACTTAGCCCAGGGGCATCAAGGCGCTGCGGAAAGCGATCAGAATGAGAGATGTCTATAGAGTAGGAAACTCAAAGGTTAGGACAGGTGAAAAGCCAGGTCTTCAAGGACTTACGAAATAAGGAATGGGTTTCCAGAGTGGAAATTGGGGAAGGAAGGGAATTCCACAAATTGGCCCCTAACAGCGAGAAAGCCCTCCCCCCACCTAGCTTTCCTCACCCTGGGAACTGTTACCCGGTTCTTACTTGCAGATCTCAAGTCCTTGCCGGGAAGATATCTTTGAAACATTTTGTTGATACCTTCTGACCCCTTATTGTGGACGGCCTTGTGGACCAGGCATAGAGCCTTGAACACAATTCTCCTCCCCAACGGGAGCCAGTGCAGGCTTCTAATGGTAGCTGAGACTGAATGGAATTTGGGGAGACCCATCACCAGCCTAGCAGCAGCATTCTGCACCAATTGAAGTCGACGAAGAAGTCCTTTATTTATCCCTAAATAAAGGGCATTACAATAGTCCAACCTCGAGACCACGAGGGCCACCACTGCCTGTTTCCGTGCAGGCAGGGAGAGAAAACGGAAGATCTTCCTGAGAGTCCGTATCATCCCAAAACAGGTAGAGACAGTTCTATTTATTTGTGAACCCAGGGAAAGAGAGGAGTCCACAATGATGCCTAAATTCTTGGCACTAAGAGAGGGGCGGGGGCAGGATCCAAGAGAGTCAGGCCACCAGGCCTCCGACCAGATATCCATCTTGTCTCCAAAGATTAGGACCTCCGTTTTATCCCCATTGAGTCTTAAGTAGTTCTCAACCATCCATGCAGCCACCGCCCGCATGCAGTTTTTAAAATTTACTGCTGAGGCTGAGACATTCTCATGATTGATCAATAACAGGATGCCAACATGAGACTGTCAATGTCAAAAAATTATATTGTGCATGTCATGTCTTGACAACTCCCAATATGGACAAGTAATGCATGTACCACAACAGCTTGTAATGCATCACTGGATGTCGGTCAATGCAAATTTGTACAGTGAACAACTGCTGGATGTACAAACAGTTGATGTAACACTGCTAACACAAACTTTGATGGGTGCAATACAATGACCATTTCTTATCTGACCCACAGGTGACCAAGAACTCACTGCAGAGGATGACACCACCCTGCAGAGCCAGTCCCCTCCCCCGGAACAGAGACAACTGGATGAGGACTCCCTGGATTCCTTGGATGAGGAGCTCCACGCTGGCCCATCTGGTGTGGCAGGCCGCAACCAGTCCCAGGTACCCACTGTCCCCCCAACCACATCAGCTGCAGCCCCTGACCATCCTCTGACAGCTGCTGTCATGGCCTGTGTATCAACCACTACCACCACCACCACCACAGCTGTCCGCAACACCCTCCCTGCCCCAGGGGTTGAGCAGCCCACCACATTGACTGCGGAGGCCAGGGAGAGGATGCAGCGGGCCAATGTGAGGACCGGACAGGACCGTGGCAGCAGTGCAGCTGGTCGGGACAGGGTCATGCAGAGGGGGACTGATCCTGGGACGGAAGCCCTGGGCCACATCGACAGAGTCCTTGGGGCCTACCAACAGGCCCAGGGATGAATGGGCCGGTTAGAGGAAGAATCTCGGGAGCACCTCCTGCTGCTGAGGTCCATGGACACACGCATGGGACAGATTGTGGACCTCTTGGGGCAGCTAGTGGCGGTTCTGAGGGACAAGCAAGCGCAACATTCTACCCCTCCGCCTCCCCCTGTTGGGCAGCAGGATGATACTTCATCATCCTCCCCTGCGTCCACAGAGGCGGGTGAGTCCTCAGACACTACTGCCCCTGCAGAAGTGGCCCCTCCAGTCAAGCGCGAGAGGGGCCGTCCAAGGAAAGGCCAGGGGGACTCACGTGCCAAAGCACCTGCCAAACGCTAGTCCCCGAGCCAGCCATGATGGCAGACCACTGCACCACTGCATTGACCTTTTGGACTATCCTTCACCACACTGCCATGTGAATGGCATCTATCTGTTGGACTGGGTCTCCATATCATTGTGGGGACTACTCAAGTATCTCATCTACCATGACTGTCAACTCACTTCTTCAATTCCCCCTTCACATCTTCTCCACCCTCGCATGTCACAGTTGTAAATAAATACACCTTACACACATGTTGTTGTGTCTGCTCCGTCTTTAATACAGGATGTGCAACCTTCACCGTGTAGGACATGGTCCAGGGGAATGGAATGTAGGTAACAAGTGAGATGCTGAAGGGACCTAGGGAAAACCGCAGAACAAGAGTCACTTGTATGGGTGTGGCATTGCACACATCACACAACACTTGTCAACAAGGTACTCAGATCTACAAACTTTACACAGAGCAACAGTCACCATAGAGACATTCTGTATCACACTAACCAATCACACATACATTGGCAGGCAGCAATGAGTCAACACCAAGCTGCAGTCAGCAAGCTCACATACACCCACACAGCAACAGCAACACCATCAGACCATTTTGTCCCTTCTACATCGTCACTCACCTTCAAGTGAAGTAGCGGGTGATGAGCTGTCGACGCATGTCGACCCCTTCCTCCTCTCCACTGCCCTTGTCACTGGATCCGGGTTGATTTGCAGGCGGCGGCCTTGGCTGCTCATTATCGTCATCCAGGATCAGGGGTATTGCCTTGCGAATGGCCAGGTTGTGGAGCATGCAGCATGCCACCACTATCTGACACACCTTCCCTGGCGAGTACATAAGGGCACCTCCAGTACGGTCCAGGCACCGAAATCTTGATTTTAGGAGACCAAATGTCCGTTCTATCACACGCTGTGTCCTCCCTTGGGCATCATTGTATCGCACATCAGCTGGCGTGACGGGATTCCACAATGGGCTCAGCAACCACGGGCGGTTCGGATATGCCGAGTCACCTGGGTGTGAGAGACACAGATTAACCTTGCACTCCCAAAATGCAACACAACAGCATGTCACACACACACCACTCTAATCCACTATGCATACTCACCCACAAGCCATGCATGCTCAGGAAGCAGATTGGCCATCAGCTGAGGAACGATGCTGCTGCGCAAGATGTGGGCATCATGGGCTGAGCCGGAAACTTTGCACACACGTGTGAGATGATCATGTCCGCCAGGCACACCACTTGAACATTTACCGAGTGTGAATGCTTCCTATTGCGGTAAACCTGTTCACGTGCCTGTGGTGGCACAAGCCCAACATGTGTGCAATCAATTGCACCAATGACATGGGGGATATGTCCAAGGGCATAGAAATCGCCCTTCACAGCCACCAACTCAGGCCCCTGGGAAAATGGATATATCTGTCTTTGTACAGCATCATGGCCGACAGGACATCCCTCAGCACCATGCTGAACATCGGCTGTGACATCCCGCCTGCACTTGCGACTGTGTGCTGGAATGAGCCTGTTGCAAAGAAATGCAGGCATGCCATCACCTTAGATGTTGCGGTGAAAGCTGTTGGATATGTCCGACGTGGCTGCAGGTGGGGCTCCAACGTGGCACATAGGTTCTGCAGGGTTTGTCGGTCCAGCCTGAATTTGCGGATTATATCCTCATTCTCCATGTCTGCCAGGACTGTGAACGGACAATGGATATTGGGCCTCCTCCTCCTAGGACAGATCACAGTGCACAGATGTCAATGCAGAAGACCATGAAATGTGCATCACATCAATTTTTTCAACAGACACATTCCCAAGTCTTACAACATGCACCATTAACCGACAGGGCACTTCACAAGTAGGTACACATCAGGCACACTACTCGTACACCTGTCCTCTTACCAGCAGCAATTATCTGTGCACCCCCCCGGCTCATTCGCAGGCACAGTGTGATATACTAACAGATATGTGTGCATACCTGTGAGTATGACCCCCAGCATATGTTACTAATTGCAATACTACCCGAACACACCATGTTGCTGGCCCTGATACACCTACCAAAACAGGTTGCACATGGCACACTTCAACTACACACTGACCACCGGCTGAGCGTGGGGGCCACGTGTGTGCATGTGCATTGGACAATGTGCCAGTTGCTGATGCCCCTAGTTCAGAAAATGAGACGACAGTGTGCGTTACATTGCACACACAGACATTGACCATTATCTACATATGCTATGCAACACATTAACTGGACAGTCTACATTTCATTACACAGTACATGTGACATGTGCGAGTGTATGTGCCCATGCAATGTACTGGCGACCCATATATGGTATGTGTTGGTGACGTGGAGTGACATGTCCCTTCTGTGCATTTGCCCTCATGAGGACCCTTCAATTGTTGAGACACTGGGCACTGTACATGTTGGCCTATGCAGAGAGCTGGAGGACACGTTAGGTGCAGCACAGCTACTCCACAACTGCATTAATGCTCACTCCAGGCACTGTCTGGCAGACATATGGCGGTGCCTACCGCCTGGCCCCTGTGGTGTGGCACCGCCCATAACCCAGGCACGATCGCGGGTGACACCGCCAGATATGTATGTGACAATGGCGGTCACCATGCACCGCTACCCAAATCACGGTCACTCCAGGCACTGTCTGGCAGACATATGGCGGTGCCTACCGCCTGGCCCCTGTGGTGTGGCACCGCCCATAACCCAGGCACGATCGCGGGTGACACCGCCAGATATGTATGTGACAATGGCGGTCACCATTCACCGCTACCCAAATCACGGTCACTCCAGGCACTGTCTGGCAGACATATGGCGGTGCCTACCGCTTGATGACTGAGGTGTGGCATCGCCCATAACCCAGGCACGATCGCGGGGGACACCGCCAGATATGTATGTGACAATGGCGGTCACCATGCACTGCTACCCAAATCACGGTCACTCCAGGCACTGTCTGGCAGACATATGGCGGTGCCTACCGCCTGGCCCCTGAGGTGTGTCACCGGCATGGACCATGCCCTTGCAGCCAATGGGAAGCAGCCTCGCGGTAGCCTGATGCAAGTTTGAAAATCGCGGTAGGCGTGCACCCCCCCGCGGAGGCGGTCACTGGAGGCATTCAAAAGATGCACCACCGCGGTAGCGTGCACATGGACCCTACGGTGTGTCACCGGCATGGACCATGCCCTTGCAGCCAATGGGAAGCAGGCTCGCGGTAGCCTGATGCGAGTTTGAAAATCGCGGTAGGCGTGCACCACCCCCGCGGAGGCGGTCACTGGAGGCATTCAAAAGATGCACCACCGCGGTAGCGCGCACATGGACCCTACGGTGTGTCACCGGCATGGACCATGCCCTTGCAGCCAATGGGAAGCAGCCTCGCGGTAGCCTGATGCGAGTTTGAAAATCGCGGTAGGCGTGCACCGCCACCGCGGAGGCGGACAATGGATGTATTTGAATGAGGCAGACCTGGTACACCAATTGCAGCACCCTGGGACCACTGACACAGCCCCAGGGGCCTATATATGTGTGGGAGGGTGCACCACATTCCCACAGCTACCAGGGACTGCTGACTGACAACCCTCCACCTGCTGCCTCAAGGGACTGCTGGCTGCCACCCTGCACCTGCTGCTGGTGCCTCAAGGGACTGCTGGCTGCCACCCTCCACCTGCTGCCTCAAGGGACTGCTGGCTGCCACCCTCCACCTGCTGCCTCAAGGGACTGCTGGCTGCCACCCTCCACCTGCTGCCTCAAGGGACTGCTGGCTGCCACCCTCCACCTGCTGCTGCTGCCTCAAGGGACTACTGGCTGCCACCCTCCACCTGCTGCTGCTGCCTCAAGGGACTGCTGGCTGCCACCCTCCACCTGCTGCCTCAAGGGACTGCTGGCTGCCACCCTCCACCTGCTGCTGCTGCCTCAAGGGACTGCTGGCTGCCACCCTCAACGTGCTGCTGCTGCCACATGTCCATTGTGATGTCGAGGACTCAGAAGATCCGTGCCAGTCCCTTCACCAGTGAGGAGCTTGGGGTCCTGGTAGACGGGGTGCTTGCACAGTACCCAAGGCTTTATGGCGGCCCTAATGTCGTGGTAAGTCTCCCAGACTGTGAGTGAGAGTGCAGGGTGTGCACACGTGGGGTGGAGGTGCTTCGGTATGTGTCAGTGGTTGTGGGGCTCTGACATGCACTACCTATCATGTTTACTACAGCGGGAAGGGCTTGGTGGGCTCTTTCACACGTTACCCTGCATGCCTATCCTGAGTAGAGGGACATGTCCTGTAGTGTCAGCCATACAGTGCAGCTGCATTTTGGTGATGCAGGAGTCTGGCCAGTTATCGTTTGTGTGAATGGTTGTGTTGCTCCCAATTAACCCACTCAATGTCAGTCCACCTGCCCTGCACAGTCCCCGCCGAATGCCACATGTCCACATCACTGCATGTACAGTGTGTTCCATGTGTGTTTGGGTCACGCCTCTTCATCTAAGTCCCATCTCTGCCATGTAGATTGCACAGGAGCAGGCGTGGGAGAAGGGTGTGTGTATGACAGTTGTTGTCACTCTATGTGAGTTCCAGGACACAGTGAGGCTTTCACAGGGCTAGGACACTTAGGAATGCGCAGTGTTGGACACAGTGAGTCCAACAACAAGACACATGTTTTGCTATCTTCTCTATGTGTAGTTGTAGGTAACTGCAGACAGTAGCTGCAGCCAGACTACACGTTGCTTGCTGTGTTGGTATCCTGCATGTGAATGGGATGTGGAGGTACTGTGTCCACCATCGAACATGCATGCCTGTACATCTGATTGACCAATGACATTGCACCATGTTCACAGCAATTGTTGGCTATGTGACAGTTGTAGCTGGAGTTTTGGATGAGTCACTGTCGTGCTACTGCATTTTCGTTGTGTTGTCATTGTGCACTGTGTCGCTGGAACCTCACCCCTCTTGTCTCCCATGCCTGCAGCTGAAGGTCCACCAGCATAAAGCCGTGTGGAGGGCCATTGCCTCCAGAGTCCGGGGTCTGGGTGTGTCAAACCGAAGGCGCACCCACTGTCATAAAAGGTGGGACGACATCTGCCGGCTGAGCAAGAACGTGGCCGAGATGACGCTGGGGCTGCTCCCTCGGACTGACAGGTTGGCTAGGCGCAGCATGACACCACTAATGGCCCGCATCCTGGCTGTCACACAACCTGAGCTGGACAGACAACTGAAGGAGCATCAGCAGTGAGCCAGGGGTGAGTATGTGTTGCAGGCTGCCTTTGGCTGGGAGTGGGTGCATGTGTCTACAGAGTGTGCAAATGGTCAGCTGTGTGACGTTGGTTGTGTGGTGCAATGTTTTGGGAGTGGCCTCTGTGCTGGGTGTATGTGCCATGCTTTTGCCCAAACGGTGCTTCATGAAGTGAGTTTTAGCACTGTGCATCTCTCTTACATTTGGAGTTGTGGCCTTCAGGTACCTTCTGCTGTGGGGTAGTGTGTGAATTCAGATGGATGGCAATGCCAGTGTGCCAACTGTGAATGCGTTTCAATGAATGCGTGCAATTCCAGACCTCAGATGTCTGCCAGTCAGACATCTGAGGCCAATGTGCAACAGTAGATGTGCCCATGGACTCGATATGGTGGATGGCATGTGTGCAGGGTCATTGTGGGCTGGTATGTTGTAGTCTGTTTGGTCCCCTACTGCTCCACACATGTAGGTGATGTGCACCATGTCGTGGTGTTCATCCTTGCCAACATCGGGACAGTGTGTGTGCACAGGCCATTTTGGGGCTGTGTCTGATGTGAGCCAACTGCAGGATGGTGTGCTGTGTGAGTCACCTGGGGCACTTATGGCAGGATGTGTGGCGGACATGCACCGTTGTGTTGAGATTTTGGGTGGCAAGATATATGTGTGCACAGGGTGGCATGCAATGTGCTGCACACCTCTTTCTAGGATGCAGATGTATTGGCACGTGTTAGTTCTGTTGATGCCACTCATCTCACAGTACTCTCTCCTATGCAGCAGCTCCCGTATGTGCAGAGGGAGAGGGGACGGACACCAGTGGTGAGGCTTCCAGTGCAACAGCCGCACCGGAGCAGACTGACACAGATGTGACCAACGCCGAGGAGGGGGACAGGAGTCTGCTAGAGGATTCGCAGCCGGAGACACAAAGCTCTACCTCATCTGACACCAGCGGTGACACATCCATGTTGGGGGGTACAGGGAACGGGGACTCGGCCTCCTCTTCCGCCACACAGCGTCCAGTGCCCAGCCTCCCTTCAACCTCCACTGGTACTGCCCGTGTCCGCACGACTAGGAAGGGAAGAGTCACCTTCACCCCAGGCACAGCTGCCCCAGCCCATGTCAGCCCTGCTGCCCTCAGTGCAGAAGCAGTCGAGCTATTGTGCCAGCTGTGTGTGGGGCAGACAGCACTTCTCAATGCCTTCCAAGAGCACGACAAAAAGTTGGGGCAGGTTATAGCTTTCATGGAGGGCTTACATTCCGACGTAGGTGGGCTACACTGGACTGTGCAGTCCTTGTCATCAACTGTGACAGCAGCCCTGCAACAGGCACATAGTCAGGGAGCGGCTCCCAGCACTCGGTCTGGCCCCGTGTCACTGTGCACCTCTGATGACAGTGACAATGCTCAACGGACCCCAAAGTCCCGATAAAGAACCCGCAGCACAAAGGAGCAGCAGCAGCCCAAGCGTACTAGGGCGCAGACACCATCCCCACATAAGAGTAAGGCCACCCCAGAGCGCAGAGAGAAAAGCCCATCAGGCGACAGCAAGCGCCACAAAGCAAAGAAAAAAGCATCAGGGTCACAGGCCTCACCTTCCTCCCCTGCCAAAGACTCCCCTGTCCCAAAGACGTCTCGCAGAGGCAAAAAGACAGTTTCCACACCCACTGAGAAGGTGTTGCCTGCAAACATTACACAGGATGAGGGCCCCATGGATAATCCATCCTTGACCTCCACTCCGATCCCAAGCCCTGTGAAGCCAGCATGGGAGGACACTGTAGGGGGCAAAGCTGGTGGACAGAGGGAGGCAGGGCGGCGGCAAACACCAGGCAAGCGCACAGCGGGATCCAGCATGTCCCCAGAGGGAGGGTCACCATCCACACCAGAATCAGCTTTGGTGTTGGGGTCACCTGTTGTGTCTGCCCAAGTTCCCCTCAATCCCCAGACAGGGAAGCCTTTCAGGATCCCCAAGAAGTAGAGAGGCACCCCTCCACAATCTCCGGCACACACTGTGTCTCACCAGGGCATGAGTCCACCTCCCCGGGCCACCACCCCACCTGGTCCAAGCAGCCCCCCAGCTACCACATGCACAGTTGGCTCTTCCTCAGTTGTTACTCCGACTGCCCAGGGCAGTCCTCCAACTGACCCCAACACACAGTCAGATTCAAGTCCGACAGACAGCCCCATCTGAGTGGTGGTCACCCTCACACACCCGTCTGTCCACAGGGGTGCATGTGATGCCCATTGTCACACCCATTACTCTGTTGCTGGGCATGGCATGGTAGAGTTGCATACATTCCCTGTGTAGCTTCTTATGTCACTACTCTGCACAATGTCTTTGCCTTTTTGTTCACTGCTGTTTGCCCCTTGCCTGTGCAGCTTCTGATGGAACTACTCTGCACATTGTACTTGCCTTGTGTTTCACTGCTGTTTGCCCCTTGCCTGTGCAGCTTCTCATGGACCTCACCTGCACATTGGACTGCCCACTGGCCTTGCTGTTCACTGCTGTTTGCCCCTTGCCTGTGCAGCATCTCATGTACCTCACCTGCACATTGGACTGGCCAATGGCCTTGCTGTTCACTGCTGTTTGCCCCTTGCCTGTGCAGCATCTCATGTACCTCACCTGCACTTTGGACTGGCCACTGGCCTTGCTGTTTCACTGCTGTTTGCCCCTTGCCTGTGCAGCATCTCATGTACCTCACCTGCACATTGGACTGGCCACTGGCCTTGCTGTTCACTGCTGTTTGCCCCTTGCCTGTGCAGCTTCTCATGTACCTCACCTGCACATTGGACTGGCCACTGGCCTTGCTGTTCACTGCTGTTTGCCCCTTGCCTGTGCAGCATCTCATGTACCTCACCTGCACTTTGGACTGGCCACTGGCCTTGCTGTTCACTGCTGTTTGCCCCTTGCCTGTGCAGCATCTCATGTACCTCACCTGCACATTGGACTGGCCACTGGGCTTGTTGTTCACTGCTGTTTGCCCCTTGCCTGTGCAGCTTCTGATGTAACTACTCTGCACATTGTACTTGCCTTGTGTTTCACTGCTGTTTGCCCCTTGCCTGTGCAGCTTCTCATGGACTCACTCTGCACTTTGTCCTGCCCACTGGCCTTGTCGTTCACTGCTGTGTGCCCCCTGCCTGTGCAGCTTCTCAAGGACTTAATCTGCACATTAGACTGGCCACTGGCCTTGCTGTTCACTGCTGTGTGCCCCTTGCCTGTGCAGCTTCTCATGTACCTCACCTGCACTGTGTCCTGGCCACTGGCCTTGCTGTTCACTGCTGGTTGCCCCTTGCCTGTGCAGCTTCTGATGTAACTACTCTGCACATTGTACTTGCCTTGTGTTTCACTGCTGTTTGCCCCTTGCCTGTGCAGCTTCTCATGGACTCACTCTGCACTTTGTCCTGCCCACTGGCCTTGTCGTTCACTGCTGTGTGCCCCCTGCCTGTGCAGCTTCTCATGGACTTAATCTGCAGATTGGACTGGCCACTGGCCTTGCTGTTCACTGCTGTTTGCCCCTTGCCTGTGCAGCTTCTCATGTACCTCACCTGCACTGTGTCCTGGCCACTGGCCTTGCTGTTCACTGCTGGTTGCCCCTTGCCTGTGCAGCTTCTGATGGAACTACTCTGCACATTCTACTTGCCTTGTTGTTCACTGCTGTTTGCCCCCTGCCTGTGCAGCTTTTCATGTAAATACTGTGCATATTGAAATGCCCACTGGCTTTGCTGTTGCCCAGATTTGTTGTCTCTATATGCAAATTGTGAATAAACACAGTTGGTCCTGCAGTGAGTTGTGTCAGTGTCCTTCCTGAATAAAGTTGTTTCTGTGTGTGCATGGTTTACTGTGTTACAGGCTCAGTATGCCACTTCAACATTGCCAATGGGTTGTCTCACATTTCATTTTTTTGCAGGGATGGGAGGCACTTCATTTCTACATGACTGTGATACTTATGGGTGCAGTGCAGGTGGTTGGCAATGAAATCTTGTTGTCATCTTCCTTCTTGGCTCATGTTATCTATGGTGGACACATGTCAGGTTTGTGGGCAATGGCAGCACAGGGTGGGTGTTTGGGCACAGGCTGACAGGCAGGCAGGCCAGGGTCATGGGGTCTGTGTGAGCTTCCTTTCTGTGTGCCAATCAGTGTCGGTGTATGGACATCTATGGTGATGAGTTATCCAGATCCCATGGCTTACTTCCAATGTGTGCACTTGGGTGGTGGAGAAGTGTATGGTGTGAAGGGGGTGACTTTGTTGTGACTGTGGATGTGTGTGCACCTGCATTGTCAACTACTGCCATGTGTGACCCTGGAGTGGTGTGCCTGTATGTGTACTTGTTGAGCCCTGTGGTTGTGTTTTGTGCACATGGCAGTATTGTGTGTTGCTGTTGTGGGAGGAGGTATGTGTGACATATCCTACTTGTGCTTGGCTGTCATGTAGTGTGTCACTGTGTGTTGTGCAGCAGACATTGTCTTGTCCAGTATTTGGATGCCTATGTGTGGCTGGTCAGTGTTTGAGTTCAGGGCCTTCCTTACATCCCTGTGCCTATACATGGGTGTCCTTGCTGTCTCCAGGAGTTGTTGCATTGGGGTGACAGTGGTTTGTGTTGACTGACTGTGTCAGCCATGTGTGCTGTGATGGGCTGTGTGTGTTCTCACATGTGTCTTGTCTTGCATGAGCATCACACATGCTTGATGGTTGTGTCACTGCCCTTCCATTTGTGGGCATCTCACTTTGGCTTTCCTATATGTTGTCCTCCATTACTGCTGGCATGTGTTGTGTGTATGTAGCTGTGAGTCAGGGTGGTGTGTGTGTGTGTGACTTGTCAGGTAGTGTGTGCAGTGAAGTGTTTGGTCCTCATCTGTGTGTGTACATTTTGTGCCTGGCCTCAGTGTTCTTGGCTTGTGTGTGATGTTGTTGTGGTGTGTGTGTTGGCTGGGGCCTGGGCTTCTGTGCTATGTGTTCCTTTGCAAAGGGTCCTGCTGTGGCTGTATATGCAGTTGTTGGGACGTGGGGCATGGTGTGGCTGTGGTTGTGTGGTTGTTGTGCAGGAGTGGCACTTGGGAGGCACATGTTGTGTCCCTTCAGGGAGGTAGCTGGTGTGTTGTGGATGGAGTTGTGGCTCTGTGCGATTTGTACGGTGCCCTTGGCATGTGCTGGCCCTGTGCTCTGCGTTGTGTGCATGGTTTCATGCACACTGAACGCGGCGGTGACGTAACCGGGACATTTGTTCATGAATGCGGTACATGGGTGGGCAGTATGTGGAAAGATGTTTTTGTCACAGGTGGGACATGTGTGTGTGCAGTGATGGCTGTGTGCCTGTCCCCACAGGGGTGTGTGGTGTTCCCATGCGATGTTTTTCCACCCTGGAGCTGTGTATTGTGTTACTTGCACTGTTGTGTCTGTACGTACCTGTGGAGGCGTCCGCGGCGGTGGATAACTTGCAGGTGGTGTATCATGTACAGCACCGGGAAGGCGTGTAGGGCAGGATCCATCGCGGTGTGTCCCGGGTGTTTCTTTTCTGTCTCCGCTGTGATGTCTCCGCCGTCTTTCGCTGTGTGGTTTTTCCATCGCGGTGCGCTGCCCTGTTTCCGGCATCGTGATATCTTCGGCGTACGGGACGTCATTCCGCACGGCGGTGTGTGGTGATTGGCTCACTCCGCCGCGGTGGCGGGCGCACTTTGATGGCGGTCGGCGTCGCACCGCAGCGGGCGGGAAATGTGCAATGTGTGGCCATCCTAATATGGCGGGCGTGGAGACCGCTGGCGGCGTGCGGTAAATGGGTGTTACCGCCACCGCCGGCACCGCGGTCGTGTCTCCGCCCGCCATCCTAATAGGTCCCTTAGTTTAAATAAAGAAAATTAGTCTTACCTGTCTCAACGCGAAGCAGCTACCAACCGCGATATGATCCCCGGCGAAATGACCCAAAACAACAGGTAGCGGTTACAAAATTAGTCCCCCTAAACAAAAATGGCTGGTTAAATATTATTATTAATCTTAAATAATATGAAAACATGCAATAAAGTTATAAATGAATAACAAATATATTTTTTTTAAATGTAACAAATGTTTATATACATTTAAAAAATATTGTAACATTTTTTCAACCTTGTTAATTTATAATAATAAATAATATATTATATTATAATTATTATTATAAAATATTTATTTGTATTACTTACTATACTTTATAAATAAATGCATAAAATATATGCAAATGTTAAATAAATACATACCTTTTAAAAAAAATTATAGAAACTTAAACAATGTAATTATTAATATTATTAATTATATACATATTAATAATATTAATAAAAAATATATCTTGTGTATATGGAAAAAATGTTCTGTAAAAATAATATTATGTTTTGTTAAATACAAGTATATTATAATGCAATATTCTTGTTCAACAAATTATATTTTATATTATAAAATGTGAAACATGGAAAAATAAACTGATAAGTAATATAACAATATTATTTTGTATAAAAAAAATGTTTGTCACAAACATGCAAAATACTATTTTATGTTACTAATTAACAATACATGTATTATAAAACATAACAATGTATAAATTATATATGTTAAAAAATATATATTGTAAACGTAATGTGTTCAAAAAATGTTATGCAAAAAATAAAATATGTAATTATTTTCACCATATGTTTTCATCTATATAACATTTTCAAAATAAAATATAAGTTTTTCATCTAATTATATCCTAATAAAAATAAAATGTTTGTTTACCTTATTTGAAAGTCTGATTATTTTGCAATGAATGGGGCCGATCACGATGGCGGGCGGATCGCCCCCACCGGGCCGGCGGTAGTCACCGCCGGCCCGGCGGGGGCGATCCGCCCGCCATCCACCTGAATATTCCCACCGCCAAATCAGGATGACGGTGGGAATGGGAATGGTACCGCGGCGGACGGAAATACCGTCCGCCGTGGTCCCGCAAGGCGGTCCTTTTCCGCCCGCCTTGCGGGACACGGTACAATGGGCCAATGGCCGCGGTGCCGTGCAGGCACCGCCGTAGGCATTACGATGCCTGTCTTCTGTGGCGGAGATCCCGTCGCAAGAAGACAGGCGGAGAATGCCTTCGGGGGCCCGTTGGGGGAGTGTTGGGGGAGGTGGGGGGTGCACATGGTCGGTACCTATGGTACCCCCCTGCATCTGCATGTACAAGGTGGCAGGCACCGCACGGTGCCTGCCACGTTGTACATGCAGATGCACAACATGTATTTTTACATTGCGGCGGGTGCTGCTTGTAGCACCGCCCGCCGCTATGTAAAAATACGGGATGCGCCCGCCAGTCTGACGGGCGCATCCTAATTCGTATAGCGGGACCGCCGCACCTATGGCGGGCGGTCCCTTTTGCCACTGCGATGGCGGGCGGACTTTGTCCGCCCACCATCGTAATCGACCCCTTTGTTATTTTATTATGTTTATTAAAAATGTATATATTTTACAAAAATAGTGTTGTACATCAATAACAATTTAAATATGTATTATAATATTTATTAAACAAGAGACAATTAATATTATAATACATACATATAACAACTGTATTTTTTTAAATATATCATATTCACATATATACAAATATATTTAATTTAAATTAGCTACACCAAATACTATTAATGCAAATAACTTAATAAACTCTACACATATATAATTTATTACTCCCACTACATTTATTATTAATTAATAAAAACTTAAATATACTAAATAAAAATAATATACTATTCCCACTCCACTTACTATTAAATCAGGGAAGGTGCTGGATAGTAAATCAATATAATTTACTATTCCCACTCAAGTTAGTATTAGATAAGTCGTGACCGGTGGAAATCCCAAAGTACGGCGCCGACCGCGAGGTGCACGGCGTCGGGCCCGGAGTCGAGCAGACCCACAAAGAACAA
The DNA here is from genome assembly GCA_963921515.1 of Calotriton arnoldi. Taxonomy (NCBI): domain Eukaryota; kingdom Metazoa; phylum Chordata; class Amphibia; order Caudata; family Salamandridae; genus Calotriton; species Calotriton arnoldi. The sequence goes on along the minus strand of CAWUFW010007744.1, from coordinate 683,363 downwards.
TACCTGGAATTCGATGAAAACAAAGACAGTGCACGGCGTCGGGGAGGTGATGCTTCGTTGGCGCCGGCGGCGTTGGTTCCTTACAACCCCAGGGGAGGTGATGTCTCGGTTCCTTACTGCAGCGCAGGGGAGGTGAGGCGTCGGTTCCTTACTGTGTCGGGGAGGTGACGTCACGGATGGCGGCGAGGCGGCGGTTCCTTACGATGGTGCGGCGTCGATGGATTCGGGGGTCACCCACGTCGAGGATTGGCTCCGCGATGATGAAGCCCTGGTGTCGGTGAAGTCGGGGCTGCGGTGCGAGTCGGGACGGTGCGTCGTGAGCGTCACGAGCGGTGTCCTCGGCTCCGGTGCAGGCAGCGGCCTCGATGACGGCTTCAGAGTCGATGTCGCACGGCGTCGGCAGGCGTCGGGCCTACGGTGCAAGTCGGGGCGGTGCGTCGTGCACTTCACGAGCGGTGCCCACGGCTTCGGTGCAGGTTACGGCGTCGCTCGCCGGCGTCGGTGTTGCAATTTCCCTCTGTTAGCAGCTAAAACAGCAGTTCCTGATGGAGGCAAACAGAAGGGGTGAAGTCTTTGTGTCCCTTTGACTTCAGGCAGGAGGCAAGCTCAGTTCAAGCCCTTGGAGATTGTCTTCTTCAAGATGATAAGCACAGCAAAGTCTTTTCTCCTGTCCTTGGCAGAAAGCAACCACTGCAGGCCAACCCCAATCAGCAAAACAGCACAGGGGCAGTTCTCCTCCTTCAGCTTCTCCGGTTCTTCTCCTTGGCAACAGGTTTCTTGATTTCCCAGAAGTGATCTAATTTTATGGGGTCTGGGCCCCAGTATTTATACACAGAAATCCTTTGTTCTCTGAAGGCAGAGAGGCCTATGCCTAGTCCAAACCAGTTCTGGTCAGTCTTGGAGCTCATGATGACTCCTTCTTTCCTTTGAGAGTGAGGGGCAGCGCCATCAGACGCCCGGCAGGAGGTGGAGCCAGCATTGTGGAAGGCAGGCACAGCCCTATTCAGACCCAGGTGCAACTCCTCCCACCCATCCTCCTTCAGGCAGACCTATTCAGCCTAGTGCTGACTCACCCTGCCTCCTGGAATCCCCCAGCCCCTGTCACTCACAAACCCAGACATACAATACACAACCTGAGCAGAGGCAGCTGGATGGTTAGGCAAGAAAATACCTACTTTCTAAAAGTGGTATTTTCAAACACAGAATGTTAAAACCAACTTCACTAAAAGATGTATTTTATCATTCTGAGTTCAGGCATACTAAATTCATTTTTCTACCATGTTCCCTGGGTCAGTTAGGATTATAAGGTGTAATAATCAAACTGCCCATTCTGACCTATGGGGAACAGGTAGCCTTGCAATAGTGAAAAACGAAAATGGCTGTAATTCACTATTAGGACATGCCACACACACCAGGGCATGTCCTACCTTATACTTACAATGCACCCTGCCCTTGGGCCTACCTTAGGGTTGTCTGATATGTAGATAAGGGAATGTTTAGGGACTGGTAAGGGGGTGCACTTGCCAAGTCGACATGGCAGTCACAGACTGCACACAGGCTCTGCAATGGCAGGCCTGAGACACACTTTACAAGCTGCTTCTGTGGGTGGCACAACCAGTGCTGCAAGCCCACCAGCAGCATTTGATTTACAAGCCCTGGACACCCATGGTGCACTGTACTAGGGTCTGACAAGTAAATCAAATAACCCAATCATGGAGTCACTAATCAACACATCAATTTACAGTAGGGAGCACTTGCACTGTGGCACTGAACAGCAGTGGCACAGTGCCCAAAAGCATCTAAAACCAGCAAAAACATAAGAGGCAACAGCAAAAAAATGGAAGGGAGACCCACGCCAATGGTGCCAAGTCTAACACGTGTCCCCTCTAGCTGAAATGTGGGGAGAACTACCCTCCCTCCTGGGAGTTCTCATCACTAAGGCGGAAAAATCTGGACAGACCATCAGCATTGGCGTGTTCTGTACCAGGGCGGTGTTCCACCGTGAAGTCCATCCCCTGTAGGGAAATGGACCACCTCAACAGTTTTGGATTCTCACCCCTCATCTGCATTAACCATCTGAGGGGCCTGTGGTCTGACTGAACCCGGAAGTGAGTTCCAAACAAGTATGGTCTCAACTTCTTCAGTGCCCAGACCACAGCAAATGCCTCACGTTCAATCGCACTCCACCTCTGTTCCCGTGGGAGTAACCTCCCTACTAATAAAGGCTACAGGTTGGTCTAGGCCCTCCTCATTCATCTGTGAAAGCACAGCCCCAACACCATGCTCTGAAGCATCTGTCTGCACAATGAATTCCCTTGAGAAGTTGGGCGCCTGAAGCACGGGCGCCGTGCACATGGCAGATTTCAGGGCATCAAAAGCCTTTTGGCAGGCATCAGTCCAGTTCACTTTCCTGGGCTGCTTCCTGGAAGTCAGCTCAGTCAAGGGTGCAACAATGTTGCCATACCCCTTGACAAACCTCCTGTAATACTTGGTGAGTCCTAAGAAGGCTCTCACCTTTGTCTGGGTTTTGGGGGGTTCCCAAGCCATGATGGTATCTATCTTTGGCTGTAGGGGCGCCACCTGGCCGCTCCCAACCTGGTGTCCCAAGTACACCACAGAACCCTGCCCGATCTGGCACTTACTCGCCTTGATCGTGAGGCCTGCCTTCCGCAGCGCCTTCAACACTTCCCAGAGGTGGTGCAGATGTTCCTCCCAAGTGGCACTGAACACTGCAATGTCATCCAGGTAGGCGGCACTGAAATCCTCCAGCCCAGCCAACACCTGGTTGACCAACCTCTGAAAGGTAGCAGGGGCATTCTTCATCCCAAAGGGCATCACCCGGAATTGGTAGTGCCCATCTGGTGTGGAGAATGCTGACCTCTCTTTGGCCCCATCAGTTAAGGCGATCTGCCAGTATCCAGACGTTAGATCAAACGTGCTGAGGTACCGGGCAGCCCCCAACCGATCAATGAGCTCATCAGCTCTGGGGATGGGGTGCGCGTCAGTCCTGGTGACTGAATTGAGACCTCGGTAGTCCACACAGAACCGGAGTTCGGGTGTGGCACCAGGCGCGGCAGCCTTTGGGACCAAGACCACTGGGCTGGCCCAAGGGCTGTTAGAGGACTCAATCACCCCTAAGGCAAACATCTTGGAGACCTCCTCCTTGATGCAAGCTCTCACCCTGTCAGTCACTCTGTAAGTTTTGTGCTTCACAGGAGGACTGTCCCCAGTGTCCACATCATGGACGCACCATTCAGTGATACTGGGAGTCAGGGAGAACAGATCAGAAAACTGTCCCAACAGTTGGCGACAGTCATTCTGCTGCTCAGGGGTCAGGGAGGGAGAGAGGTTCACACCATCCACTGACCCATCTTGCTCTTTTGCATACAGGAGGTCAGGAAGAGGTTCAGTCTCTTCTTCCATCCCAGCATCTGTTGCTAAGAGCATGCCCACTTCAGACCTCTCAAAGTGGGGCTTCAGGGGGTTCACATGCAGGACCCGCAAGGGGTTCCTGGGAGACTGCAAGTCCACCAAGTAGGTGACATCACTCTTGCGCTCCACCACCTCAAATGGTCTGGTCCACTTATCTTGGAGCGCACAGGGCTCCACTGGGGCCATGACCCAAACCTTTTGTCCAGGCTGAAACTCGATCAGAGTGGCATTCTGATCATGCCAATGTTTCATCTCTTCCTGGCTGGCTTCCAGATTCGCCTCAGCGAGTTGTCTGAAACGCCGAGTCTGGTTCCTGAAGGCCAGCATGTAACTAAATACATCCTGGGGAGTTTTCCTGGGAGCTTTCTCCCAGCCTTCCTTGACCAGACTCAGAGGTCCTCTTACAGGATGGCCGTACAGCAGTTCAAAGGGACTGAACCCTAAGGACTTCTGGGGCACCTCTCTGTAAGCAAAGAGCAGGCATGGCAAGAGGACGTCCCACTTACGCCTCATGGGTTCTTCAAGACCCATAATCATGCCTTTAAGGGTCCGGTTGAATCTCTCAACCAGCCCATTACCTTGGGGGTGGTAAGGAGTGGTGAACTTATAGGTTACACCACACTCCTGCCACAGGGACTTCATATACTTGGAAATGAAGTTGGTACCACGGTCAGACACCACCTCCTTGGGGAACCCCACGCGGGAGAAAATCCCCATCAGTGCACGTCCCACCACGGGGGCCGTCACTGTCCGAAGAGGGATGGCTTCCGGGTACCGGGTGGCATGGTCCACCAAGACCAGGATGAACCTGTTGCCCATGGCTGTCTTGGGATCCAGAGGCCCCACAATGTCAATACCCACCCTCTCAAAGGGGGTGCTGACAACAGGGAAAGGTTGGAGAGGAGCCTTGTGCTTCCTCCCACTCTTACCACTTGCCTGGCAAGTCTGGCAGGTCCTGCAATGAGTATCTGAACTCTTGCGCATTTGGGGCCAATGAAAGTGGGTGACAAGCCTTTGAAAGGTCTTGTCTTGCCCCAAATGTCCGGCTAAAGGCACATCATGAGCCAGACCCAGTAGGAAGGCTCTGAAGCGCTGGGGTACCACCAGCACACAGGCTGACCCAGGCTCAGCAACCTTAGGCTCACTATACAGGAGACCATTCTCCCAGTAGATCCAGTGTGATCCAGACTGATCACCTGCTGTCTGGCTTGCAGCCTGTTGCCGCAAGCCCTCAAGAGAAGGGCACTTCTTCTGCTCCTCACAGAACTCTTCTCTGGAGGGGCCTCCTTCCTGCTGCCAATGGGTCAGCTCAGGCAGGTCCCCCAGTTCAGCCACTTGTTCCCCTGTAGGTTCCAGGGCATCCCCCTCAAGGTCTGCCTCCTCCTGGACCGTGGGAACTTGGGGGGCCAGTTTCCCGTGCCCCCTGCCTCCTCTCTTTAAGGCAGGCACCTGGGCCATTCTTCCAGGCTCCAGGTCCTCTTGAATACCCTTACCGGCTGCCATTGACCGAGTGGTCACACACGCCCACTCTGGCAGACCCAACATCTCCAAATGAGACCTCCGCTCCACCTTCGCCCAAGGGAGCTCTCCAAATCATTGCCTAGCAGACAGTCAACAGGCATGGCTGGCCTCACAGCTACTTGAAGGATACCTGAGACCCCCCCCCACTCAAAGGGAACCTGGGCCACCTTACAGTTGCTCTCTGAGTTGTCAGCAGCAACTACGGGGTAGAATACGGTGGGGACCACCTGCTCCTCAGACACCAGCCGACAACTGACAGCTGTCACACTGGCCCCGGTGTCTCTCAGAGCCTCCACCCTATGGCCATTGATGGTCACCCACTGCCTGTATTTTTTAGTGTTATCAGGCAGCTGGGTCCTAGGGACCATCTCACTGTCTCCTAAAGAGACCAGGGACATCTCTGCGGGACCCCACCCACCTTGGGCACCCAACTCCTCTCCCAGGGCTACACTAGCCATCTGCCGGGGTGGTGCACCAGTGGGTGCAGTGGTCATGGTATTGGGGCACTTGGGACTTCCTACAAAGTGACCCACCTGACCACAACTAAAACATGCCTTGGGCCCCTTCTGAACAGACTTATCTGTTGGGACCCATGGTCTTTTCTCAGTGGGAAGCTGGGAACCCTTACCTTGGTTCCCTTGGGGTTTACTTTGGGGCCCTTTTTGGAACTCCTTCTGTTTACCCTTGTCCCCCCCACTCTTCTGCTGGGGACCCTGCCCACCTTTGGCGGAGTCTCCCACAAGAACCTTGTGGACCCGGGTACTGACCCAGCGGTCCGCCTCCTCAGCAAGCTTCCTAGGATTAGTCAGCTTACTGTCAACAAGGTGCTGGCGTAGCTCTGGAAAACAACTACTGGACAGGTGCTCCCATGCAATTAAATCATAGAACCCCTGCAAGTCATCTACTTTGCTACCCTTCACCCATCCATCCAATGCTCTGCAAAAATAAGACACATACTCCACCCAGGTACTAGACTCCAGCTTTTGCAGTTCCTAAACTTCTGCCTATAAAGCTCTGGAGTTAACCCATACCTTGCCACTAAAGCTTCCTTCAGGTGGGTATAGGACATCTGATCCTCTGTGGGCAAGGCTAGCAAGGTTTCCTTCCCTCACCTGTAAAGCGGCCCCACAACCCCGCTCCCCAATCCTTCTCAGGGACCCGGTGTGATGTCATGGCGATCTCATATGCTTTAAACCATTGCCCAATGTCCTCCCCCTTCATGAAATCTTTAATAACCTCCTTGGGGATGTACACTCTTCCTTCTACAGGCACTGGAGGTGTGCTGCCACCAGAGGGAGTGATTTCTAGGCTCCTAGCCTTTAGCTCTAGCTCCCTCACCACTCTCTCATGCTCTAAAGCATCTTCCTTTCTTCCATGGCCAACCTCTTACTTTCCAACTCCAATTTCTTGTGCTCAAGGCTATCATGGCTTCCCTGTTTCAGTTTGGCCATCTCCATTTCATGCATCCTGCTTTTCTCCCTGTCCTCCAGCTCCTCTGGAGACAGGCCCTTTGAGAAACACTGCTGCCCTCCCTGGAAGGCACTCTCCTCCCAGGTAAGCCCAATGGCCCCTCAAGCTGCTCATCTAAATTCTCTGCCTCCTCCACAGGCTCCTCGGGCTGCCCACCGGCATTCCGTGCTTCCAACCAGGCCCTCAGCGCCTTTTGAAGCTCCTCCTTCCTGGTGAGGCCTCTCATAGAGATTTTAAACTTTTTACAAACGGCTTTGAGCTCTGGCACAGTGTAGGTATCAACCCTATCTTCTTCAAATTCAATATCTGCAGGTGCAATGGATCCTCTTTTGCTCATTGTGAAAATTGGCAGTTCTCAACAAAAATAAAGGTTCCTAGGAAAAAAAAGTCCTATCAAAATGTATGTGGTCGCGTATTGGTCTGCACTCACTAGTAGTGTACACCAATCACGGTAAATGAATCACAAATGCAAGTCCAAATCCTCACCGCTGACCACCAATGTTAGAACTGGGGGTCTCTAGTTGGCAATGGTTTGCACCTTTGTCCAAATAGGGACCCTTGCTTCTAGTCAGGATAAGGGGGATACACTCCTAAAATAACCCCTGCTCACCCCTGGTAGCTTGGCACGAGCAGACAGGCTTATCTCAGAGGCAGTGTGTAAAGCATTTGTGAACACATACAGTAATACAGTGAAAACACTACAGATGGACACCACACAGGTTGTATGTAAAATAAGTAATCTTTATATAGACTTAACACAAGACCCAATAGCAAAAATCCACAATACTGTAATCTAAAAATAGACTTAAAATGATAGAGACAGTTCACGTTATCTTCAAAAATAGGATAGTCAATCAAAATAAAGCTTGAGCAACAAATAACTCCACTGGGAGTTATCACGACGTCGTGACCGGTGGAAATCCCAAAGTACGGCGCCGACCGCGAGGTGCGCGGCGTCGGGCCCGGAGTCGAGCAGACCCACAAAGAACAGTACCTGGAATTTGATGAAAACAAAGATGGTGCACGGCGTCGGGGAGGTGATGCTTCATTGGCGCCGGCGGTGTCGGTTCCTTACGACCCCAGGGGATGTGATGTCTCGGTTCCTTACTGCAGCGCAGGGGAGGTGAGGCGTCGGTTCCTTACTGTGTCGGGGAGGTGACGTCACGGATGGTGGTGAGGCGTCGGTTCCTTACGATGGTGCGGCGTCGATGGATTCGGGGGTCACCCACGTCGAGGATCGGCTCCGCGATGATGAAGCCCTGGCGTCGGTGAAGTCTGGGCTGCGGTGCGAGTCGGGACGGTGCGTCATGAGCGTCACAAGCGGTGTCCTCGGCTCCGGTGCAGGCAGCGGCCTCGATGACAGCTTCGGAGTCGATGTCGCACGGCGTCGGCAGGCGTCGGGCCTACGGTGCAAGTCGGGGCGGTGCGTCGTGCTCTTCACGAGCGGTGCCCACGGCTTCGGTGCAGGTTACTGCGTCGCTCGCTGGCGTCGGTGTTGCAATTTCCCTCTGTTAGCAGCTAAAACAGCAGTTCCAGATGCAGGCAAACAGAAGGAGTGAAGTCTTTGTGTCCCTGTGACTTCAGGCAGGAGGCAATCTCAGTTCAAGCCCTTGGAGATTCTCTTCTTCAAGATGATAAGCACAGCAAAGTCTTTTCTCCTGTCCTTGGCAGAAAGCAACCACTGCAGGCCAACCCCAATCAGCAAAACAGCACAGGGGCAGTACTCCTCCTTCAGCTTCTCCGGTTCTTCTCCTTGGCAACAGGTTTCTTGAATTCCCAGAAGTGATCTAATTTCATGGGGTCTGGGCCCCAGTATTTATACACAGAAATCCTTTGTTCTCTGAAGGCAGAGAGGCCTATGCCTAGTCCAAACCAGTTCTGGTCAGTCTTGGAGCACTTTGTGTACATGACTCCTTCTTTCCTTTGAGAGTGAGGGGCAGAGCCATCAGACGCCCGGCAGGAGGTGGAGCCAGCATTGTGGAAGGCAGGCACAGCCCTATTCAGACCCAGGTGCAACTCCTCCCACCCATCCTCCTTCAGGCAGACCTATTCAGCCTAGTGCTGACTCACCCTGCCTCCTGGAATCCCCCAGCCCCTGTCACTCACAAACCCAGACATACAATACACAACCTGAGCAGAGGCAGCTGGATGGTTAGGCAAGAAAATACCTACTTTCTAAAAGTGGTATTTTCAAACACTTAGGGGTCGATTCCGATCTCGGCCGGTAGGGCACCTAACAGTATACGTCCGGAAAAAATACCAGCCGAATGCGTGTTTCCCGACCGATTCGTACACTCGTCCGGACGAACAAGTACGATGCGTATAACAACTCAGTTTCCGAGCGAGCTGTACTCACCCAATCCAGCTCCTGTTCCCCGCCCGAGCCGGATCCGTGAACGCCGAATCGAGCCGCACGGAAGCAAATACACAGCACCTTCCGGCCGGACTAGTACGATGCGCAATCCGTACGCGCCGAACCCGTCGCTACGTCTGGCACGTTTGAGCATCCGGGCGAGCCGTACATAAGCTCCGTTTCGCGCCACAAGACGATCCACGGCTACGAGGCGAACAAGCCTGCTACGAGTACGACTCGAAGACATGAGAAACCCGAACGAGACGATCCAAGCATGAATCCCATTGCGCAGGTCCTACCTATACTCTACATCTATTACCGGGACCGGCACAGACGCGTACGGCGCAGACGGTAAGTCAAACACCAACAATTCAAACAAACGACACGTACCTGAAATATGTCACACACACATAGGGATGCACAAATAACGTACACTAGCAACAGCAGAACCATAGGGGTGGGATGGCCAACACCAATGCCATACACACCCATAGGGGTATGGATGCCTACCACTACCACCACCCCTACTCAGGGGGGCCTGGATGCCTGCCACTACTACCATCCCCACCCTTAGGGGTATGGATGCCTACCACTACCACCATCACTACTCAGGGGGGCATGGATGCCTACCACTACCACCACCCCTACTCAGGGGGGCATGGATGCCTACCACTACCACCACCCCTACTCAGGGGGGCCTGGATGCCTGCCACTACTACCATCCCCACCCTTAGGGGTATGGATGCCTACCACTACCACCACCCCTACTCAGGGGGCCTGGATGCCTGCCACTACTACCATCCCCACTCATAGGGGTATGGATGCCTACCACTACCACCACCCCTACTCAGGGGGGCCTGGATGCCTGCCACTACCACCACCCCTACTCAGGGGGCATGGATGCCTACCACTACCACCACCCCTACTCAGGGGGCCTGGATGCCTGCCACTACTACCATCCCCACCCTTAGGGGTATGGATGCCTACCACTACCATCATCACTACTCAGGGGGGCTGGATGCCTACCACTACTACCATCCACACTCATGTGGGGATGGATGCCCACCACTACCACCACCCCTACTCAGGGGGCCTGGATGCCTGTCACTACTACCATCCCCACTCATAAGGGGCTGGATGCCTACAACTACTACCATCCCCACTCATGGGGGGATGGATGCCTACCACTACCACCACCCCTACTCAGGGGGCCTGGATGCCTGTCACTACTACCATCACCACTCATAGGGGGATGGATGCCTACCACTACTACCATCCCCACTCATGGGGGGATGGATGCCTACCACTACCACCACCCCTACTCAGGGGGCCTGGATGCCTACCACTACCACCACCCCTTCTCAGGGGGGCCTGGATGCCTGCCACTAACTACCATCCCCACCCTTAGGGGTATGGATGCCTACCACTACCACCATCACTACTCAGGGGGGCTGGATGCCTACCACTACTACCATCCACACTCATGGGGGATGGATGCCCACCACTACCACCACCCCTACTCAGGGGGCCTGGATGCCTGTCACTACTACCATCCCCACTCATAGGGGGATGGATGCCTACCACTACTACCATCCCCACTCATGGGGGGATGGATGCCTACCACTACCACCACCCCTACTCAGGGGGCCTGGATGCCTACCACTACCACCACCCCTACTCAGGGGGCCTGGATGCCTGCCACTACTACCATCCCCACCCTTAGGGGTATGGATGCCTACCACTACCACCATCACTAATCAGGGGGGGCTGGATGCCTACCACTACTACCATCCACACTCATGGGGGGATGGATGCCCACCACTACCACCACCCCTACTCAGGGGGGCCTGGATGCCTGTCACTACTACCATCCCCACTCATAGGGGGCTGGATGCCTACCACTACTACCATCCCCACTCATGGGGGGATGGATGCCTACCACTACCACCACCCCTACTCAGGGGGGCCTGGATGCCTGCCACTACTACCATCCCCACCCTTAGGGGTATGGATGCCTACCACTACCACCATCACTACTCAGGGGGGCCTGGATGCCTGCCACTACTACCATCCCCACCCTTAGGGGTATGGATGCCTACCACTACCACCACCCCTACTCAGTGGGGCCTGGATGCCTGCTACTACTACCATCCCCACTCATAGGGGGATGGATGCCTACCACTACCACCACCCCTACTCAGGGGGGCCTGGATGCCTGTCACTACTACCATCCCCACTCATAGGGGGATGGATGCCTACCACTACTACCATCCCCACTCATGGGGGGATGGATGCCTACCACTACCACCACCCCTACTCAGGGGGGCCTGGATGCCTACCACTACCACCACCCCTACTCAGGGGGGCCTGGATGCCTGCCACTACTACCATCCCCACCCTTAGGGGTATGGATGCCTACCACTACCACCATCACTATTCAGGGGGGCTGGATGCCTACCACTACTACCATCCACACTCATGGGGGGATGGATGCCACCACTACCACCACCCCTACTCTGGGGGTCCTGGATGCCTGTCACTACTACCATCCCCACTCATAGGGGGCTGGATGCCTACCACTACTACCATCCCCACTCATGGGGGGATGGATGCCTACCACTACCACCACCCCTACTCAGGGGGCCTGGATGCCTACCACTACCACCACCCCTACTCAGGGGGCCTGGATGCCTGCCACTACTACCATCCCCACCCTTAGGGGTATGGATGCCTACCACTACCACCATCACTACTCAGGGGGCTGGATGCCTACCACTACTACCATCCACACTCATGGGGGGATGGATGCCCACCACTACCACCACCCCTACTCAGGGGGCCTGGATGCCTGTCACTACTACCATCCCCACTCATAGGGGGATGGATGCCTACCACTACTACCATCCCCACTCATGGGGGGATGGATGCCTACCACTACCACCATCCCTACTCAGGGGGGCCTTGATGCCTACCACTACCACCACCTTTACTCAGGGGGGCCTGGATGCCTGCCACTACTACCATCCCCACCCTTAGGGGTATGGATGCCTACCACCATCACTACTCAGGGGGGCTGGATGCCTACCACTACTACCATCCACACTCATGGGGGGATGGATGCCCACCACTACCACCACCCCTACTCAGGGGGCCTGGATGCCTGTCACGACTACCATCCCCACTCATAGGGGGCTGGATGCCTACCACTACTACCATCCCCACTCATGGGGGGATGGATGCCTACCACTACCACCACCCCTACTCAGGGGGCCTGGATGCCTGTCACTACTACCATCCCCACTCATAGGGGGATGGATGCCTACCACTACCACCACCCCTACTCAGGGGGCCTGGATGCCTACCACTACCACCACCCCTACTCAGGGGGCCTGGATGCCTGCCACTACTACCATCCCCACCCTTAGGGGTATGGATGCCTACCACTACCACCATCACTACTCAGGGGGGGCTGGATGCCTACCACTACTACCATCCCCACTCATGGGGGGATGGATGCCCACCACTACCACCACCCCTAATCAGGGGGGCCTGGATGCCTGTCACTACTACCATCCCCACTCATGGGGGGATGGATGCCTACCACTAACACCACTCCTACTCATAGGACGGGCAATGCATGACACAACTAGCATACTGTTTAACACAAAAGAGCCGCTCCTAGTATGATGACCTAAATGCTACCTTGTGAGTGCAGGCATCTCACAAAAAGTGACAGACTGGTCTCACACACCACCTGGTGTCATGCTTCATCATTGACCAGTCCTCGCCCTCTAAAAACTTGGTTTGATAGAGGGCGGGCATACCTGAAGACAGGGATGCACTTCTAAAACTAAGTGGGGGCCCTTACAAAAAAATTGTGAAGTTTAAAAGGCCATTACAGATGTCATACTCATTTTAATGTGACTGGCATCTGTATGGTATTTAAAAAATGAAATGGTCGGTGTACTGGGGATTCTATTGTCCCCCACCGTACTATAAGTGGTCAACATGTTTCTGCCTACTGGCCCCGAAGAGTCCGTGGCATTCATCAGGACCTATACTATATAAACGGGCTCCGCCCTTACCGTGCTATACTGGTGAGCGTTCCACTAGGTGAGGGGAATGATTTCACACACCACCGTATGTGCGGCTAAAAGTAACGCCTGTAACAAGAAAACGAAAGAAATGATACAGTAACACATCTGATAAAGGTCATCTGGTCTGCCACATACTCATGCAGAATATAAGTGCGTGGCTATAAGTGCATCTAATCGTGTCATTCATCTGTGCACTTAGAAGGAAAAAAGTTAACAATTTGGGAACAGTGTCCCCAATGCTTACCCTAACTGTTGGGACCTACTAGCCCCATAGGAGAGTGAGGAGGGAGACCCCTTTGGTCAAACGCTAAATAAAGAGGAGAAAGAAGGAAGAAATCCGGGTGGAGTCAAAGGCATATCAATGTTATGCTCAAAATGATGTAAACAATAGTCATGCACCTGGAGTATTACCAGGAAAGAATAATTCACTCATACTTCCCAAACACACTCTTACTGTGAAAGGAGAAAACTCCCGCCTCTGCACCTATATCCGATCACCTCGCTTTCTCGCTGGTAACTGAGGAACACCACTACGCGCTTTATATATCGTGAAGCGTCAAAGCGCCCGCGCTAAATGCGGCTAATTAGCGAGGATCCGGTGTCAGGACGCCGTGCATGGAAAACGGTGCCTGGCCTGCCTGTAGGTAGTTACAGGGTAGTGCGGCCCTAAAAAGGACATCCGATGTCCCAATGTAAGATTGCATGAGAAATACGGCATGACGAAGGGCCGTCAAAGTAGCTTGCAGTGTCTGTGTCTAGGCGCAAGTGCACTAACTTACATGAGGTAGGGCCGTCAAAGTAGCTTGCAGTGTCTGTGTCTAGGCGCAAGCGCACTAACTTACATGAGGTCTGTCTCAGTGCCACGCATGCGTCCCATGTTTCACTGGAACGGGCTGCTGATGCAGCACGTAAATGCAAGTATTAGAAAGCATTTCAGCTCAAATAGAAAAAGCGCCTGCTGTGGGCTTACAGAAGATTATAATAAATAAACATTACTCATATGCAACAACTTGTCCTAATGGCGCGCGTTTTCTCACGAGATGGTGATTCTAAAGAGAGAGTTGAGAAAGCAAGAGATAGATACATTCACCCACAAACGTCAAAAAACATCCAAATGCTGCTGGCTGTTCATTTCTAATGCAGCGCGTTTATCTAATAAAGAAAGCGAAAAACACAATATGTAGACGCAAAATCATACTAGTAAAACCATGAAAGAAAAACAGACAAAAGAGTCTGCAGTAAATAAAAACATGTAATAAAGACTGCAGATCCCGGTGGCCATTGCATTCACCCAAGGGTATTAATTGCATTCGCCCAAGAATGGTATACTTGTCTATATTGGTCATTTTAGCTAGGGACTTTTATAATGACTTTACAAGTATCCATGGTGGTACTTCTTAGATAACAAAATAATAAATGATACATGTGGTCATTATGATTTCTTGGTAGGTTATGATAGAGAAAACTAAATTTATGTGTCTTAAGTTACAAGAAATAGAGACGAAATAGATCGCAAAAGATCACAGTGCCAATTGGAGCCAAGGGATCTCATCTCGTGAGAAAACGCGCGCCATTAGGACAAGTTGTTGCATATGAGTAATGTTTATTTATTATAATCTTCTGTAAGCCCACAGCAGGCGCTTTTTCTATTTGAGCTGAAATGCTTTCTAATACTTGCATTTACGTGCTGCATCAGCAGCCCGTTCCAGTGAAACATGGGACGCATGCGTGGCACTGAGACAGACCTCATGTAAGTTAGTGCGCTTGCGCCTAGACACAGACACTGCAAGCTACTTTGACGGCCCTACCTCATGTAAGTTAGTGCGCTTGCGCCTAGACACAGACACTGCAAGCTACTTTGACGGCCCTTCGTCATGCCGTATTTCTCAAGCAATCTTACATTGGGACATCGGATGTCCTTTTTAGGGCCGCACTACCCTGTAACTACCTACAGGCAGGCCAGGCACCGTTTTCCATGCACGGCGTCCTGACACCGGATCCTCGCTAATTAGCCGCATTTAGCGCGGGCGCTTTGACGCTTCACGATATATAAAGCGCGTAGTGGTGTTCCTCAGTTACCAGCGAGAAAGCGAGGTGATCGGATATAGGTGCAGAGGCGGGAGTTTTCTCCTTTCACAGTAAGAGTGTGTTTGGGAAGTATGAGTGAATTATTATTTCCTGGTAATACTCCAGGTGCATGACTATTGTTTACATCATTTTGAGCATAACATTGATATGCCTTTGACTCCACCCGAATTTCTTCCTTCTTTCTCCTCTTTATTTAGCGTTTGACCAAAGGGGTCTCCCCTCCTCACTCTCCTATGGGGCTAGTAGGTCCCAACAGTTAGGGTAAGCATTGGGGACACTGTTCCCAAATTGTTAACTTTTTCCTTCTAAGTGCACAGATGAATGACACGATTAGATGCACTTATAGCCACGCACTTATATTCTGCATGAGTATGTGGCAGACCAGATGACCTTTATCAGATGTGTTACTGTATCATTTCTTTCGTTTTCTTGTTACAGGCGTTACTTTTAGCCGCACATACGGTGGTGTGTGAAATCATTCACCTCACCTAGTGGAACCCTCACCAGTATAGCACGGTAAGGGCGGAGCCCGTTTATATAGTATAGGTCCTGATGAATGCCACGGACCCTTCGGGGCCAGTAGGCAGAAACATGTTGACCACTTATAGTACGGTGGGGGGACAATAGAATCCCCAGTACACCGACCATTTCATTTTTAAATACCATACAGATGCCAGTCACATTAAAATGAGTATGACATCTGTAATGGCCTTTAAACTTCACAATTTTTTGTAAGGGCCCCACTTAGTTTTAGAAGTGCATCCCTGTCTTCAGGTGTATGCCCGCCCTCTATCAAACCAAGTTTTTAGAGGGCGAGGACTGGTCAATGATGAAGCATGACACCAGGTGGTGTGTGAGACCAGTCTGTCACTTTTTGTGAGATGCCTGCACTCACAAGGTAGCATTTAGGTCATCATACTAGGAGCGGCTCTTTTGTGTTAAACATTATAGTTTGGAGGCTGCCTACTCCTAGCACCCCGTGCCTCTAGTTCCCTTCCCCAGGTCTTTCCTGAGGTTTTGTGGTTAAACAACTAGCATACTCCCACATAAGGAATGACAGAAGATTACATCCCCCCCAACACCATGACAAGTGTGTGTAGTCTGTGTCAAATGCCTACAACACTGAACATGACATTGAACATACAATGTGACCCCCTAGCATATGTGTCACACAGAAATGTGTGTGGCCTCCACAATGCAAGCCGACCATGGCCACTGTGGCACTGGGCTCGAACACCCCATCACCACAGTGACCAAAAGGTAAGTGTGCTATCCATAGCTGATGCACATTTTGAACAGTGTGGCAATGTGGCCTAAAGCCCCATCACCACAGTGACCAAAAGGGAAGTGTGCTATCCATAGCTGATGCACATTTTGAACAGTGTGGCAATGGGGCCTAAAGCCCCATCACCACAGTGACCAAAAGGGAAGTGTGGAATCCATAGCTGATGCACATTTTGAACAGTGTGGCAATGGGGCCTAAAGCCCCATCACCACAGTGACCAAAAGGGAAGTGTGCTAGCCCTAGCTGATGCACATTTTGAACAGTGTGGCAATGGGGCCTAAAGCCCCATCACCACAGTGACCAAAAGGGAAGTGTGGTGTCCATAGCTGATGCACATTTTGAACAGTGTGGCAATGGGGCCTAAAGCCCCATCAACACAGTGACCAAAAGGGAAGTGTGGTGTCCATAGCTGATGCACATTTTGAACAGTGTGGCAATGGGGCCTAAAGCCCCATCACCACAGTGACCAAAAGGGAAGTGTGGTGTCCATAGCTGATGCACATTTTGAACAGTGTGGCAATGGGGCCTAAAGCCCCATCACCACAGTGACCAAAAGGGAAGTGTAGTCATGGTAAAAGCTGCCAAAGCCAAACTGCATGGATGAATCCTGGTCACACAACAACAAACACATCAGTGGCATAGTAGTGCTTGTGTCCCATAGCAACATAGATTGGTCGAGGGAAACAGTGCAGTGTCACTGAAACATCGTTTTGGCCATGTGCATACAAACATCACCCGTGGGGGCCCACATTGTCAACATTCACAAATAACACAATGACAGAAGTGACCATCATAATGCTGACCCACATATCTGCACCAATGGACACACAAATGTAGATATCCTGTGGAGACTGTAGATGTCAGGTGAACAAATACCATACCATGGCAGCAATGGGACATACACACCATGATTATTGTGCTGACTGATGACCTAGGAGTCCCAGGGACAGCAGGGGAAAGCCACCAAACAACATACAGCCAATGGCACACTCAAGATATGCCAATGCAGTGGTGCAAAGGCACAAACACAAACAGGCAGACTCACACTGCATATCAAACACAACAGGTGATGGGGGGTGTGCCAGTGTCCCCAGGCAACCACACAACACATGAGGAGGCCTGAATTCCAACCACACAGATGTGTATACAGTGCCATACAAAAGTTACTCATGGATCGGATACCCCTATGTGGGCAATCAGGCATTGTTAGATGAGAGGGAGCACAAATTACACATGTCACACAAGCTTGTAGGAACAGCAACTAACACAGCAAGAGACAGACCCACCACAGCACTACCCCCAGGGACCCCACATTGTGCTGACACTAGCCTGCATGATAATCCCACTGTGATGACAAAGTTAGATGTCGTTCACACTGTGAACCACAGCCATGTGTCCTGAGCAACTAACTACCATCACACCTACACAAGCTCCAATCAATAAGCACGGCCTGCCAGCCAAGGCCAATATGGAGGTAGGGGTCTAGCCGTGCAACAACTCACTTTTGCACACACTCAACACCACACACCCTGATCTCCACCAATGTGCAGCAGTGAAGCTCACATGGACTGGTGACATTGGACATGCACCCATGACAATACCAGGGGTGGTGGTGGGAACTAAGGTGCAGAAACCCATCACACATTGCCAGTCAACAAGACTCGTCAATGTCTGACACACAGCACAGTATGCCGTACATGGGCATGATGTGAAATCCACTACAATCAATGGGATCCTGGCCATAGTCACACACCAACGAAGAAGCCAGGGTGACACCACGAAGAACACACGTACACAACTTCCAACATTGCAGCTCTGACCCTGAGGAGTGTCAGCAGTCACACACACAACGTGTCACAATCACTGAAAGCTACCACAAACTGTAAATCACATGACTCGTGTAAACAACAAGTGCCAAGGGAATCCTGAATGTGTCCCATCTGCGTTTGCCCACATCCCCAGCCCTGACAACAAAGACAACCTGGTATGACAACCTCATGAACATTAGTTTGCCATGCACCCACATCACGGAGAAACCAGGTCCAAGATGCTGGATGAACACAGAACAACTCAGCAAGCATCACAAAGAGGAACATCCCTAGGGACACAGCCTGTGTAGGAAATGGGAAGGGAACACGCACAGACATGCTTACAAAACACACAACACAGGCCCACACAATGTCACCGGATTACACACTGCCATGAGGGCACTCCACTCCTGTGGAAGGTCCGCTGTGCCAAACCTTGTCTGTGCACGACCCAAACATGTCAGCAGAACACTCCGTCAGTGAGTCAACAACCACAACACACAGAAGGCTCTGCTCACATCAGCCTGGGTACGGGAGTGTCACGTCAGTCATCTGCACACACACAAAACACTTGTCAAGCAAGTTGCACTGTATACACAGATGAGTCCTTCGACATTGATGTGCAAAACTGCATGTCCAGTGGAGCTGGGCACACAGTCAGGAAATCGGAACATTGAACTGTGGTAAGCCCACCAGATGTGCATCAGTGTAAGACAAAGATGTTCATTTACAAATGCAAAATGGACATCCCTGTGTCAAATGCTGAACATTACACCCTCAGACTGCAGCAAAGGATGCCATAGATCCAGACTACAACAGGACACATATCCCATGGACCACATGGAGTCCATCACTGCAACACTTCATTTTCCTGATGTGAACACTATTACAACTGAAAATGCAGGATGCTACTCATCCACATCATGTACATCAAAAGAAAACCCACAAGTAAACAAAAAGAGGCTTTATTCAGCAAATGTCAGGGTAAACACGGAAGTCCAAAAGAAACTAAGGCCAATGGCCAGTCCAAAATCACAGTCCCAACAGGGTGAGAAGTGACAACTGGTCACACATTGCTTGCCTGCACTGGTACGGTTAGGGGACATCCCCTTGGAGGGGCATACAAGGGGCAGGCCAGGCACCGCAGGGACAGGATCAGGGGATGGCAGAGTGAGGCAGTGAAGGGGTGGTGGGTGCAGGAGTGTCACTGGCAACTGCAGTGGAGGTGTCTGACTCAGGGGGCCGGCACCACTGTGGTACACAAGTCAGTTGGTGTGGGTGCTGCAACCACTGCAGTGGGCTGGACTGATGTAGTGGACTGGGTACCCACTGCAGTGCCTGAGTCAGACGTGGTGGTTGTGGACTCCACTGCAGTGCATGACTCCAAGGGAGTGGAAGGGTGGGCAGATGAGGTGGGCAGGACAGAGGGGGGACCCGGTCTCCACAACAGTGCCACTAACAGGCAGAGCGTCTGGGTTGGGGGTGGAAGAGCAAGTGGCAGGGGGAGGGCCTAAGCAGTCTGGGGATGCGGTATCGGTGTGTGGGGGAACTTGGGGCAGGGTGTGGCAGGGGAACCTGTGCAGTGGTGGCCTGGGGGATGGAGGAGAGAGACTGGGCGTTGGAGCTGCGTGGTGGGGGTGGTGAGGTCTTGCTCTTCCTGGTCCGGGGGGACTTCCTAATGTGGTCCTGTGTTTGCCTGCGCCTGGGGGAGGGTGTCCGGGGGCGAGGGGCACTCCCCTCTGTGTGGGTGGACTTCCTCTTCCCCCGGTATGCTGGATCAGCAGGATTGGAGGGGAAGAGGCCGAGGTCACACAGGAAGATCTGCTGTGTAGGTGGGGTAGCAGGCGAGGCAAGGGAAGGGGTCTTGGAGGGTGAGGATTTGGAGGACTGCAGAGTGAATGTGGATGCCTGTGTGTGTGTGTGTTCCCCATCCCCTGTGTCTGTGGTATCAGTCCCCTGAGGATGCTTGTGTGCACGTCTTGCCTTTCTCTTGGGTGTGTCTGTGCTGCTCGTGTCTGTGTGCTTGGGTGACTGTGCAGGTGTGCATGTGCTTTGGACAGGTAGGGGGGCAGGAAGAGTGGATGGGGCAGAGGTGGGAGGGGTGAGGGACTGTTGGAGGAGGGACACTGCTGCCATCAGGGAGGAGTCCATGGACTTATTGCTCCTCTGTAGGGCAGACATACCCATCGAGATGCCCTCCATGAACGACACCAGCTGTGTCAACAGAGTGGTGTGTGCATGGAGGACACTCAGCATTGCTGTCTGCCCTACATGGAGCTGCCGAAGGAGATACACAGACTCCTCACTCAGGGCAGCAGGAGACACAGGGGCAGGGGGTGCGGTGCCTAGCATGAAGGAGACACGCTCCCGAGCACGGGAGCCTCCACGGACCTCAGGAATGGGAGCCAATGGGAGGGCAGGGGTGGTGGTGGTGGCGGTGGTGGGGCCAGACAGACTAGCTGGCCTTTGGTGGCTGCTGAGACCCGCCTCCACAAGGGAGTCATCCTCTGAGCTGCTATGGTCCTCAGCTGAGGTGGATGGTGCTGAGGACTCCTCGGTGTGGCTCCCCTCGCCCTCCGTGCCACTGGGTCCCTCTGACCACTCGTCCGATGCTGACCCAGTCTGGCTCCGCTGCTCCTCCTGGTCCGTGGAGCTGTCCCCTCCTGTGGCCGTGGATGTATCTGCAAACAATTAGGGAAACAGACAAACATCAGTCACCTGCACTGACCGCACACACCACAGTAAGTACAGCACATCACAGAGCAAGCCCTGGCATCCTTAGTTGAACATTGCCTAAAGTCCTCACACAGATTCGGGAATCCAATTGTCAGTCTGATGGTCAACCATGGGACTCACACCCCTCCTGCCCTTGCACCCATCTGTCTGGTGCCTGTCTGATGGTAAGACCCCAGTGTGGACACATGCACCACCTACACAGTTGTTAGACATTGCAGGGAACACGGTGAAGTATGTGAACATGCACACATCACATCTCTTGCCACTGAGTCAGTGCAGGTGTCCGGATAAAGGGATGGCCAGAGTCTAAATAGAAATGCATGTGATGCATACCAGCACCAGACACCATGATGCACCCATGTCCGGATAGTCAATGCCACAATGGGGTGCATGTTGCACATGTCACTCCCCTGCAGTATCAGTCCCAGGACGTTTAATGCCATGACACAGGAATGCGTGCAAAGTCATACATTACTGTCTCAAGTCACATGGCCATGGCAGCCAGCCAACAACAGTCTGCACTGTGTCACAATCCGAGGGCATGGGGAATGCAAGTTATGTGACTGACAAGTGCACATGTCCATCCCCCAAAAACCACATCATCTGTACTACTATTTGTCCACGTCATACCAACTGGACATATGGGGGACATGAAACACAACTCTCTGAACATGAGCACCTCAGAGTGTGCTGTGAATGAAAATACAGCTGCCTGAAAGTCACAGACGCAAACACCTGTGTGCACAGTCAAGTGATCAGACACCTATAAGTCACAGAAGTATCGTCTATCATGGTCACATCTCCGATGGCATGCTGAGCCCTAACCGATAAACATACCAGTAGTCCTGACAACGAAGACACAGCACAATGAGACAGGGGCAGACACCTGAGGGTACATTTCACTGATCACAACATGCCAGATGATACACGGGAGTGGGATTACAGAGTGTATTGTATGCCCTGGAGTAGGCATGACTGTCCAGCTCCACCTGTAAGAGGGATGAGTCCTGGACAGTAGGCAGGTGGCTAAGCATGTGTGACACACTGGATACACATACTCCTGAGGCCCAAACATTGTTCCCACCAGCAGCATGGGTGTGTGCCAAATTCCCCAGGGACATGTGGTGAGTCAGAGCAGCAAGCGGACCACATATCAAAGTTACACCCAGATTACATGTCAGAACTTAGGCATTGTGTAAGCAATTGACCCACCCATGAATCGCACAACATAGTCACGGGAACAAATGCTGTCCCCCACCTTGAGCAAAGCTAAATGCAATGACACAGTCCCCAAATGACACAATTTCCTGACTATAAGGGCCACACATATGCATATCAGAGGAGAAGTGGGCATGTCACAAATGAGGGACATGGGTCCTGGACCACATGACTGATGTACTGTGGAAGTTTAACCAGGCCAGAGGAGGGCACATAGCATGTCAGACAAAGTGCACAGTGCAGTCATGGACTCACCCCCTCCTTGCTGCTGTCTGGCCTTCAGCTGCCCATCCAGGTCAGGGAAGACCACTGCCAGGATCCGGAGCATGTGGGGGGTCAGGGTCCGGTGTCCGCCCCTCCTGCGAGGAGGCGACAGCTTCAGCTGGACCCTTGCGATCCTCCGGGTCCAGCCACGAAGGTCCTGCCACCTCTTCTGGCAGTTGCGGATCCTGCGCCTGTAGACCCCCACGGATCTTACTTCTCGGGCGATGGTCAGCCAGATTTCCTGCTTCTGGTGGGCATCAACCTGTGAGGATGACAAAGTGAAAAGGCCATTACTACACATGCAACATATACGTGCATCACACAGTTGGATATACATGTCTCAATCACAGGGGCATATGATGTACACAGGCAGTGCAACAATGGCTATGAACAGTTTGCCAGCAGTCACTACATGGTATCATTGCATGGGAAGTAAACCTAGTTGGAATGCACTGTTACTGCACTGTACCAGTTCAGTGCATGTAACTACACACTTTGGGGTTTGACAACTACTCAGTGAGCATGCTAGCCAGTGGTGTGCACACTGAAAGTCCTGCTAGTCAGACAACATGCACAATTAGTAAGGCAGTGAACAGCACACTCACCTGCTCCCCTGGTTTCCCATACAGCTTGCTGTACTGTGGAAGGAGCCTGTCCAGCAGGGCCTGGTTCTCCTCAAGGCTGAAGGCTGGGGCTCTCTCCACAGTACGTGCCATTGCAGGAGCCAGAGGATGCATAAACAGCAGCAGTGTTGGTGGCAGATGTCGTCCTGGAGCATGTAGTGCAGGCAAGTGAGCTCTCAGGGGAACAGACAGCATTATATGTGTGCTGCAGAGGCAGATACTGTCCCATGTGTCCAAAGTGATAGGTCCAAGTCGTTTGCATCTTCTGAATCTGACCAATCCATGGAATAGCAGCACTAATACACGCCCACAGCATCCTTCAAATCTTCAACTTCATGACACCCATGATTTTGCAACATTGTTGTGGCTGGCCAACTGAATTCACTGCATCAGACTCGTTGGAGCTTCGAGCACGCGTCCGTTGCCATGCCAGGCCCCAGCCAATGTGTGCGCACCGTTCGGTCCATTGCTGTACAACGCGTACCCGCTCACAACAGATGCAATGGGCCGGCCGGGCACACCGATCGGTCCATTGCTGTACAACGCGTACCCGCTCACAACAGATGCAATGGGCCGGCTGGGCACACCGGTCGGTCCATTGCTGTACAACGCGTATTTCGGGATACAACAGATGCAATGGGCCGGCCGGGCACACCGATCGGTCCATTGCGGTACAACGCGTATTTCGGGATACAACGCGTACCCGCACCCATCATATGCAATGGGCCGGCCGGGCACACCGATCGGTCCATTGCTGTACAACGTGTATTTCGGGATACAACGCGTACCCGCTCACAACAGATGCAATGGGCCGGCCGGGCACACCGATCGGTCCATTGCTGTACAACGCGTACCCGCTCACAACAGATGCAATGGGCCGGCCGGGCACACCGATCGGTCCATTGCTGTACAACGCGTATTTCGTGATACAACAGATGCAAAGGGCCAGCCGGGCACACCGATCGGTCCATTGCTGTACAACGCGTATTTCGGGATACAACGCGTACCCGCACCCATCATATGCAATGGGCCGGCCGGGCACACCGATCGGTCCATTGCTGTACAACGTGTATTTCGGGATACAACGCGTACCCGCTCACAACAGATGCAATGGGCCGGCCGGGCACACCGATCGGTCCATTGCTGTACAACGCGTACCCGCTCACAACAGATGCAATGGGCCGGCCGGGCACACCGATCGGTCCATTGCTGTACAACTGCGTATTTCGGGATACAACAGATGCAATGGGCCGGCCGGGCACACCGATCGGTCCATTGCTGTACAACGCGTATTTCGGGATACAACACGTACCCGCACCCATCATATGCAATGGGCCGGCTGGGCACACCGATCGGTCCATTGCTGTACAACGCGTACCCGCTCACAACAGATGCAATGGGCCGGCCGGGCACACCGATCGGTCCATTGCTGTACAACGCGTATTTCGGGATACAACAGATGCAATGGGCCGGCCGGGCACACCGATCGGTCCATTGCTGTACAACGCGTATTTCAGGATACAACGCGTACCCGCACCCATCATATGCAATGGGCCGGCCGGGCACACCGATCGGTCCATTGCTGTACAACGCGTATTTCGGGATACAACGCGTACCCGCTCACAACAGATGCAATGGGCCGGCTGGGCACACCGATCGGTCCATTGCTGTACAACGCGTATTTCGGGATACAACGCGTACCCGCACCCATCATATGCAATGTGCCGGCCGGGCACACCGATCGGTCCATTGCTGTACAACGCGTACCCGCTCACAACAGAAGCAATGGGCCAGCCGGGCACACCGATCGGTCCATTGCTGTACAACGCGTATTTCGGGATACAACAGATGCAATGGGCCGGCCGGGCACACTGATCGGTCCATTGCTGTACAACGCGTATTTCTGGATACAACGCGTACCCGCACCCATCATATGCAATGGGCCGGCCGGGCACACCGATCGGTCCATTGCTGTACAACGCGTATTTCGGGATACAACAGATGCAAAGGGCCGGCCGGGCACACCGATCGGTCCATTGCTGTACAACGCATACCCGCTCACAACAGATGCAAATGGCCGGCTGGGCACACCGATCGGTCCATTGCTGTACAACGCGTATTTCGGGATACAACAGATGCAATGGGCCGGCCGGGCACACCGATCGGTCCATTGCTGTACAACGCGTATTTCGGGATACAACGCGTACCCGCACCCATCATATGCAATGGGCCGGCCGGGCACACCGATCGGTCCATTGCTGTACAACGCGTATTTCGGGATACAACGCGTACCCGCTCACAACAGATGCAATGGGCCGGCCGGGCACACCGATCGGTCCATTGCTGTACAACGCGTACCCGCTCACAACAGATGCAATGGGCCGGCCGGGCACACCGATCGGTCCATTGCTGTACAACAGCGTATTTCGGGATACAACGCGTACCCGCACCCATCATATGCAATGGGCCGGCCGGGCACACCGATCGGTCCATTGCTGCTACAACGCGTATTTCGGGATACAACGCGTACCCGCTCACAACAGATGCAATGGGCCGGCCGGGCACACCGATCGGTCCATTGCTGTACAACGCGTATTTCGGGATACAACGCGTACCCGCACCCATCATATGCAATGTGCCGGCCGGGCACACCGATCGGTCCATTGCTGTACAACGCGTACCCGCTCACAACAGATGCAATGGGCCGGCCGGGCACACCGATCGGTCCATTGCTGTACTGCTGCGTATTTCGGGATACAACGCGTACCCGCACCCATCATATGCAATGTGCCGGCCGGGCACACCGATCGGTCCATTGCTGTACAACGCGTACCCGCTCACAACAGATGCAATGGGCCGGCCGGGCACACCGATCGGTCCATTGCTGTACAACGCGTATTTCGGGATACAACGGCGTACCCGCACCCATCATATGCAATGGGCCGGCCGGGCACACCGATCGGTCCATTGCTGTACTAACGCGTATTTCGGGATACAACGCGTACCCGCTCACAACAGATGCAATGGGCCGGCCGGGCACACCGATCGGTCCATTGCTGTACAACGCGTATTTCGGGATACAACGCGTACCCGCACCCATCATATGCAATGTGCCGGCCGGGCACACCGATCGGTCCATTGCTGTACAACGCGTACCCGTTCACAACAGATGCAATGGGCCGGCCGGGCACACCGATCGGTCCATTGCTGTACATCGCGTATTTCGGGATACAACAGATGCAATGGGCCGGCCGGGCACACTGATCGGTCCATTGCTGTACAACGCGTATTTCTGGATACAACGCGTACCCGCACCCATCATATGCAATGGGCCGGCCGGGCACACCGATCGGTCCATTGCTGTACAACGCGTATTTCGGGATACAACAGATGCAATGGGCCGGCCGGGCACACCGATCGTTCCATTGCTGTACAATGCGTATTTCGGGATACAACGCGTACCCGCACCCATCATATGCAATGGGCCGGCCGGGCACACCGATCGGTCCATTGCTGTACAACGCGTATTTCGGGATACAACGCGTACCCGCTCACAACAGATGCAATGGGCCGGCCGGGCACACCGATCGGTCCATTGCTGTACAACAGCGTACCCGCTCACAACAGATGCAATGGGCCGGCCGGGCACACCGATCGGTCCATTGCTGTACAACGCGTATTTCGGGATACAACGCAGTACCCGCACACATCATATGCAATGGGCCGGCCGGGCACACCGATCGGTCCATTGCTGTACAACGCGTATTTCGGGATACAACGCGTACCCGCACACATCATATGCAATGGGCCGGCCGGGCACACCGATCGGTCCATTGCTGTACTAACGCGTACCTGTACAGGTCAGTCGCATATGTCACCATGCTTGTCACTGGTGAACGTATGCCAGCCACATATACCTGCCAGAGACCCAGGGGCACACCTACAACACCACACCCAGTCCACACTGTTTCCTGAGGCATGTAAGGCTGCATTTCCTTCTCTGTGTATGGGGGTTAACATGTTTTTCTGTGGTGGCACTTGTGGGCAGCCACACCCAGGCTGTGCATGTGTTCATGGGGACAAGGTCCTTGGTGTGTTGTGCACATGACCACTGTGATGTGCAACAGTTCATTTTGGAGCATGTGGCATGGTCACATTTCCAGGTTGTGTATGTGTATGACATGTCACATACCCCCAGAGTCCCATGTGGGAAGGCATGTACGTCACAGGATGACCCATTGCCACAATAGTTATGTCCCTCCACAGTCTGTGTGCATGTTATGTTTCCGATGTCACTGATTCCATGTGCACGATGGGAGACAGGCTCCACATCAACGTTGTTTGTGCATGGACTTTGATGTTGTGCGTCACTGGCGTCCATGTCTGTCCTGCGGATGCGACAGGGGCCACTACCTGTGGGAGTCATGTTTGTTTTTCTGACGTGTACATGATACGCCATGTCATGCCAGTGTCCATGTGGCAAGACAGGGTCACTGGGAATCTACCTGTCAATGATCTGTGATGCCTGTGGCGCATCTGTCCAGACATGTCACTGTGGTGTGTGTGGAACGTGACAGCAGTAAATGGGTACTGTGACACAGCCTAATGGTTTCCCATAGCACAACCTGGTACCTGTTGTGCACACATGTTGTACTGAGAAGTTAGATGATGGCCATGTAGGTGCAAGTTATGTCCGACAGAACGGCACACACATCAAGTACTTGTGTCACATAATGATGTATCATGTGAAATTGAGTATGGTGAATGGCACATTTGTGGGGTGACTGACAATCTTTCTTCCTTCAACCTATGCACTGCAGGGCTCCAGCTGTCCATAGACCATTCCCTGACCTGGCAACGATGGTGGAACGTGACAGCATCCGACGGTACCGCTTCACCAGGCAGCTGATTGAGGATTTGGCAGTGCGCTTGGCACCACATTTGCAACCTGGCCGGACGTACCCTATGGCGCTGACCCCCAAGGTGAAGGTAATGGCAGCCCTACACTTCTTTGCCACTGGTACCTTTCAACACACTGTTGCGACTGCCGGTGGGATGTCACAGACTATGTTCAGCCGTGTGCTACGCGATGTTTTGGAGGCAATGTTGAGATGCCTGAACCAGTATATCTATTTCCCAACACGTCAACAACTCACTGACGTCAAGAGTGACTTCTATGCCCTGGGGAGGATGCCACATGTCATTGGCTCCATTGATGGGACACATGTGGCTTTGATACCACCACAGGCACATGAGCAGGCATACCGGAACCGTAAACATTACCATTCGATCAATGCTCTGGTGGTATGTTTAGCAGATATGAGCATCACACATGTGTGTGCCCGTTTCCCTGGTTCAGCACACGATGCCTACCTGATGAGGAGTAGTCGCATCCCGAGGATGATGGCACAGATGCAGAACCAGTGTGCATGGCTTGTCGGTGTGTACTGACTTTGTACCATTGTGTGTGTTCTGATCTGTAGTATTCCACCCACTTTTCCAAATCAGCTAATGTGCACTTGTCTGTCCGTAGGTGACTCCGGATACCCCAACATGCCGTGGTTGCTGACACCCCTCAGGAACCCTGTGACACCAGCCCAGATGCGCTACAATGAGGCACATGGTCGGACCAGGAGAGTGATAGAGCGGACCTTTGGTCTCCTGAAGAGCCGCTTCCGCTGCCTGGACAAGAAAGGAGGGGCCCTCCCATATGCCCCAGCAAAGGTGTGCAAGATTGTCATCGTCTGCTGCATGCTACACAACCTGGCAGTGCGGAAGGAGTTGCCTCTCATCCTGGATGACGATGACCAACGTCTGCCACCTGTGGAGGATCCTGGCCTGGACCACGATGCCAGTGATGATGATGATGATGATGGTGATGTCCGCACACAGCTCATCACCAACTTCTTCAGCTGAATGTGAGTATCCAGGGAGATGTAATGTGAATGACGTGAGTTTGCATGATATGTGTGGGTGGTGCTCTGGTGCTGTTTGAGTGTGGCCATGTGCTACTTGACTGGATGCGTGCAGCAATGTGTCCTTCCAGGTAGTCTGAACTCCCCAACAGTTTTGATATGCTAACTTGGTTTTGTGTAGTTGTCTTGTGACATGTATTGGGCATGAGTATTGCAGTACTGTCCTGTTGTACAGTGATTTTAACTGTGTGTCATGTCTGTCCTTCACAGGGTGCTTGCTGAGTACTTTGGTCAACTTGGATCCCCCGACACCATGATTCAGCTTTCAGGGTGGCAGCAGTAGTTGGCCTACAAGTGATGTGCCACACACCCTGGACTTCATATCTTCTGCACTTGTTGACTGTGAGGCCACTGCCACGTGTGTAAACCTTGCATTTGTAGTGGAAACAACATGTTGCAAATGTGTAATAAACCTGTGCTTCACTTTGGGATGTGCGTTGTCTGTGGTCACACATCTGACTGACATTTGCTTACTGCACCTGTGGGCTAGTTGACACAGACTCTGAATAGGTGTGGTGTCTGTGCATTCCACTGTATTTCGTGGCAACATCACTGTGGGCGATGAGTCCGATGGCCCTGGTGTCTGTGTTGTGTAGCCCTAGTGGTGTGACTCCCTCATATGTGTCACGTCACCATGACTCACACGACGGTGTTGTACTTGCTGTAGCAGTTAGCATACACAGTGTAATTTAGCAGAACATCATCACCATAACAGTATCCACATTTGAATAACAACAGTGGCAAGTATGGTGTACTAGTGATTTTATTTACAGAAATGTGTGTGTGTATAGTGCACAGGATGGTGGGTGCTGTACATTGGGATTGTGATCCAAAGTTCCCAGATGAGTTGGAAGTCTTGGTAGCAGAAATGTCCTGAGTGAAGTCCACAGTCATATGATACATTAGTCCAACTTGAACTCCCCATGTCATGTGGGAAAGTAGTCTTGCATTCGACAGGGTGAAACGTTTGCACACAAAGGAGAATTTCCGGAACAGGTGTTGGCTTCCTGGGGGATGTACGTGGCCATCAACCTCTCAGTTTTCCTTCCTCGGACGACCCCTCTTCTTTGGAGGGGGACCCTCACGTGCAGGCTGCGGCGGTGCAGGGACTCTCCGCCAGAGTCCTCCTCCCTCCCTGTGGCGGTGTCAGTTGTTGCAGCACCAGATGTTGTGGGCACACAGGGAGGTGTGGCCATGTTGGTGCTAATCTGGCAGAGGCATGTCAATATGTCCCTATGCACCGCTGTGAGTTCTTGCAATGTGTCCCACTTGGACTTCATGCCCGACATGTGTGTCTCCACACGGGCCATGTGTGTCTCCACACGGGCCATGTGGGAGTCCAAGCGGGCATGATGGGCAGCCTGCTGCTGTTGTATGTCCTTGAGGATCCCCACGACCTGTCTGACCTCTCCGGTGCTATCCTGGTACGCATCAGCGATGCGTGCCAGTTGTGGGTCATCATGCAGTCCAGACCCCTCTGCAAGCAGCGACCTATGTCTACCACCCCTCCCACCACCCCTGGCGACACGTGCAGGACCTGCGGTGGCACGCAGAGGTGACCCAAGGCCCACTTGGGGGTTGTTAGTGGTGTTGTCATCCGTTGCTCCACGGTGGGCCTGGGGCCCTGTGCTGTTGTCAGCGGTGGTCCTTGGTCTGTCTGTGTCGGCGGGGGTGGTCTGTATGTTGGCAGTTGTTGGAGGGGTGGGTGCAGGGGTGCAGATGTTGGTCCAGCTGGTGCTGCATGATGAGTCACACCGGAGGGGCCAGGTAGGTCTTCGCCATCCGAGGAGGGCAGAGGCTGTTCCACACCAGTGAGCTCTGTGTCCCCCGGAGCCTGGGACAGGGACTCCTCCTCGCCTGCTGCTGTGTCCCCATCATCGTCACCTGTATTTGGAAGAGACACACATTGTATGTAATGTTTCTACAGACATCAATGGTTCACACACCTGACAGTTGTGACTGTACCTCTGGATGCGGGCATGTACATTGCATTGTCCTAAGTTGTCACAGTAAGAGGTTGATATTGGTGTAGCACATTGTCATGCATACCTGGGGCATTTCAATATGAATGTTGAGGTGTGTGCATGGCCAGCATTGGTTGTATTTGGTGGACATCCGGCCATCCTTCTCCACCTGGCCCAGTTATCCCACCATGAAGCATGCCACCCTTGCAGTGGGTTCAGGTTGACTCTCAGGATGTCATTCAGTGGTGTTGTGCTGTTTGTTGGTGCACAGTTCCCAGCAGGGCCTTGTGCTCCCCACAGCAGTAGCCAGTGTCAGCCATCTTGTCAGTCCTTATCCACTCCCTGTGATGTGAGCATGGTTCAGAGTGGTGTTGATGGGCCAATTGTGAGGGTGAGCAGTATCTGTGACTCCAACTCCCATCATGCTATTGCCTACACCCCCTTCCCAGCATGCCCGTACTTCCTTCCTTTGGACTGTGCTTCCCTGTGGGGTAGTGTGCCTGTGCTGACAGGAAGGCTGACAGTGTTGTCCTTGCGTTTGTTTGGCTACAAGTCCCAGGTGTGTCCCTGTGCTTCACACAGCATTACCCAGGGTGGTGGTTCTTTGTGGGATCTTCATTTGGTATGTGAGGCATTGCATTCTCCCAGGTGGGTTATGTGGAGTTTGTGTTGAGGAGGTGTGTGAGGTGAGCTGCTTGTAACTATGGTCAGTGCTGTGAGTCCTCCTTCCCAGCCAGCCAGATATCCCACCATGCAACGTGCTTGCATTGCAGAGAGTGCAAGTTGGCTTTCAGGATGTCAGGCAGTGGTGTTGTGCTGTTTGTTGGTGCACAGTTCCCAGCAGGGCCTTGTGCTCCCCACAGCAGTAGCCAGTGTCAGCCATCTTGCCAGTCCTTATCCACTCCCTGTGATGTGAGCATGGTTCAGAGAGGTGTTGATGGGCCAATTGTGAGGGTGAGCAGTATCTGTGACTCCAACTCCCATCATGCTATTGCCTACACCCCCTTCCCAGCATGCCCGTACTTCCTTCCTTTGGACTGTGCTTCCCTGTGGGGTAGTGTGCCTGTGCTGACAGGAAGGCTGACAGTGTTGTCCTTGCGTTTGTTTGGCTACAAGTCCCAGGTGTGTCCCTGTGCTTCACACAGCATTACCCAGGGTGGTGGTTCTTTGTGGGATCTTCATTTGGTATGTGAGGCATTGCATTCTCCCAGGTGGGTTATGTGGAGTTTGTGTTGAGGGGGTGTGTGAGGTGAGCTGCTTGTAACTATGGTCAGTGCTGTGAGTCCTCCTTCCCAGCCAGTCAGATATCCCACCATGCAACGTGCTTGCATTGCAGAGAGTGCAAGTTGGCTTTCAGGATGTCAGGCAGTGGTGTTGTGCTGTTTGTTGGTGCACAGTTCCCAGCAGGGCCTTGTGCTCCCCACAGCAGTAGCCAGTGTCAGCCATCTTGTCAGTCCTTATCCACTCACTGTGATGTGAGCATGGTTCAGAGAGGTGTTGATGGGCCAATTGTGAGGGTGAGCAGTATCTGTGACTCCAACTCCCATCATGCTATTGCCTACACCCCCTTCCCAGCATGCCCGTACTTCCTTCCTTTGGACTGTGCTTCCCTGTGGGGTAGTGTGCCTGTGCTGACAGGAAGGCTGACAGTGTTGTCCTTGCGTTTGTTTGGCTACAAGTCCCAGGTGTGTCCCTGTGCTTCACACAGCATTACCCAGGGTGGTGGTTCTTTGTGGGATCTTCATTTGGTATGTGAGGCATTGCATTCTCCCAGGTGGGTTATGTGGAGTTTGTGTTGAGGGGGTGTGTGAGGTGAGCTGCTTGTAACTATGGTCAGTGCTGTGAGTCCTCCTTCCCAGTCAGCCAGATATCCCACCATGCAACGTGCTTGCATTGCAGAGAGTGCAAGTTGGCTTTCAGGATGTCAGGCAGTGGTGTTGTGCTGTTTGTTGGTGCACAGTTCCCAGCAGGGCCTTGTGCTCCCCACAGCAGTAGCCAGTGTCAGCCATCTTGTCAGTCCTTATCCACTCCCTGTGATGTGAGCATGGTTCAGAGTGGTGTTGATGGGCCAATTGTGAGGGTGAGCAGTATCTGTGACTACAACTCCCATCATGCTATTGGCTACACTAACTTCACCAGCATACACAGAATTCCTTCATTTAAGTGAGCTTCCCTGTGAGGTGGTGTTCTAGTGGTGGCAAAATATCAGGCAGTGTTTGTTGGTTATATTTGTGCCACAGCCTTGCTCTATTTGTTGTTAGGTTTGTACATGTCATGACACAGTTACATATCACTATGAGATGGCATGTATTGTGTTTATCTAACTGACATACACATCTTGGGATGATTGTCTTTTGGTTGCTGTTGATTTGCTAGGGGTGGATGGTTTGACTGTCCCCTTGACAGTGATGTGTGTGTATTGGCACACAATATTGTGTATATTAGTTGTGTACTCACCAGGCTCTGGGATGTCTCTTAGTCCATATACGCTCACTGGTGGTAGGATGGCCCGCACCTTCTCTTCCCAGGGCCTGAGGTATACCGGTTTTGCAGGAGGGCCACTGCCGGTGTGCTGGCTCCGGAGGTATTCCTTCTTGAGTAGGTCTCTGACCCTCCTGCGCACATCATACCACCTGTTCTGGATGTCTTCCTTTGTGCACAAACATGGTGATTGTGCGTTCACCCTGTCGACGATCCTTGCCCACATCTTGGTTTTCTGCGACATGGGGGTCTGTTGGACCAATGTGCCAAACAACTGTGGCTCTACCCTCAGGATCTCGTCTACCATGACTTCCAATTCACTATCTAGGAACTTTGGATTCTTCTTTAGGGGCATGGTGATGGGTGGTGGTGGTGGTGATTGATGTGTGTGTGTGTGCAAGTGAGGGTGTGTGTGTGTAGGTTTTGCTGTGTGTGTGTGAGGGTGCTATTTGTTGAGGTGCTAATGGTGTGTGGCTTTTGTGTTGGATGAGCTGTGTGTGTGTCTGTGTTTGCTGTGTGATGGTGTTCTGTGCTGGCAGGTCAGTGGGATTTGCAAAGGGTCATGGTAGGGATTTGTGGGCTTTATTAGGTGGAGTTGGGGGTGTGTCCTTGTTCCATTTTTTTCACCCCCTGTATTTATTGGCTTTGTCATTGCTTGTTTGGCCCTTTTTTTTGGTATTTTTTCATTTGTGATTATTGTGCATGTAGGAGTCGTTCTTCTGACTGAGTAGGACGTTGCAGTTGTCTCGTGCGCGCCTCTCCGAGTCGTTCCCGCTGTGTTTCAGCTCAGTTTCATATGCGGCGTACGCGTCGGTCGCGGAGTGTTGTATTTGTTCGGCTGGGTTTGGTATGCGTGTCGGTCGTACGGCTTGGGCTCCGCACGAATCGGTCTGAATTTGCACCCATTGCATCGTACTGCGCGGGTCGGAGTTCGCGGGTGCGTTTCGTTTGGGTTATTTCCTGATGCGTGTCGGTCGGTTCGATTCGCGTGGTTTCCCAGCCGGATAGCTTGTTTCCGGCCGGGTCGGTCGTTCGCCTTGTGTTCCGTGCGAGTCGGTCGTGATTCCCATGCATTTCATCATACTTCCCAGGTCGGGCAACGCCGGTACGTGTCGGTCGGACTATAATCCCGTGCCGAGTCGGTCGGTATTTTTCCGGCCCGAATCGGATTCGGCCCCAGAATGTTAAAACCAACTTCACTAAAAGATGTATTTTATCATTCTGAGTTCAGGCATACTAAATTCATTTTTCTACCATGTTCCCTGGGTCAGTTAGGATTATAAGGTGTAATAATCAAACTGCCCATTCTGGCCTATGGGGAACAGGTAGCCTTGCAATAGTGAAAAACAAAAATGGCTGTAATTCACTATTAGGACATACCACACACACCAGGGCATGTCCTACCTTATACTTACAATGCACCCTGCCCTTGGGCCTACCTTAGGGGTGTCTGATATGAAGATAAGGGAAGGTTTAGGGACTGGTAAGGGGGTGCACTTGCCAAGTCGACATGGCAGTCACAGACTGCACACAGGCTCTGCAATGGCAGGCCTGAGACACACTTTACAAGCTGCTTCTGTGGGTGGCACAACCAGTGCTGCAAGTCCTCCAGCAGCATTTGATTTACAAGCCCTGGGCACCCATGGTGCACTGTACTAGGGTCTGACAAGTAAATCAAATAACCCAATCATGGAGTCACTAATCAACACATCAATTTACAGTAGGGAGCACTTGCACTGTGGCACTGAACAGCAGTGGCACAGTGCCCAAAAGCATCTAAAACCAGCAAAAACATAAGAGGCAACAGCAAAAAAATGGAAGGGAGACCCACGCCAATGGTGCCAAGTCTAACAATAAGGGAAGGTGCTGGATAGTAAATCAATATAATTTACTATTCCCACTCCAGTTAGTATTAAATCAGGGAAGGTGCTGGATAGTAAATAAATATAATTTACTATTCCCACTCTTTTTATTTTAATTTTATTTTTTTCCCAATCCATGATAGTCACATAACATTACATGTTTATAAACCCAGGTTTTAAAAGAGAAATAAAACAGTCTTAAAATCGAGCAGTGAGCATGGATATCAAATTAAGCTAAAATCTCCAACATAATTCATAATACAATATTCCAATATACACATATATACACCATAGAGAAACATTTTATTTTTATTTTTAAAGTGCAAATGCAAATGCTAAATATCTTAAGGAGAAAATAAACTAGGACGTGAGTCTTAGACAGATCGCGCACTACCTGAGAACCCAAGCGCGGGTGTATTGACTCAATGTGAATTACAACTTGTAAACATCATATGCAATTATGAACGTGATTAATCTAATCCACAACGAACATATATACAGATTAATCAGATGAAAATGAAAAATGATGATAAGGGAATCCAACGAGATATCTTCAATCCAATTTAATGAAGAAATACTGTCTTCATCGGTAGCATGAATACATAAATTAAATGTTGCATCTGAACGTGGATATTCAATCCCAATGCATTTCGGGTGTACATACACCCTTCGTCAGGGAAATCTACAAAAAATTAATGAATCTAATTACATATAAACAATAAATTTCAATTGGCAATGTGTCATGCAAGACATCCGGGAAGGTTACAATATGTCAAAGTATAGTTGGTGAATAAACTAAAGCGTCAACTGCAATAGCGAGAAAACTGCACCTTAAGCCTGAAACTTAATCACACATGTCAATTTCACTAAGAGATCGAAATACGAGCAGGGTATATGCATGCGACAGATTCATCGCAGTCCCACAACCAACATAACTGTGTAAAATGAAATCTGAAGTCCAAAGAACATGTAACACCCGTGAACCATGCAAGCAGAAGAGATTTGAAAGTAAAGCTTAAATCCAACGACTTCTAAGTGGTAATGATCAAGCCTGTGACTAGTGACTAAACTGTTAGCGACGTGAAACCAAAAACCTCATGAAATACGGGCTTACCCACAAACTTTTAACATTCGATTCTAAGTCGGAAAAAAGGCTGTGAAATTAAAGAAAAATGTAATTACATAGACCGCTTTACCGCGGTCACGTGGTTGATAGAGCGAAACGAGAAGAAGAAGAAACCAGCTTACCAAATGCCCAATCGTAAACTCAAAGCTAGCCCCAGTGAATGATGGCGACGATCGTATTTACGACCGGAACATATCAATTCCTGTAAAAAATATATATATATGATGTGATGTGACCGAGCTCTAAATCAAAAGTCTCCCCAGGACCCCAAGCGATGTAAAACTCACCGAAAGACGTGACCACAGTGCATGGGAACTTCAAACGTCCAAATACTGAAGTAACGAAACGTGCCGAGCTCAGTGTGAGTGAACTTAACTAGTTGCGAAGGATGCCGACTTAGCGTGCGATCATGAACACAAACATAGGACTAATGCTAAAAAACTGTGAATGTGAGAATCCAAAAGATGGCAGACATCTTAACATGGTAATACATAGACAAACGCGAGTCTAAACATGTTAATCTATTGAAGTGGATAACAATTTTGTAAAACATAATATAAGTAAGTGGCTATGAACACTATGTCTGATCCTAAATTCAACATTGAAAGTATGCATGCATACGAAACAAACAATTAAATGCAACGATTATATGGTCGCGCCAAAAGATATAATGTACAATTAAGTGCGAGCAAAACCACACAAAAATTTGTAGAACGTTAGAGAACAATACTAAATACATGCACATGATTAAGGTTATATATAGAATCACAAATATAATATACGATGAATTATGCGTAAATGCCTGCCTGTCCAAGTTCTAACATAGTTCCAATGATACAATACCAAAACACAAAAATGATACTATACCAAAACACAAAAATGATAAAAATGATAAAAATGATAAAAATGTGCTGGAAAGAACCTCATGTGAAATAAAATGAATAGTTGACATAGAGAGAAATAAATGACATAGAAAGAGAAACGTGTTGATGAGTCGACAACTGACCCCTGTCTCTGTAGTGAAAGATATCAATACCATGGTTGTGTGAATAAATTACAGGAAACACGAGAGCTCCAATCTGTCATTGAGACCTTTTGGGCACATGGTGTCCAAGTGTCTAATCCAAAAAGTTTCACGTTGAGTAATGAATTTAGACATATCTCTGTCACAATAATTCTGCACAGTCTCCAAAACTGTGAATTTAAGTTGGGCGATCGTGTGGCGTGATTCACTCCAATGTCTAGCCAAGGGAGAGGACATCACATTGGTTCTGATTCTACTTTTATGTTCAGTAATACGTGTGCGTAGTGACCTCTCCGTTTTACCCACATAAAGTAAACCACACGGACAACGTATGGCATAAATTACATGATGCGAATTACAGTTAGCAGTGAATAAAAATTTGATCGATTTTCCTGACCAAGGATGTGCAATAGATTTGCCTAGTAAAACATTGTTACAGTGCGAACAATTATAGCACTTTTGCATCCCTCTTAATTCATTCACTTTTTTATCTTGTTTCTTTTTCAGTATCTCTCTGATGTTTTGAGAGCGTTTGTACGCAAAAATTGGAGGATCTTGAAACAAATGACCAAAATCCGGTTCTGATTGTAATAACTCCCAACGTTGGAGAATGACTTTCTTAATGGCTGAGGCTTGTGATGAGAAAGTTGATACAAACACATCACGTCTACCTTTAGAATCTATTTTCTTTGTGAGTAAATCCTTTCTAGAGATGGAGGCTGCTTTCCGAACTGCTGAATCAACAACTTCATGGGGGTAACCCCTCTCTAAAAAACCTTTCTGGAAAGTGTACAGACTATTTTGGTATTGTGAATGGTCTGAAGTTATACGCTTGATACGTAGGAATTGTGAGAGTGGAAGATGTTTCTTAAGCGACTCAGGGTGGAAGCTGGTGTACAATAAAGTATTATTACGATCAGTTGGTTTAGTAAAAACCTTAGTACTAATCCGTGAATGATTCAATTCTATCTGCACATCTAAATAAGAAATGGATCGTTGGTCCATGATGTGCGTGAACTGTATTCTCGGATTCTTATCATTCAGCTGACTGAGCTTACTTAATAATTCAGCCTGTGTGCCCTGCCAAGCGAGAAATATATCGTCAATATATCGACGATAAAGTAACAAATGTGATGTCCATTCTGGGTCATTCGATATATGCTCATGTTCAAACATCATCATAAAGATGTTAGCATAACTGGGTGCCCCGGAAAAACCCATGGATGTTCCTGTGGTTTGTAAAAAGTACCTGTCCTGCCATCTGAAGTAGCTGTGAAATAGGCAAAACTGTAAGATCTCCAATAGGAAAACTTTCTCAGCTTGTAAATCATCTCTTTGAAGTAGTGCCCATTCAACTGCCTCAATTCCCGCTCCGTGAGGTATAGACGTATACAAAGCTACCACATCTACAGTACATAACCACATTTCTACTTCCGTAGGCAATACGAGGTCACCCAACAATGTCAGAAAGTGGGTAGTATCTTGTATGTATGTGCTACCGGTTTGTACAATAGTCTGGAGAAAAAGTCTAGGTATTGTCCAAGAGGCTCATGAATCGATCCACAGCCAGAGACTATGGGGCGAAAAGGAGGATCTTTGAGATTCTTATTTATTTTCGGTAACATGTAGATTTCAGGTCTACGTGGGAACCTAACATAAAGAAATTCGGATGTTTTATCGGATATCCATCCCATATCTTTGGCGTGCGTTAAAATCTGTGATAGAACTGTCTGAAACTCTAGAGTTGGATCTTTATCCAACAGTAAATATGTGGTGTCATCAGAAAGCATACTGTCAATCTTTGCTTCATAGAAATCGCGATTCATAACAACTAACGCTCCACCTTTATCTGCTTGAGAAAAAACAATGGAACTATTGTTACGTAAATCTCTAAGTGCTTTCCTGTTAGAAAGGGTCAAATTATGTTTCTTCCTGGGTGGTGATTGTAACCGTGATAAATCTTTTTGAACAAGAGTCTCAAACGTGTCTAAAACCTTATGTGTGATTGGAGCTAAAAACGTACTTTTGGGTTTAAACTCCCTGAATTCTGGTGTTTCTGGATCTTTGAGAGTAGGTTCTCTGTTGCTAAAAAAATATCGTAACCTGAGTTTTCTCATGAATTTGTATAAGTCAATCTCAATATTCAACGAGTTAGTGTGGAAAGTAGGTACAAAAGTAGTTCCTTTGTTAAGAAGGTCTAATTGGGCTTTGGATAACTGTACAGATGAAATGTTGACCACTAATGTTTCTTCGTTCTGCGACCTGAAGTCGCTGTTTTTACCGCCTCCGCGGCCTCTGCGTGTTTTTGTTGCTCGAGTTGCACTGATGTCTGATCTATAGGAGGATTGTTGGCTGCTGGGCTGACACCTAAAAAAGCAACCTTTGTAACTGATGATGTTGATGCTGCCCCGTCAACTGATTCATTAGTGGAAGGTACCGGTGCTCTTGTCATACGTGTATCGCTTGCTGATGCTATACTCTCATCTGAGGAGTTAATTCCACTCTTCTGGAATGTACGTCTCATTGCATACACTTCCGCCCATGAATACACCTCGTCTAACTTATAATCAATAGTATCGCGCCTGAATTTACGGACTTTGCGCTCATGTATTTCTTTTGCGTAAGTATCAAGTTTGCCGTTGATTTCCACTAACGTTGACGTCCAATTGACAGCTTCCATTCTTTGTTTAATAATGTCCTGTAAATCTTTAATTTCCTGCTCTAAACCTATGAGAACCGCAGACAATTCCTCTACGATCAAGAGTATGAGATCAAGGGAACACTTATTCAAGATGGCATACCATTTATCCATAAATTTTTTGTTGGCTTTAAACATCATAGGTTTTAATGGTGATCTTAGACCTCTCGGTATCCTGCTGGCCTTATGATATTGAATTAATGTTGTAGCATGCAATCTTTGATTGATTTCTCGCCGCATGAGATATTCCAGTTGCCGCAATTGTTGTGTAACTGGGCCTTGGGTCATATCAAATGACCTAACCTCCGGAAAGGAAACATTTCAATATACAGCCTCATGCTTCCATATACGTCACAACCGGTCCCCACATTTCCATGCCCAGCTTCCTCTTTTGGGGGCCTTTTAAAGCATATAAACTATGCTCTAAGTTAAAAATCGTCAAAAACCTAGCCCTCCATAATTCAAAAGTTGGAGCATCCTTCTGCAGCCACATGGAGGCGATACACAGCCTTGCAATAGCAGAAACTAAAAAGATCAAATATCTAAATTTATAAGCTGCTTGATCATTTCTATCACTTTCCGCTACACCCAACAATATATGACTAGCTGACAATGAAACTGGACCCCTAGTGATTTCCACTAAAAATGTCTCTATACTCTCAAAAAAATCACCTAAGTGCCTACATGAGAAAAAAATATGTAGAATATCTGCATCTTCCATACCACAGCGAAAACACCGACCATCATTTGTCCCACCCCATTTTAATAATCTGGCCGGAGTATAGTAGAGGTTGAAAATAGTTTTATAATGTTGTGAGCGAAGATTAGCAGATTTAATTAACTTTCCAGCCAGCTCAATAGAGTACTCTACCCGCGTACCTTGACACCCTAGCCTGTTGTCCCACTTAATATTATGTGCGTCCAAATCCCCACTTTTTGTGTCTAATAATAAATTATATAAAACACCAATACGCGCATTCTTTTTCACTGCCTCTACTATCGGATTCTGTTCAAATTTCCTTCTGCCTTTACATAAATAATCCCGAATTTGTAGATATTTAAAAATTCGACTCTAGGTAGGCAGTATTCTGTGGCCAGCATCTCAAAAGACATCAAGACCCCCTCTGTATATAAATCCCCCATATATTGTATACCCTTAATCCGCCATCTATCAATAATCCTGTCCCAAAATATAGATGGCAATAATGTTGTAGCTACAAACGGGGTATAATAGGATATCTTCTCAAATTTATAGAGTTTTCGCACAGCCTTCCAGACCTTATAGGCCGCATTTAGAACCTTAAACCTGTTTTTTTTATAGTAGCTTGGGGGCACATTACGATACCCGGCGTAAAAAAATCCGCCAGGCATGGAAGCGGCAAAAATCCGCCCGCACACACCGCCTGAACACCGACCACGCCATTATGAGTACACAAACTGAAAACCGCCATCGGCGAAAAATCATACAAAATACCGCCCGCCATCGTCCGAGTCGGAGTCAAACCGCCCGCCACGGACGGAAACACGCACGACAACACAAAACCGCCCGCCCACACGGCCGACACACCGCACGTGAAATTACGATCGCACCGCCATGAGCGCGGAAAAACAACAAATATACCGCCCGCCAGCGCAAACAACGCCGATGAGAATCGACACGGCAGAAGCCATGGCGCCCACGTACCTGCACAGAAACCATCCGCACACAAAACCAATAGCACACAACATGGCCAACAAGTCCACACAGCAAGGCACGCACAAATACACAAGCACAGTACACATCCCAAAAACACCCCCCGGACAAACAAAATATACAAAGGCCAGAACCCCAGACACAACACACCTGAAAACAGCAGACCATGAGGACACACCCACATAGGTGAGTACAAAAGCAGCACTCCCACAGACCACAACCCCTTGCTACATTGCAAACCAGAGAGGAGAGGAGAGGACACAGTGACACAGCAAGGACAGCAGCACACCACAGAAACGCACACATCACAACCACCACCACCACCACCACCAAACACCGGCACCACAAACCCCCTGCACATTACACAACACACACCACACCAGCACCACAAACACCATGGCACCACAAAGGATGCCCAAGTTCACGCCCATGGAGCTGACGGTCATGGTCGACGAGATCATCAAGGTGTACCCACAAATCTATGGGAACATGGTCCAGCACACACCACTAGCCACCAGAAACAGAATGTGGACCCGGAT
This sequence comes from Calotriton arnoldi, assembly GCA_963921515.1. NCBI lineage: Eukaryota > Metazoa > Chordata > Amphibia > Caudata > Salamandridae > Calotriton > Calotriton arnoldi. The sequence continues at coordinate 641,106 of CAWUFW010007744.1, read as the reverse complement.
CGTAGACCAGGTCAATGCAGTCGGGACCCTGCCCAGGAACAGAACCGAGATAAACAAACGTTGGAATGACGTAAAGAGCCTGGTCAAGAAGAAGGAGGGCAAAAACAGAGAGCTGGCTGCCGTCACTGGCGGAGGGAATCCCGTGCTCTTTAAGACCTTCAAAGCGTGGGAGGAGAAGGTGCGAGTCGTAATCCATCCGGAGATCCTCGCCGGATTGGCAGGGGGAGTGGAGGCTGGTAAGTACAAACTAATGTATACCAGCACACCGCTATGTACACACATGCGCAACCACCATGCCACAGCTCCCAGGGACAAACACCCCCATGTCCAGCACACAATACACAACACATCACACGCACATGCAACAGACACTACCACACACAGGCCAAACCGAACAACTGTAAGATGCGTGGGGACATGTGTACACTAAGCCAGCCACGTAACCACCAACAGGTCCCCAAATATGCCAGAAGCGCCACAACGAGCACCCACCACACCCATGTGTCCGCCACAGCTGCACTAACCGACAAGTAACAGGTAAGTGGCAGGAACACGAAGTGCAGTGGGTCGGAGGGGGACAGCTGAAGTACAACACCCACCAGGCCCCCACTCCCACAGACCAGCAAGGTGGAGCACTCCCCACACCCATGTGTCAGGCACAGCTGCACCAACCGACAAGTAACAGGTAAGTGGCAGGAACACAAAGTGCAGTGGGTCGGAGGGGGACAGCCCAAGTACAACACACACCAGTCCCCAGTCCCACAGCACAGCAAGGAGGAGCATCCCCCACACCCCACACCCACGTGTCAGCCACCGCAGTGCACAACGACAGCCGAAAGGCAGACATCACGGTCCACAGCAATCGGTGTCAGTGGGTGTACAGCCACCCCCACGACCCACTACACCCCCCACCCCCACAGACCTGCAACATGGAGCACCCCCGCTAAGAGCCATGTGGCATCCAGTACAGTGCACGCACGAACAACTTGCAGGTGGGAAACTGGACAGGGCTGGATTACTGGAGGCATGAGGACCATAACACCACCAACACATGGGACATGTCACGTAGCACACGAACACGCAGCACCGCCCACCGTCACGAACAAGTGAACAATGTGCACACGGACATGAACAGCAGACTCACACCCCACATGACCCATCACAGACATAGCAACACCCAAGGAGCCACGTCTGCATGCACAAGCCACACTGAATATAGTCCCACACGGCAGCCACTGTGCAACTCATCACACACAACCGAAACACCATTGAAGTCCTGTCCATGTAGCCCCTACTGCCTGTCAACCACACACCCCACAACTACGCCTATGTAAGACAAACAACACTAGACGCAACAGAGCGGAACAACAGAAATGCACACGAACACCACTGAACCCATCAAACACACAGACACACCATGCACATACAACATACCATCCATCCCATCCGTCAGCCCCAGTCTCATGAAAGGCATGTCATCCGCACAGCTGCCACACATACAGCAGTCACGCTAAGACACATGCCCATGCCCAACCATGTGCCAGAAGTCAATTAAGCGCACGACACACTGTGAGCAACAACACACAACATGGGCCACACCCCCCGAGCACTGCAGTGATGCACATGGCACAGGGCAGCACGCACACCAAGGAGATGGGACAACTGCAATACGTTGGCTGGCACACAACTATCACTCACTCATAACGATGCGTCCAATGCCATGTCCAGTAACCACAACAGACAGCAAATATGCAGGGCATGTCAGGCATGCACACACCTCAGACCATGCACTGTCATGCTGCCACAACACATGTCACGTTCGGCACCCATGGCTCACAGCATGTACCCCAAAAGCATATACCCTCCCAAATGCGAATCTGGGGCATGGCCCCCATGTTGCCATATGCGTTCCTAAGCGTTCCATTTGAACTCCAAAAGCAAAGTACAAACCAGACCCAGGATGGGCCAGGAGCCCGCATACACCAGAGTCACAATGAGTAGGGGCAAAGCAACACACCCATCGGCATGGCCAATCCGTCCCATGCCACATGTGCACAGCACACAGTCCCATTGCCTAGCACACACACCTACAGATGCCACAGCCACACACTCGCCTCCGGGAAACCCATGTACGAGATTGCACGAACTGCCAATGTCAGACGACTAATACATACTTCGCCAGGTGCAACACAATAACAAATCTCATTCTCTCCACAGGTGACGAACTGCTGGACGCTGGGGATGGAGACAGCAGCCAGCACAGCCAGCCTACAAGCCCCCAACGAGGACACACGGATCTGGAGGATCTGTCCACCTCTTCGGACACGGACCACCAAGCTGGCCCATCTGGCGTGGCAGGGCCCAGCCGCTCCCCAGGACCCCTCCTACCCACCAACCCATCATCCAGGGATGCTGAACAGTCCCAGTCCCCTGCTGCCACTGTCGTTGCGGCCACACCCACGGTCATTGCGGCCACTACCACTGCCGCAACCGCCACCATCGCCGCACCGACCACCACCGCCTCCACCACCACCACGTCTTCGCTGGCACCAGCCCCAGCGCAGGTGGTGGCCCGGCCGACTGGATCCACCCTGGGAGCCACAGCGAGGACCGTGGTGAGCAATGTGGCTAGTGGGCAGGCCGGTGGCAGCAGGACTGGTAGGAGGAGCAGGCTCAGGGAAACGCCAGCCTCCCTGGGAGCCATGCCCTGCCTCAAATGGCCAGAGTCCTTGGGGCCTATGAAGAGGCCCAAGGACAATGGGCCAGGTCTGCTACTGACACGCGGGAGGTGCTGGGGGTGCTGAGGTCCATGGACGCCCATATGGGCTAATTCGTGTCCCGTATGGACCAACTCGTGGACCTCATGGGCCAGCTGGTGGTGGCGGTGGGGTCACAGGCAAGGCCAGCAACACCACCTCCGCCACCACCTGCTAGGGCGCAGGCTCGGGCAGCAGTGTCCACTTCCCCTGCGTCCACAGCCAGTGAGCACACCTCACCCACCACCAGCAGGTCGCCACCACACACCCCCCTCCCAAACGTGGAAGGGGCCGTCCGAAGAGGAAACAGATCTCCCGGGAGGACTTCGCACGCTCCAGTCGCAAGTGAGGCAGCCAGCCAGCCTTCCGCCAGCCTTCCTTGACCAGCCACTGCATTGACTTGCTCTACGATCCCACTCCACACAGCCATCTGGATGGCATGTGTGTGTTGGACTATGGACATAGAACCAGTGGGTACACCCTGATCATCACGCAGCCATGACCGACAGCTCATTGTTACTGCATGCACCACTTTTGTCATCACCTTACACACAATCACATGTCACAGTTTGTAATAAATGCACCTTTTTCACTAACTGCTGTTTGTGCCCTGTGTCTTTATTGTACGGAATACAACGGCCACCTTGGGCGGAAAGGCACCTGATGCGTGGCATGGAAATGGAATCCGGAGGGCCTGTAGGGACCTAGGGGTGGGAGACAGAACAGGAGCACATTCAATGAGTGTGTCACACACCCATCACACAGTACATGTCAACAACTACAAGCAATGTACACACATCGCACAGAGCAATAGGGCACAATGCCACAGTCACCAACAGTGGCATACTACCCTGGCCATGGAGCGTTGACACACTGCACGCAGTGAACATACGGCCACCCTGACACAGCACACACACACCTGCATAGATACAGACACATCATCCGTCGTACATGGACACTCACCGTCAAGTGAAGTAGCGGGCGATGAGCTGCTGGCGCACATTCCCAGCTTCCTCCTCTCCGCTGTCCACCTCACTCGAGCTGTCCTGGTCTGCGGGCTGGGGCCCTGGTTGATCTCCGTCATCCACAATGAGGGGGATCTGCTTCCGAATGGCCAGATTGTGCAGCATGCAGCACGCCACCACTATCTGGCACACCTTCTGTGGGGAGTACTCCAGTGCACCGCCAGTGCACCCCCGGTGCGGTCCAGGCACCTGAACCTGGACTTGAGGAGGCCAAAGGTACGCTCGACCACACGTCTGGTCCTCCCATGTGCCTCATTGTATCGATCGTCTGCTGGGGTGCGAGGATTCCTCAATGGACTGAGCAGCCATGCCCCATTCGGATACGCAGAGTCACCTGGGTGTGAGGGACACAGAGAACCGTTGCTATTCCAACTGGACAGGGGACAGCATCGCACAACCAGCACGCTACACCACTCCACATACTCACCGACAATACAGCCACGATCCTGTTGCATATTGGCCATCAGTCGTGGCAAGATGCTGTTGCGCATTATGTGTGCGTCATGGGCCGAGCCTGGAAACTTTGCACACACGTGGGTGATCACCATGTCCGCAAGGCACACCACTTGCACATTCAGGGAGTGCGTGTGCTTCCTGTTGCGGTACAGGTGCTCAGTGGCCTGTGGTGGAACAAGGCCAACATGAGTGCAGTCAATGGCTCCCACGACGTGTGGGATTCTGCCAAGGGCATAGAATGCACCCTTCACTGCCGCCAATTCACGAGCCCTGGGGAAGCGGATGTACCTGTTCCGGTACAGCATCATGGCTGCCAGTACATCCCTCAGCACCTTGCTGAACATGGGCTGGGACATCCCTCCTCCAATGCCCACTGTGTGCTGGAATGACCCAGTGGCGAAGAAATGCATGGCGGCCATCACCTTAGCCGTGGGGGTGACAGCAGTCGGATACACCCTGCGGGGACGGAGATGGGGCTCTAACATGGCACACAGTCGATGCAGAGTTGGCCTGTCCAGCCGAAACTTCCTGATTACCTCTGTATCGTCCATGTCCGCCAGCAATTGGTATGGGCGGTCAATGTTCGGTCTCCGCCTGGGTTAAATGGCAGAGGACACATGTCAAAGCAACACGGCACATAGCAATTTCGCATACACATCACTGACATGACTGAGCAAGCACATGGGCCACAGCCCAGCTGTCAAGCTGGGACGGCACGGCCACAATACACTTACACAGGTCTCCCAACAATGGCAATGGCAAGTGAGACATACCACTGCCATGTGCATGCACATGGGGATCTAGGCCCCAATGACTTGCGGGCGTGCTGATGGGGACTGACTGCATATTCGTCAGCGGCAACGCCACGGCAACATGAGTGTCTGCTGAGCATGGAACTGCTTCCGAGGCTGGATGAGTATGGCACACGACGACGATGATGTGGGCACGGGCTGAGCGGCCAATACAAGTGGGACCTGTGGCACGAGGGGATATGAGACAGTAGTAGGTGTCAGCACTGCACCCTATGTACAGCACTGTACGGATCACACCTCCCGAAACATTGACTGGTGTCCACATTGGCAGCCCCATGCCAAGACGGCTGTGTGCTTGCAGTCACACGTCACAGGTGAGAGGTTACATTGCACGTGCCAGGTGGCAGTCGTACATAGTGGGAGCTGTCATGTGTGTGCATGTGTCTCCTGTTCAGGATCCACCAGATGGGCGCTGACTCTGTACTGACCATTGGACACAGCATGTTCCGTGGAAGGCTTGTGTGTGTGGGATGGTGGCACTGGATGTGCCTCCGTTGGGTGGGGGGCCATGCACAGGGCGGGTACGTCGATGATTGCGCATTGTTGGTCACGGTGGGTGCACCAGCTAAGATGTGTTGCCCTGTGTTCAATTCCTATGTCCGCATGATGATGGACTGTGGATGTGGGCAGACTACACATTGGTCGATGTGCTGTCCATATGCATGTGCCTTCACACCAGGCACAGCTGCCCCTGCACATGTGACCCCTGCTGGACTCGCTGCTGGGTCTGTGGAGCTGATGCACCTTCTGCGCGTGGGGCGGGCAGCTCTCCTCACTTCCCTCATTGCGCATGTCATGTCTTTGCCGCAGGTGACATGGATCATGGAGGGCCCACATGTACGCGTGGGTAGGCTACACATGATTGTTCACTGGTCGCCACCCCCAGTCAGTGTTTCGAATGGGAAGGTTGTCGTGCTGGTGGTATGTTCGATGTGGCGGATGGGCGGGCCTAGGTGCGGGCTTACATTCCGGACATGGGGGGTAGTTGGATTGGCGACTAGTTGCAGTACACACGGGACACGTCTCTTCCTTTCCACATCTGGGTCATCCCTTGTACTAACTGACAGTGATACAGTCATCTTCGCCCCAGCCCTCATGTCCTCCCCTCGCCCCCCAATATGCATGCTCACCTGCGAGGCTAGCGCTTGCACAGGCAGCCCCAAGCTCGCACCAGAGAGGGCAAGGAGTGCATGTGTGGGTCCAGTTGCACGAGTGGGCTGTCTCAGGGTATGATGTGTGGCGGGACGCCGTCCACCTGCGTGGTGCCCCAAATGGAGACCCGGCCTGCATGGACTATGCATCACAGTCTTCGCCTTCCGGATCCGCCACCTGCGACACCCAGTGGCTGTGGCTGCCCTTGCGGCCATGCCGCGTCCGTCTGTGGCTGATGGCCCACACATTCACTCTTTGGCCTCTCTGGGGAGGGCTCAGGGGTGGTGGCGCACGCGCTTGCACTTAGTCGCAATGGCATGTGGCGTGGTTGGTATGATGGGCAATGGATGGGATGGTGCGAGCCACCTCCCGTGACGTCAGTGCTGCTCGTGCTGTGGTGCGTCCCCCTACACTTCCATTTGACTTTTTGCCATGCTGGACGTTGAGGTTCTATTGCCTGCGTGATATGACCAGGAGGAGCGCGAGGAGACCTCTCACACACCATGCTCCACTGCCATCCCGTGCCCTGTATCGCCTGTGTGGATTGACTATGTTGGGGTTACACCTGGTCGACTGGGGCTGTGTGTGCCTTGTCAAGGGGCATGGCGGGCGCACAACAGGATCCAGCTTGTCCACAGAGGGTGGGCATTCGGTGCGCCTGGTACCGCTTTGTACGTGTGCCCGGCTGCTGTGCACACACGTGTTCACTCCCCCGACAGGTGTCCTCTCACAATGCCCAGGGAAGCGGTGGTGTACTGTTCATGACCCCTCCCAACACGGCGTGCTCCAACTTGGCATGTGCGCATCTACCCGTCGCACCCACCCACCTGAGCACTGCGTCCATACGACTTCACACGACACATGTGTGTCTTCCACAGTAGTGCTACTCATTTACGTTGACATCCAATACCAGTGGACTACATGGTCATGTCACGACTGCCGTGTACTTCACATACTCTCATCCTCTCTCATTCGTACTTGTGAAATGAGTCAGCGGAGACAGTTCTGGTTTCAAACATTATATTGAGTCTTCTGTCCTCTGTGATGCAGTATAGTGGACACTACTGGCAGCGGGATACATGTTGAGGATATACTGAGCATGATTACAAATGGGATAGGGTGTGGGGTTACATCTGCTTGGCCAAGGCTGTGCTAATGTACATTTACGTATGGCTGCGGAGCTGCGGACTTTGACACAGACGGTATACATGTAGCCTACCAGACCGCTCGGCATCATGGGCACAGTCCATCTCAGTTCCATGTGACAGGTTTGCTGCGGTTGTTCCTCATGCACGCGTGCATGTGAGATGACATCAGGGCATGTGCTTGCGTGCATGCAGCGGCGTGCCACTTGTTGTTGCACTGTGGTGGTTACTGGACATGTCACAGTCACTGGGGTCGTGTTGTTGTTGTATGCACTTGTCGTCCATGCAAAGGTCCTGGTATGGGATTCCCGGGGCGGGGGTGGGAGGGGTGCAGCACCCACAGACTCCAGGCGACCTATTCATGTCCACTGAGCGGTGTGTGTGTCCATGGGCGCTGGATCCATGTCGTGTCCTGGTTGTTCGTGCAGTTCCGTCCATGTGGGTGCGATGCACAGAGCCCATGCCACTGCCTCCCACGATGCATGCGGTGTTCCTGGATGTGATGGGGAACAGTGTGCATGTCCCGGTCATATCCGATGTCATGGCGATGTCGTTGATGGTGTGGTTACAGTTGCCGGTCGTTTGGTATGGCTGTTGTGGTGGTGACTGGCCAGTCCGTGCGGAAGCTGAGCATGGGTGCGGGGTTGGACTTCATAGGTCACTCGGGGAACCTGCGTTGTGGTCCGACGTATTTACAGGTTGTCAGGTATGCGATGCCGTCCAGCAGGGCTTCCATGTCATTGGTGGTGTACATGTTTGCCAGCCAATGAAGCGGATGGTGGCTGTCAAGGTGTTATTCGTAGGTTGTCCCTTGGAGGACCATGATGGGGCATGCTGGGTGACATTCGATGTAGCTGTTCTCGATGATCCGTCGTGTGGAGGCACAGTGGTTCCATTTCAGTGCGCGTGCGATGTTGGCCACATACGCCATGCCCCCATAGGCAGAGCAGGCCCTGTCGTGTGCGTCCAGAGGGAGGAGTAGTGGTAGCAGGTCCGCCTTCAGACATGCCGGGTTGGAGAGGCATATCTCGACGGGATGCTGGTAGGGACACCTCCGACAGTAGAAGATGGGCATGACGCAGCTGAACAATGTGATGCGGTAAGTCAGTCGGTAACTTACGTTCAGCAGGGACAGGAGATCGCATCCCAATGTATGTATCGTGCTGGTTTGGTACAGCTTGAGCTCTTCGGCGTAGTTGGGTAGGTGTGTTGCGATTGCCATTTCGCAGCGGTTCGTAGAGGTGGCGTGCTCCGGCTGTGTGTGCAGTCTGCAATGTGCACGCTCCGGGGTTGCTGTGAGCTCTGTGTAGTCGTGGGGAGACAGGACTTGTGTTCTGTTGGCTTGTTTGGAGGACACGGGCCCTCTTCCCACATGCTTCTCAGACAGTTCAAGGTCGGTGCTGTGTGACTCCTTCCAATTAACTTGCATGTGGCCGACATGGGGGAGTGTTTTCTTCTTTCTTCCCCGTCCGTTGTGTGCTTCTGTGATATGCGCTATCTGCCGTGTGGTCGGTCTCCTCGGCATGCCTGTGTTGGTCTATTCTTGGACAATGGCTGTATTCACCGGCTTCTGTCGTAGGGCTGTGGTTTCGGTGTTGGAATGGAAGGTCATTCAGTGCTGTCTGCTCTCCCTTGTGTGGGCGGCAGGCTGCCTTTCCGCTCTGCGTTGGGCCTTGTGTGTGGATGTAATTCTTGGGCCACCTGTTGTCGGTCCCCGGGCTCTTTGGTGTTCCGTTTCATGTGTCTTGTTCATATGTGCAGGGTGGTATGGGTTTTTCAGTGTGGTACTGGCGTTCCTCTTCCCGAAGGGGCCCTGCTTCTCCTAGTTGGTGTTGCCGCCGCTGTGTGCTTCGCCATGTTTGTTACACTGGGGTGTGTCCTGCTGTTGCGTGACTTCACTGACATGTGTGCGTCGGTTGTGTGGCGTTGGGTGTTGTCCGTGAATTGGGCGTTGGGGACATGTCTGTGGCCGGCCTGTCACGTGTCATGTGCGTTCGGGGTGGGGCTGGTGTGTGTGCTGCTTGGTTGTGTCCCTGTGTCTGTGTGCGACGCATGCATGGCGCTGCGGTTGGCCTCTGCGTTGTGCGCATGTGTGGCGGCGTCATCGGCGCTTTGGGGCCGTGACGGGGTGGTTGGTTCCTAGTCCCAGGTGGTGTGTACACATGTGTTCCGCGATGTTAGGATTTGGCCTGTGTGTCATATGTGGATGCAATGGTGGATGTGTAGTGTGCACGCGCTGGTGGGGGGTTGTCCGCTTTATCCGCCCTTGCACTGTGTGCGCTGTTTGCGTGCACTTGTTGTGTGTGTGCCTACCTGCGTCTCCGCGGTACGTTGCGTCCTTGGTGGTGCATCAGCAGAAGCATGGGAAGGGCCTGCAGTGCTGGATTCATGCCCGGGGTGCCGCTTCTTCGTTGTCCGTGCTCTGCGTCCGTGTTTCCGCCTCTCTTTCACGTGCGGTGTCTCTTTGCCGTGGGAGCCGTTTGTTTGCGGCATCGTAATTTATGCGCCGGGCGGGACGTGTTTCGTCGGACGGTGTGTGTCAGTTGTGCTGCGCCGCTACGTGTGCGGGCGCACTTTGATGGCGGACGGTGTTGCTGGCTTGCCGGCGGTGTTTGGCCTGCTTTTCGCATCGTAATTGGGCGGGCGTGTGGACTGCTGCGTGCCGGCGGTAACTGGTGGTTTTTGCATCCGCCAGCACGGCGGTAGTGCTTCCGCCCGCCATCGTAATGGGCCCCTTGGTTCTAGGCTAACAAATAATCGATTTCTTGCGTCACTGCCTAATAACAGTTGATATATAGAGGGTGTCTCAGCCTTATTAGAAGGATCTGCCCCAATTAATAATATATTCATATGCTGTAATATACACACGTAATAATACAAGGTAAAATCTGGCACTGCCCATCCGCCTTGATCCCGAGGGAGAACCATAAAACTCATAGCTCTGCGGGGCTTCCCCTGCGCCCATAAAAACCTAGCACAGATCGACTGAAGTGCTGCCAATTGAATACGAGAAATTTCTAATGGAACCGATCTAAAAAAATATAAAACCTTGGGTAATATTAGCATTTTAAGAACATTTCATCGCCCCAGAAGTGAGAGATGTAAACATTCACAGCGGTCCAGTTGTTTCTGTACGGAATTTAAAATATTGGCCCAATTAACGTCTACAAGAGACTTTAGACATGTCTTTATTATGACACCCAAATATATCACCTCCTCCATGATTCTATGATCTTCATAACCCACTTGATTCAGACATAATATTTGTGTCTTTGATTGATTGAGTTTATATCCTGAGACTGCTCCAAACTCAAGAGCCAATTGTTCTATAATTGGCATAGCCGTCATAGGGTTCGGGTGACAACTGCAACATCATCTGCATACGCAAAGACCCGATAATGCTCTTGTCTCACAATCACCGCTTCTATCCCCATATTCCGTTCTAGCATCTTCAAAAAAGGGTCAATATAGAGTGAGAACAATAAAGGGGAGCACAGGCATCCTTGCCTTGTACCACGCATGATATATACAGGGTTTGATTCTAAGCCCATTATACAGATTTTAGCGGTTGGTGACCGATAAAGAGCTTGAATAGCCGTAATAAACCCTTGCTTAAAACCAGCATCTCGTAATACCGCCCATAAAAACTTCCATGCGACCCGGTCGAACGCTTTTTCGGCATCCAATAAAATCATACTGAATTTGCTCCCCGAGTTATTAGCTAAATCCAAAAGAGTTACAACCCTGTTGATATGATTAGTTGTACCTCTTTTAGGGATAAACCCATGCTGCCGTATCGATACCAACGGAGTTAAGACATCCGCCAACCGGGTCGCAAGAATCTTGGCATAGACTTTGCCATCACAGTTTAATAATGAAATAGGGCGGTAGGATCCTGGTTGATCCGCTGGCTTTCCTTTCTTTTTAAAAATTATTATATTCCCCTCATCCCAAGACAACGGCGCCCCGCCTAATTGTGCCTGTTGGAAAGTAGCGAGCATATCGACCTTAAGTTCACTAAAAAAGGTTTTATAAATTTCCAGTGGCAACTTGTCGGGTCCTGCCGCTTTGCCAGTAGCCATATTATTAATTGCCCCTTGCAACTCCTCTATAGTTATGGGTGCTTCCAGCATTTCTACATCTTGCGCAGTGACTTTTTCGCCCTTAAGACTCTGCAACAGCGTTACCCCTGCATGTATATCTGAATTATCACTAGAATAAAGTGCCTTATAAAAATCATGAAATATTTTATTTTTAATATCCCGGTATCAGTTTCTACGATATTACCTACAGAGTCAGTTATTGCTCCAATTCTTTGGGCCGATTCTCGCGATCGAAGCCTTTGCGCTAAACAGCGACCAACTGACTCCCCATACTCATAGCTTTGTTTTTTACCCGTATAATACTTCTTAGCAATTTCTTTACTCCAATGGGAGTTTATTTTAGCCTTATGTAGGGCAACCTCCGTCTGAAGTGCCGTAATCTCTCCCCCTGCTAAGATCCCCTTCATGAGGTTTTCTTCGGCCGCTGTAAGGTTGTTATATAATTCCTGTAGGGCCAATTGTAGAAGTTTTTGCTTATGTAACCCAAAGCTAAGGGTCTCCCCTCTAAAGCCAGCTTTTAGAGCATCCCATACCATAGCGGTCCCTGTCGAACTACGGTTTAGGGCCAAAAATTGTCCAATCCAGATCTTCATATATGTCACATATCCTTCATCTAACAGTAGTTTCCTATCAAATGAAAATGAACGAAATTTATTTCCACCCATACACAAATATAATTTCAATACCAGAGGTCCATGATCTGATGAGATCCGCGGAAACACCTGTATATTGGCCCCGAAAAGTAACTGATTTGATGAAAAAAAATAATCTAACCTTACTAATTTCTGATGTGGGTGTGAATAAAATGTGTATCCCGGATCTGACCCCCTTAAAACCGCCCACACATCTACCAGGCCATGATCTTTTAATAAGGCTTGAAGCGCCTTAAATACCTTGGGCTTCCTGCCCTTATATTGCTTACTATCATCCTGTAGACCCTTTGGCTCCAGATGTATGTTCAAATCACCACACAGAATTAAAGGAGTGGGCCATGTTGCAAGCTCCATATTCAACCTTTCTATTACAGATGCATCGTCAATATTTGAGCCATATATAGAACAAATTGTATACTTTATACCACCCATTAAACATTCCACAATGGCCCATCTCCCATAATTATCCACCAATATTTTCCCCGTACCTTGTATATGACTCTTAGCCAATATCGCGACCCCACGTGTAGTGGTGGACTGCTGTGTACTTGCTAGGACCGAAAAACCGAGTTCCCTCAACAGCTTTCTTTTCCCCCATGCAATGTGGGTCTCTTGTAGACAAATCAAGTCGGGATGGATAAACCGAAGTTCACTCATAACCCTTTGCTGTTTATTATAGTTGTTTAGCCCACATACATTCAAGGAACAAATCCGAATCCCACTGCGTAGATACCTATCCCCCATCTAACTTTCTCATTTCTCTATGCTCTAAGACCGTAAACCAAAAACCACTGAGTTTCATACTTTGTTCCAATATGCTATCATGGATTATTTTTCCAAATGCCACCCCCCACCCCCCGCCCCTTGAGCCCAACAACCCACCCCTTGCCAGGCTTCAGCCGAAGCCCGGACCCCCCCACCCTTTCCCAACCAAGAGGCTTGCAGACTCAAGTCTCTAAGATGGAACGAGCTTCTGCCCTCCCAGGACCCCTACTCCACCGACCTTAAAAAACACCCTGTAATAAGAGAAAAAAAAAGAAAAAAAATACCCATGTTTGTCCCTAACACAGTCAACCACCACGTTAACATAAAAGATTTTGACTAGCATTGTGACTCATTTTTTTCTTTTTTTCCTTCTCTCCCCTTTCCATTCCTTCTCCCATCCCCCCTTATTCTCTCCTATTTCCTTCCCCATTTTCCCTTTTCTTTTTTTTTCTTCTCCTTCCCCCAAATTTAATTTCTCTCATATAGACTGCATATATTCTTTAGCCGCTAACTCAGCAGTAAAAAATCGCACGTGCTCATTATGAATAATCTTGAGCTTCGCGGGGTTAAGTAAGTAGGCTTGTGCGCCTTTGTCTCGAAATGGAGTAATGAGTTGGCGTAATTGCCATCTCCTCTCAACAGTTAAGGGGCAATAATCAGGGCGCACAAAAAATTCTACACCTTTCCCCTTCTTTTTCCGATCCGGTCGTGCCAGATCATATACTGCTTCTCTTGCCAAAAAATTATTGATTGAAATCAATATGGCCCTCGGTCTAGAAGTGTTCTGACCAGATCTATTACGCTGTACAAACGGGAATCTATGTGCTCTCTGGATTTCTCGATCCCAGTCCCACTGAGTTAATCCGGGGAAAGCCTCAGAGAAGAGCTCCACCACAAATTTCCGCGCCTCCTGCCCTTCTATTCCCTCCGGAATATCTAATACACGAAGATTGTTCCGCCGAAGGCGATTTTCTAAGTCCGTGATCTTCCAAAGAGTATCTTCTTTAGCATTCCGTAGAGTTTCTGTTGTCACCTTCTGAGTAGCAACCTCATCCTCCAAATTAGAAATGCGTGTCTCAGCCTCAGTAAATCTAACCGCAAACTCCGAGCATGATTTGGCCATCCTACGGACGGAATTTTGAAGTTTACGACAAGCGCCCTGTGTGCGCTGGCTCTCAGCGCGCGTCTCTTCCCTATGTGCCATAATGCTCTTATATATGACAGCAAGGGTAATATCTGTTGGTTTCTCCACATTGTGTGGATCTGATTGTGCCCCATCAACAGCATCATTAATCCCTGGTTCACCCATGTAGGAGTAGTCCCATTGAAACCGATCTTCGTTCTCAGTCATCTGAAAACCAGCACCTACCCCTGCCCCAAAATCATCCCTTTTCCGCACTGTTTTCGGGCTACTCTCCGGCGTCCCGGGCGAATCAGTCCCCCAGTCTGTAACATCATCCTTCTGTAGGCTGCTGGACCCTTTATGCGTAGTACCAGGAATTTTTTTTTTTAGTCGTTTGTCCAACATGCCAAAATCAATTTCATCTCCAGAGGTATCAGAGGGATCCGACATTGAAAAGAAGGGACATTCACCAGAGTCACCATCTTTAGTAGGGTACTGGTCAGCTAAGCTTTTCTCCAGAGTCACCAAGTCAATGGTAGCCGAACCATTGCCCTCTTCTCCATCCCCTTCTGGATCAGTCCCTGTATTTGTAAAAGAACCCGGGGGTGCATCACCAGCTATATCCCCCTGAACGGGCAAAGAAACAACACAGGCTCCCTTGCCCGAAGAAACAGAAGCAGAAGGGGGTTGTTTTTTCAATTTCCCAGATAAAAACAGAGCGGGAACTACCTTCTTACCGGCACCATTCCCACGAGTACCGTCCTTTTTTTCCGCGTTTAGATCCTGCCTTTTCTTCTCTGCAGCTCGCCCTCCCTCGGCGTCGGCCGCATCCGGAGTATTACGGGCTCTGCCGCGTCCAGGTTTCGGAGGCATCCCGAGAGTGCTTACTGTTGACCCGGCGCCAGTCTCTCCTTCCGGCCGTTTCCACAGCACGCCCTCAAACACGGAAGTAAACCTCACGGACGTCGGCAGCCGCCAGAGAGCCGCCCGAGAGATCACCGCTGCGGGACAAACACGCCAGAGCATATCCACCGGCACTGTCCTATTTACATTGCCACACTCCTCACTCCATATTCCAGGTCCGAAGCAAAACGCATGGGTACAGGAATACAACAGCTACGACACGGTAAGTGAGGTAGGGTGGATACCCGGGAGCTCGAGCTCACACGACCGTATTCACGGTCGCCATCTTGCCTCTACTATTCCCACTCTAGTTAGTATTAAATCAGAGAAGGTGCTGGATATTAAATAAATATAATTTACTATTCCCACTCCAGTTAGAATTAAATGAGGGAAGGTGCTGGATAGTAAATAAATATAATTTACTATTCCCACTCCAGTTACTATTAAATCAGGGAAGGTGCTGGATAGTAAATAATAATTAATTACTATTCCCACTCCAGTTAGTATTAAATCAGGAAAGATGCTGGATATTAAATCAATATAATTTACTATTACCACTCCAATTAGAATTAAATCAGGGAATGTGCTAAATAGTAAATAAATATATTTTACTATTCCCACTCCAATTAGTATTAAATAAAACAAAATATTGGTCAGTAAATGAATATAAATAATTATTTCCACTCCAGTTAATATTAAATCAGTGAAGGTGTTGGTTAGTAAATAAATATAATTTACTATTCCCACTCCACTTTAACTTAACGTATATCAAAAGTTTGAGAGTAAACAAATATATTATGAAATTCACACTATAGTTAAAATTCAAAAATTAAAAACTATTTATAAAATTTACATTTCATCTGCAAATTTTATTACAATAAATATATCTTAAATAATAATGCTACCTACTAAACATTTATTAATTTTTGTTCAAAATAGAAACAAAATTAAAAAAAGAGTTAAAACACTCTTTATTATAATATTCCCACATATTATAGTTATAAATATATTAATTTAATATTTATAAATTATAATACAATTAATTCATTAAAATTTATACATATGTCATTATTAATTTAATACTATTTTAATTCCTTATTAAATATTAAATCGTGTAATAGTTTCTTACATTAAATATTATTACAAAAAAATTATAAATATTTTAAAATAATATATTTATTAAATACTAATTTATATTAATTTATTATTACATATATTATCATATTACTCACAAATTTATTATAAATAATGTATTATATGTACTCCATTACATTATATTTAAATACCATACCTTATTACATCTATAATTCTCTGTAGTATAATATATTTATAAATTATAAATAATATTTGAAATTATTAATATTTGCTCAATACATATATATTGAATATGTTTTTTTGGGTATTACATTTTAAAATTTGTAAATTATGAATTATGAGATCTAAATATATTTTATAATTTTTATATTTAATTTTTTATATAACACACACTATACATTTCTACCAAAAATTAACTATCATAATTATACTATTAATATTAATGATATATATATTTTTTGTAACATTCCTAATTTTTAAATTTAATTAATTAATTATAAATACAACAAGACCTATCAGTACAAATAAGATATTTTTTAAACAAATTAGATTACATGTAAAAATAAATGTTATATTAATATTTTAAAATAAATAAAATATTTATTTTAAAAATATTTCAAAATTTTAACCTCAAAATTTAATATTCATTCATAAATAATTATTCACTCTCAACAAAATTTATTTTTAATTTCAATTTTATAAATCTATATTTTTTAAAACACTCCCCACCCTTATCCCCTAATAACCCTACATCCCGCTCCTAAAACAACACTTTATTATTTACTATATATTTTTCTATATATTTATATTTCATTTTCTATATTTTTAAAACACTCCCCACCCTTATCCCCTAATAACCCAACATCCCGCTCCTAAAATTTATATTACAATTTTTTTTATATAAATGTTAACTAATATTATTTGCTACTTTTTTACATTTCTTATTATTAAATTAATAACATTTCGATATTTTAACATTTCGATATTTTTAACACTCTATGTTATCATTTTCGATATTTCTTACCTTTACAATTTAAAGATATTTTGTAATGACGATATTTTGAACTCAATATTTTGATATTCGATATATATATATTTTTTTAAACGATATTTTGACATTCGATATACATAACATCGATATTTTAGTATATTCGATATACTAAACTCGATATTATGTCATTTCGATATTTAAAATTCGATATTATGTCCGTTTACCCCTTGGGACACCACCTAAGGCTTGCACCTTAGACAATCATGTATAGATTCACTCTTGTCTGGTTTCTTGGCTGCAATTTATGTTCAGTCAAGTTTCCAGAATTGATCAACAAGATTTCAGACCTACTTAAAACGTCTAGCCATTGACTCTGCAATAAGCACTCCACTGATCACTTTATGTTCCTGCTTCCTTTTTTTAGGAGTCTTTTGAAAGCACTTGCAAAGCTACGCCCTGGTATGGTTGGAAGGAATTAGGATTTTTGAAGGTGACACACACGAAGGGGCCTATTAGGATGGCGGTCGGAAAATCACCCCGACCGACATGGAAGCGGAAAACAACCGCCCCCCGGCACCGGGGAGAAACCGGCGGCCAAATTAGGATCAACCGCCCAAAAACACAGACCGCGGCGGTACGGGGGAAAGAAAAACCACCCGTAGCGTGCGGAGATGGCCAAAACACGTCCGCGGCAGACGGATCCGCGGCGGAAAAACACCAACCCGCCGCAAGGATAGCGGAGACACCGCACGGGAAATTAGGATATCCCCGATGGTCCCGCGGCACGTTCCGCTCTTTCCGACCGCCGCAGTCGCTAACAGTGATGAATGGGAGAGCATGCGGAAGAGCTGCAGCAAAGCCACCGCCGCGGACGCTCCGTGACAAATTTTGCGGACGATTTAAAAATCCCACAATAAGGCCAAAAAGTGCCCACACAAAAGTAGCCATGCCACCCAAAAACAGAAAACACACCCCAATGACACAACATTGCACAAAATAAAGAAAATTACAAGGACAACCCACACAACATACCTGAGAGCACTCCCACATGTGGACACACCCACATAGAGCATCAAACCAACCCCTTCCTTGACCACAATCCTCTGCACTAACCCACAACTGAAGGGCCCAACCCCTGAGAACAAAGGATAGGCAAAGCTACACACCATCACCACTCACACCACACACAGCACCACCACCACTTCCACACCTGCACCCCTAACCCCTTTGCACATCACAACCATACACATCACCACCACCACCACCACTTACACACCTGCACCTACAACACCTCTGCACATCACACACCATGTCAACACATAAAATGCCCAAATTCACAGAGAGTGAGTTGAAGGTAATGGTAGATGAGATAGTCAGAGTGGAACCACAACTGTTTGGTAGCCTGGTCCAACAGACACCATTAGCCACAAGGACTCAAATGTGGGCAAGGATAGTCCAGAAGGTCAATTCAGTAGGGACCATCCCAAGATCCAGAAAGGAAATCATGAAGCGGTGGCATGACTTGAAGAGGGTTGTCAAAGAGGAGGATGACCAAGAACCGTCAGCTGGCTGACAAGACTGGTGGTGGCACTCCCATACCACCAAAACCATTCACCCCATGGGAGGAGAAGGTGCTTGCCATACTGCATCCAGAGAGTCTCACAGGAGTACCTGGGAGAGTGGAGTCTGGTAAGTACAAACAAATGACTACCACCACACTGCTATGTACTGCCTTGCACAACTACAAAGATACACCTCCTAGGACCAATTCCATTCATCTGCACCACACATTCACAAAAACATGTCTCACAGATCCAACATCCACCCCCTCCCAATCACCACCAATGTAGCTAGCAACATTACCATGGGTGAATGTTCACAGGCAGCCAGCACTGCAACTCCCACCATGCCCCCTTGTCCCACACCTCAGCAGGATGGAGCACTCCCCCACCCCACCCAGAAGCATGTGTCAGCCATTACATCCCCAACAAATAAACTAACAGGTAGGTAGCCATCTTGCCATGGAGGGCTGTTTGGGGGGAGGCCTGGACTACTACTCCCACCATGCCCCCTGTCCCACACTTCAGCAGGATGGAGCACTCCCCCACCCAGAAGCATGTGTCAGCCATTACATCCCCAACAAACAAACTACCAGGTAGGTAGCCATCTTGCCATGGAGGGCTGTTTGGGGGGAGAACTGGACAACTGCTCCCACCATGCCCACTGTCCCACACCTCAGCAGGATGGAGCACTCCCCCACCCCACCCAGAAGCATGTGTCAGCCATTACATCCCCAACAAACAAACTAACAGGTAGGTAGCCATCTTGCCATGGAGGGCTGTATGTGGGAGGCCTGGACTACTACTATCACCATGCCCCCTGTCCCATACCTCAGCAGGATGGAGCACTCCCCCACCCCACCCAGAAGCATGTGTCAGCCATTAGATCCCCAACAAACAAACTAACAGGTAGGTAGCCATCTTGCCATGGAGGGCTGTTTGGGGGAGGCCTGGACTACTACTCCCACCATGCCCCCTGTCCCACACCTCAGCAGGATGGAGCACCCCCACCCAGAAGCATGTGTCAGCCATTACATCCCCAACAAACAAACTAACAGGTAGGTAGCCATCTTGCCATGGAGGGCTGTTTGGGGGGGAGGCCTGGACTACTACTCCCACCATGCCCCCTGTCCCACACCTCAGCAGGATGGAGCACTCCCCCACCCAGAAGCATGTGTCAGCCATTACATCCCCAACAAACAAACAAACTAACAGGTAGGTAGCCATCTTGCCATGGAGGGCTGTTTGGGGGGGAGGCCTGGACTACTACTCCCACCATGCCCCCTGTCCCACACCTCAGCAGGATGGAGCACTCCCCCACCCAGAAGCATGTGTCAGCCATTACATCCCCAACAAACAAACTAACAGGTAGGTAGCCATCTTGCCATTGAGGGCTGTTTGGGGGGAGGCCTGGACTACTGCTCCCACCATGCCCCCTGTCCCACACCTCAGCAGGATGGCGCACTCCCCCACCCCACCCAGAAGCATGTGTCAGCCATTACATCCCGAACAATCAAACTAACAGGTAGGTAGCCATCTTGCCATGGAGGGCTGTATGTGGGAGGGAGGCCTGGACTACTACTACCACCATGCCCCCTGTCCCATACCTCAGCAGGATGGAGCACTCCCCCACCCCACACAGAAGCATGTGTCAGCCATTACATCCCCAACAAACAAACTAACAGGTAGGCAGTCCCGGCTCCTGGAGGGAGTTCCACCGGGCGGTGACGTGCGGCGGGGAGGGGCAGGGTGGGGGGTAGTAAAGCCGGAATCCGGCCGAATCCAGGTAAGTTAGCAAATAAATAAATAAAACGAATTTCGTAGCGCGCTGCATCGCCAAATGCGATGCAGCGCTGCGACTCGTTGTTTATTTATTTATTTGCTAACTTACCTGTGTTCAGCCGGATTCCGGTTTTTACTACCCTTCACCCTGCCCCTCCCCCGCCGCACGTCACCGCCCGGCGAAACTCCCTCCAGGAGCCGCGACTGCAGGTAGGTAGCCATCTTGCCATGGAGGGCTGTATGTGGGAGGGAGGCCTGGACTACTAATACCACCATGCCCCCTGTCCAATACCTCAGCAGGATGGAGCACTCCCCCACCCCACCCAGAAGCATGTGTCAGCCATTACATCCCCAACAAACAAACTAACAGGTAGGTAGCCATCTTGCCATGGAGGGCTGTTTGGGGGGGAGGCCTGGACTACTACTCCCACCATGACCCTGTCCCACACCTCAGCAGGATGGAGCACTCCCCCAACCAGAAGCATGTGTCAGCCATTACATCCCCAACAAACAAACTAACAGGTAGGTAGCCATCTTGCCATGGAGGGCTGTTTGGGGGGGAGGCCTGGACTACTGCTCCCACCATGCCCCCTGTCCCACACCTCAGCAGGATGGAGCACTCCCCCACCCAGAAGCATGTGTCAGCCATTACATCCCCAACAAACAAACTAACAGGTAGGTAGCCATCTTGCCATGGAGGGCTGTTTGGGGGGGAGGCCTGGACTACTGCTCCCACCATGCCCCCTGTCCCACACCTCAGCAGGATGGAGCACTCCCCCACCCCACCCAGAAGCATGTGTCAGCCATTACATCCCCAACAAACAAACTAGCAGGTAGGTAGCCATCTTGCCATGGAGGGCTGTTTGGGGGGAGGCCTGGACCACTGCTTCCACCATGCCCCCTGTCCCACACCTCAGCAGGATGGAGCACTCCCCCACCCCACCCAGAAGCATGTGTCAGCCATTACATCCCCAACAAACAAACTAACAGGTAGGTAGCCATCTTGCCATGGAGGCCTGTATGTGGGAGGGAGGCCTGGACTACTACTACCACCATGCCCCCTGTCCCATACCTCAGCAGGATGGAGCACTCCCCCACCCCACCCAGAAGCATGTGTCAGCCATTACATCCCCAACAAACAAACTAACAGGTAGGTAGCCATCTTGCCATGGAGGGCTGTTTGGGGGGGAGGCCTGGACTACTACTGCCACCATGCCCCCTGTCCCACACCTCTGCAGGATGGAGCACTCCCCCACCCAGAAGCATGTGTCAGCCATTACATCCCCAACCAACAAACCAACAGGTAGGTAGCCATCTTGCCATGGAGGGCTGTTTGGGGGGGAGGCCTGGACTACTACTCCCACCATGCCCCCTGTCCCACACCTCAGCAGGATGGAGCACACCCCCACCCCACCCAGAAGCATGTGTCAGCCATTACATCCCCAACAAACAAACCAAAAGGTAGGTAGCCATCTTGCCATGGAGGGCTGTTTGGGGAGGAGGCCTGGACTACTACTCCCACCATGCCCCCTGTCCCCCAGTCCAACAAGATGGCTCTCCCCATACCACCCAGATGCATGTGGAATGTATTGGATCACTCCAAATAAACAAACAGCTAGCCAGACATATTATACTGTCTTGTGCCACCACTGAGCAGGATGCAAGCCTCCACGACGCACACACAGATGTGTCACAAAACAAAGACAAATGCTAAAACACAACAGGTAAGTAGGCAGTACGTGCACCTAGCCATTCGACACAAAAAGAATGGTGCCATATGACAACACCAGTACTCTCAATGCACAAATATGCACACCAATCATATTGCCACGCACAGTGTGCACACAGCTAAGCAAAGGAAACTGTCACAGCAACCAAAGTGTGACACACCAATGCACATGTAGAGGAAAGACTGGGAACAATCATGCACAGCAATGAATGACAGGTTCAGTGCCATGGGGCCAGAGTAACAAGGACCATATGAACAGTAAGAAAGCATGGTATGTGGCACCAATCCAGATATGCACATGACAAGACAAAGGTATGCAGGAGATGACAATTGCCAGGACATGCCCAGATGTGACGGCTGACAGGTCAAAAAAATCTACAAACAGTCCGCACAAAAATCATAATTAGCGCAAGGCCCTAGATGTCAACATGTCCCTGTAATCACAAATTATGCACGTGGCGCATGGTACATATTGACACCTCACACCATGGACAAGAAATGCATGTACCACCGCAGCATGTCAGGAGGCACAGTAGTGCACATAGGAAACAATGTGATGATCAGTCAACTATGTAGTGTACTAACAGTGAATGACACACAGCTAACACAAATCTTACGGGGTTCACCCCAATGACCATTTCCCATCTGACCCACAGGTGACCAAGAATTGACTGCAGAGGACGACACCAGCAACCTGCAGGGCCAGTCTACCCCCCCACCCCCAGAACATCGACTCTCGGATGTTGACTTACAGGAATCTTCGGACGAGGAGACCGAGGCCGGCCCATCTGGTGTTCCAGGGCGCAACAGGTCCCAAGGCCCCATCGTCCCCCCCACCACACCTGCTGCTACAACAACCAATCTGCATGCCCCTGCTGTTACATCCGGTGCGTCCTCCACCACCACCACAACCACAACCACCAGTGGTGCCTGCAACACCCTCCCTGTCCCACAGGATGACCTCCCCACCCCACCAACTGAGGAGGGCAGGGAGAGGATGTGTGGTCCGACAGTGGAGAGGCAACCGGTCCGTGGCAGCAGTGCAGGTGGGAGGGGCAGGGTCACCCACACACGATCACAGCCTGGGACCGAATCCCTGGACCACATCCACAGAGTCCTTGGGGCATATGAACGGGCCCAGGGACAAACGGCCCGGTCAGAACAAGATTCACGTGAGCTCCTCCTGCTGAGGAGGTCCATGGACACCCGCATGGGACAAATTGTGGACCTCTTGGGCCAACTAGTGGCGGTACTGAGGGACAGGCCTGCACCACAAACAACACCTCCCCTCCCACTGGTGGTCCGCAGGATGACAGTTCACCATCCTCCCCTGCGGCCACAGAGAGTGGTGAGTCCTCAGACCCCACTGGCCCTATAGCAGAGGCCCCCCTGCCAAACGGAAAAGGGGCCGTCCGAAGAAAACCCTGGGAGTATCTGTTGGCAAAGCACCTGCCAAACGCCAGTCACGCAGCCAGCCATGATGGCAACCCTCTGCACCACTGCATTGACTTTTTGGACTGTCCTTCCCCACACTGCCTTGTGAATGGCATCTGTCTGTTGGACTGGGTCACCACACCTATGTGGTGACCACTCGATTATCTCATTTACCATAACTGTCAACTCACTGCTCCACTAATCACCTCACTGTCAATGTACCCCCCTCACATGTCACCTTTGTAAATAAACAAATCATTACACACATGTTGTTGTACCTGCTCCGTCTTTATTCCAGGATGTACAATTTTCTACAGGAATACAATGTACCAGGGGACGGAGTGTATGTAGGCAAGGAGAGGTCAAAGGCACCTAGGAAAACACAACAGAACAACATTCACTAGTCTGGGTGTGGCATCACAGACATCACACAACAAGAACAACCCACATGCACACATAACTATGGGCAACAAGTGCCAACATACACATCCTGTAGATGTTCATAAATGAACTGTCCCATGAACATTGACAGCAAACACTGAGTCTACAACTGGCTGCTGTCACAAATCTCACTTACACCTTCACAACAACAGCAACATCATCAGACAATGGGTACGTTGTACATTGTCACCCACCTTCAAGTGAAGTAGCGGGTGATGAGCTGTTGACGCAGGTCAACACCTTCCTCCTCTCCACTGTCATCATCACTGAACACGGGTTGGTTTGCAGGCGGGGCCCTTGGCTGCTCATCAGCATCCAGGAGCAGGGGAATCTCGTTGCGAATGGCTAGGTTGTGGAGCATGCAGCATGCCACTACAATCTGACACACCTTCCTGGGCGAGTACATCAGTGCCCCTCCGGTCTTGTCCAGGCAGCGGAAACGTGACTTCAGCAGTCCAAACGTACGCTCCACCACACGACGTGTCCTCCCATGGGCATCATTATAGCAGACATCAGCCAGTGTCCTGGGGTTCCGCAGTGGGCTCAGCAACCAAGGACGGTTGGGATATGCAGAGTCACCTATGTGTGACACACACAAAGAAACATTGCAATGTCGCAGATGCAGAGGACAGCAGGTCACACACACATCACGCCAAATGACTAGGCATACTCACCCACAATCCATGCACGCTCAGGAAGCAGATTGGCCATCAGCTGGGTTACAATGCTGCTACGCAGGATGGATGAGTCATGGGCCGAGCCTGGATATCTTGCACACACGTGTGAGATGATCATATCTGCCAGGCATACCACTTGCACATTTATGGAGTGGTAATGTTTACGATTCCTGTAGACGTGCTCACGGGCCTGTGGTGGCACTAGCCCAACATGGGTGCAATCAATGGCACCAACAACATGGGGGATGTGTCCGAGGGGATAGAAATCTCCCTTTACAGCTGCCAATTCAGGCCCCCTGGGGAAATGTATATATCTGTCCTTGTAGATCATCATGGCGGACAGAACATCACGCAGCACCATGCTGAACATAGGTTGTGACATCCCACCTGCCTCGGCGACCGTGTTCTGGAATGATCCAGTGGCAAAAAAATGCAGTGCCGCCATCACCTTATACGTTGGGGTGAAAGCTGTTGGATATGTTCAGCGAGGCTGCAGGTGGGGCTCCAACAAATCACAAAGGGTCTTTAGGGTGGCTCTATCCAGACGGCATTTCCGGATGATCGCCTCATCCTCCATGTCTGCCAGCACTGTCAAGTGACGATGCAGATTTGGTCTCCTCCTAGTTGAGATGAGAGTGGACACATTGTAATGCAATACATCATGGGATGTGCACAGCATCTCACATCATGGCTGACACAACGCCAACAAAGAATGTCATATGAATTGAGTCACAGATCAGCTGACATGTAGGGACCCCTTCAACTACACAAATCACACACTTGTCTAATTACACACAGCAAGTCCCCTAAACAACACCTCGGTCAAAGTGAATGGACATTGGGATATGGCCACATTCCCCTTGGGCACGCCTGGGAGTCTGTCATCCTGCACACGTGTGACAAGGCAACCCCACGGTATCCTACCTAGCTGCTGTACATGACACACATTCAGGCGTCAATTGAACCTGGCACACCTCAACAACACAATGACCACAGTCTGAGCATCAATGACGAGTGTGTGCATGATCTAACATGAGGGGACATGCTAAAACAAACATCATCAATTGGAAAAAAAAATGCTGTGATTGACAATGCACATCAACACATTGACATGTGTGCACATTGTATTGTCCATACCAACACTGTCCTGTAGTGTAGTGTAGTGTAGTGTACTGTAGGTGCGGTACTGAGAGACAAGTGATGCCCAACTGGCGGTTGGCATGCTCCGCCACCCAAATCGCGGTGCCTCATGTGTGTCTATGGCACCCAAATTGCGGAAACTACCGCCTGGCACCAGCGGTGTGTGTGCAACACACCCCAATGCATGGGTGTGGTACTGATAGCCCCAGAGACATGGCCAAATGGCGGTTGGCATGCTCCGCCACCCAAATCGCGGTGCCTCATGTGTGTCTATGGCACCCAAATTGCGGAAACTACCGCCCGGCACCAGCGGTGTGTGTGCAACACACCCCAATGCACGGGTGCGGTACTGATAGCCCCAGAGACATGGCCAAATGGCGGTTGGCATGCTCCGCCACCCAAATCGCGGTGCCTCATGTGTGTCTATGGCACCCAAATTGCGGAAACTACCGCCCGGCACCAGCGGTGTGTGTGCAACACACCCCAATGCATGGGTGCGGTACTAATAGCCCCAGAGACATGGTCAAATGGCGGTTGGCATGCTCCGCCACCCAAATCGCGGTGCCTCATGTGTGTCTATGGCACCCAAATTGCGGAAACTAGCGCCTGGCACCAGCGGTGTGTGTGCAACACACCCCAATGCACGGGTGCGGTACTGATAGCCCCAGAGACATGGCCAAATGGCGGTTGGCATGCTCTGCCACCCAAATCGCGGTGCCTCATGTGTGTCTATCGCACCCAAATTGCGGAAACTACCGCCCGGCACCAGCGGTGTGTGTGCAACACACCCCAATGCACGGGTGCGGTACTGATAGCCCCAGAGACATGGCCAAATGGTGGTTGGCATGCTCCGCCACCCAAATCGCGGTGCCTCTTGTGTGTCTATGGCACCCAAATTGCAGAAACTACCGCCTGGCACCAGCGGTGTGTCCCCGCCATGATGCATGCCATTACAGCCAATCGGCTCCGCGATCGCGGAAGCTCAATGCAATTTTGAAAAGAGCGGTAGGCGTGCTACACCACCGCGGTGCCAGTCATTGGATGCATTTGTAAAAGGCTGACCTGGTACACCAATTGCAGCAGCCCAGGACTACTGGAACGACACCAGGGGGCTATATATGTGTGGGAGAGTGCCCAGAATTTCGACTGCTCACAGAGCCTGCTGCCTGAGACCCTCACCTGCTGCTGCCTCCAGGGACTGCTGCCCGAGACCCTCACCTGCTGCTGCCTCCAGGGACTGCTGCCTGAGACCCTCACCTGCTGCTGCCTCCAGGGACTGCTGCCTGAGGCCCTCATCTGCTGCTGCCTCCAGGGACTGCTGCCTGAGACCCTCACCTGCTACTGCCTCCAGGGACTGCTGCCTGAGACCCTCACCTGCTGCTGCCTCCAGGGACTGCTGCCTGAGACCCTCACCTGCTGCTGCCTCCAGGGACTGCTGCCTGAGACCCTCACCTGCTGCTGCTGCTGCTGTCTCTAACCAACAGTGATGTCAAGGACAGAGAAGATCCGTGCCAGTCCCTTCACCGGCGAGGAGCTTGAGTTCCTGGTGGACGAGGTGCTCACAGAGTACCCAAGGCTATATGGTGCCCCAAATGTTGTGGTAAGTCTTCCACAGTGGGTGTGAGAGTGCAGGGGGGGCACACATGTAGTCGGTCTGATGCAGTATGTGCATGTGAGTGTGGGTTTGTGTCATGCATTGCCTAACTTGCATTCCATTGGGTGAAGGGGTGTGTACCCTACTCCTCAAGTCTCCCTGCCTGCACATCAAGATTGGAGGGACATGTCTTGTCTTGTCAGCCATACAGTGAAGCAGCAAGTTGGTAATGGAGGATTCAGGCCAGTGATTGCTAGTGTGCATGTCTTTGCGTTTCCCTGTTGTCCATCTCAGTGTGAGCCCACCTGGCCTGCACAGTCACCGCCCAATACAACAAGAACACATCACTGACTGTACAGGGTGTAACATGTTCATTTTCAAATTTGACTCCCCATCAATGTGCCATGTCAACCCTGTAGATTGCACACGACTGGCACTGTGAGAAAGGACGTGGGTTTGTGAGATCATGTCCCTCAATGTGATATACATGACACAGTGGGCTACTCACAGTGCATGTTCGTTTACACCTGCGCATTGTCTGACACAGTGGGTCTCGCCACATACACATGTTGTTTTGTGACGTATGTCTTGCTCTACTTAAAAATGGTTAGTAGATGTGGGCAGAGTACACATGGTCTTCTGTGCTGGCATCCTGCTTGTACATGAGATGTGCAAGTATTGTGTCCCCCCTCATACATGCATGCATTTACGTATGATTCTCACATGCAGATGTACCATTTGAAAAGCATTCCTGTCTCTGCATGTGAGATATGTGGATTTGTGATTAATCTGTATCATGCTACTGTCCTGAGTGATTTTATCACATGACACTGTGTCACTGATGTTTGCCCCCTCTTGTCTCCCATGCACCAGCTTAAGGCCGTGTGGAGGGGCATTGCGAACAAGGTGCGTGCTCTGGGAGTATCAAACCGACGGCGCACCCACTGCCACAAGAGGTGGGACGACATCTCACGGCTGGCAAAGAACGTTGCGGAGATGACACTGGGGCGGATCCCTCGCACTGGCAGGATGGCACAGCGCAGCATGACACCACTAATGTGCCGCATCTTGGCCGTGACTCACCCTGAGCTGGATACTCGATTGAAGGAGCATCAGCGGGCAATTAGGGGTGAGTGTACTGGGAAGGGTGACTATGGCTGTGTGTGGCTGCATGTGTGCACAGCATGTGCCAGCGCTGGGCGATGTGATGTTGGTAGTGTGATGCAGTGGCCTGTGAGTGTAAGCTTGTGCCTGTGCTGGGTGCAGCTGTCATGCATGTGTCCTACCTGTACGTAACACTGGGAAACGGGTATGGGGCATTTAAATGGCATTGTGGGTGGTGTGAGACAGCCCGAGACGCAAAGTAGTACGTCATCTGATGCCAGCGGTGACGCAGACATGTTGGCGGGCACAGGGAACGGGGACTCTGCATCATCTTCCACCACACAGCGTGCAGTGCCCACCCTCCCAGCCACTTCCTCTGGTGCTGCCCGTGTTCGCACCGCTAAGAGGGGAAGGGTGTCCGTCACCCCCGGCACCGCAGCCCCTGCCCCGGTCCCACCTGCTGCCATCAGTGCTGAGTCTGTGGACCTTTTGCGCCAGCTGTGTGTAGGCCAGACTGCTCTCCTCAATGCATTCATGGACCACGACAGTAAATTGGCTCAGGTGGTTGCATTCATTGAGGGCATACATTCAGTCGTGGGTAGGCTGCACCGGACTGTCCAGTCATTGTCCACTGCAGTGACATCAGCCCTTCAACTGGCACAATCTGGGAGTCCAGCGAAAGTCCCTTTGTCCACACCCATGCCAGTGGCCACGTCAGACGACAGTGACCACGCTCCACAGACCTCTAAGTCACGATACGGCACACGTAGCACACAGCAGCAACAGAAGCCCAAGCCGTCCAGGCCGCAGACACCATCCCCACAGATGACCAAAGCCACCCCAGTGCACACAGACAAGAGTCCATCAGGCAAAACCAGGGGACAAAGAGCCAAGAAGCAGGCGTCAGGGTCACGTGCCTCAGGGACATCCCCAGCCAAGGACTCTCCTGTCCCGAAAGCGTCTCCCAAAACCAAACATACAATTTCCATGCCCACTGAGAAGGTGGTGAGTGCCAAGGGTAGGCACAAGAAGGGCTGCAAGTCCGATTCAACCACTACCTCGACTCCCATAGCAAGCCCAGTGAAGCAGGGAATGGAGGGCACTGTGGGGGGACCACCTGGTAGGCAGGGGATGGAGGGGCAAAGCCAGGGCCATGCAAAGCATTGCACAGGTTCAAGCATGTCACCAGAGGGAGGGCCAGCGTCTGCACCTGCTGCAGCCTTGGTATTGAGTGAGCCTGATGTGTCCACGCCACTTCCCATTGTTCCCAAGACAGTGAAGCCATTGCGACTCCCCAAGAAGTGGAAAGGCACCCCTCCACAATCTCCCATCCACACTGTGTCTCATGTCTGCATGACTCCACCTCCACGTGCCACTATACCACCTGGTCCAAGCAGCCCTCCGTTTTGCCAAGACACTGATAGGTATACCTCAGCTGTGCCTCCCTCTCCCCAGTCAAGTGCTCCAACTGGGCCCGACACACAGCCAGCTCCCAGTACGACTGACAGCCAAGTCTGAGTGTTGGTAGACCTCACACGCCTGTCTCTCACAAAGCATGGCCTGTGCTGCACATCGTGACACCCCAGACAGTGTTGCTGACCTTGGTTAGGGTACAGTTGCACACATTCCCTGTGCATCTTCTCATGGACTCACTCTGCCCTTTGTCCTGCCCACTGGCCTTGTCGTTCACTGCTGTGTGCCCCCTGCCTGTGCAGCTTCTCATGGACTCACTCTGCACTTTGTCCTGCCCACTGGCCTTGTCGTTCACTGCTGTGTGCCCCCTGCCTGTGCAGCATCTCATGGACATGCCCTGCACCTTGGACTGGCCACTGGCCTTGCTGATTTGCCCCTGCCTGTGCAGCTTCTCATGGACATGCTCTGCACCTTGGACTGGCCACTGGCCTTGCTGTTTTGCCCCTGCCTGTGCAGCTTCTCATGGACATGCCCTGCACCTTGGACTGGCAACTGGCCTTGCTGTTTTGCCCCTGCCTGTGCAGCTTCTCATGGACATGCTCTGCACCTTGGACTGGCCACTGGCCTTGCTGTTTTGCCCCTGCCTGTGCAGCTTCTCATGGACATGCTCTGCACCTTGGACTGGCCACTGGCCTTGCTGTTTTGCCCCTGCCTGTGCAGCTTCTCATGGATATGCCCTGCACCTTGGACTGGCCACTGGCCTTGCTGTTTTGCCCCTGCCTGTGCAGCTTCTCATGGACATGCCCTGCACCTTGGACTGGCCACTGGCCTTGCTGTTTTGCCCCTGCCTGTGCAGCTTCTCATGGACTCACTCTGCACTTTGTCCTGCCCACTGGCCTTGTCGTTCACTGCTGTGTGCCCCCTGCCTGTGCAGCTTCTCATGGACTCACTCTGCACTTTGTCCTGCCCACTGGCCTTGTCGTTCACTGCTGTGTGCCCCCTGCCTGTGCAGCTTCTCATGGACTCACTCTACACTTTGTCCTGCCCACTGGCCTTGTCGTTCACTGATGTGTGCCCCCTGCCTGTGCAGCTTCTCATGGACTCACTCTGCACTTTGTCCTGCCCACTGGCCTTGTCGTTCACTGCTGTGTGCCCCCTGCCTGTGCAGCTTCTCATGGACATGCTCTGCACCTTGGACTGGCCACTGGCCTTGCTGTTTTGCCCCTGCCTGTGCAGCTTCTCATGGACATGCTCTGCACATTGGACTGGCCACTGGCCTTGCTGTTTTGCCCCTGCCTGTGCAGCTTCTCATGGACATGCCCTGCACCTTGGACTGGCCACTGGCCTTGCTGTTTTGCCCCTGCCTGTGCAGCTTCTCATGGACTCACTCTGCACTTTGTCCTGCCCACTGGCCTTGTCGTTCACTGCTGTGTGCCCCCTGCATGTGCAGCTTCTCATGGACATGCTCTGCACCTTGGACTGGCCACTGGCCTTGCTGTTTTGCCCCTGCCTGTGCAGCTTCTCATGGACATGCTCTGCACATTGGACTGGCCACTGGCCTTGCTGTTTTGCCCCTGCCTGTGCAGCTTCTCATGGACATGCCCTGCACCTTGGACTGGCCACTGGCCTTGCTGTTTTGCCCCTGCCTGTGCAGCTTCTCATGGACATGCTCTGCAACTTGGACTGGCCACTGGCCTTGCTGTTTTGCCCCTACCTGTGCAGCTTCTCATGGACATGCCCTGCATTTTGTGCCTTGCTATTCTCTACTCTTGTTGCCTATCTGTGCAATTTGTGAATAAAGACAGTTGATCCTGTTGTCTGTTTTGTCAGTGTCCTTACTGAATAAAGTTATTTTGCTGTGTGTATATGGTTTACTGTGCCACATGCTGTGTGTGCCACTTCAACCTTGCCAATTTCTTTACTCACTTACTCTATTTTTTGCAGGGGTGAGGGACTTCAGTTTTTCCTGATCCTGAAACTTGTGTGGGCAAGGTGTTAGATTTGAGGTGTGATGCAGTTGTCATTGTTTGTTCATGTTGGCTGTGTTGTACACATGTCAAGTTGTGGTGCACTGCCAGCTCAGAATGGGATTCTGTCCAGAGGATTGCAGGCATGCTGGCCAGGCTCATCATGTATGTGTGTTCTTATTTTGTGTGCCCAGTAGTGTATGTGTGTGGTCATCTTGTGATGGGCAGTCATCCTAGTCCCATGGGTTTCTTTCAATGTGTGCTCTTGGGTGGTCAAGAAGTGTGCAGTGTGAAGGTCTTGACTTTGTCTGGAGTGTTGATATGTGTGTGCCCCTGCATTGTCAACTACACACATGTTTCACCCAGGATGTGTGTGCCTGTTGTTTGGATTGTTTATCCCTGTGGATGTGGTTGTATGCACATGTGTGAGTTGTATGTTGTGCAGTGTGCAGTGTGTTGGTGTGTCCATGCAGTTGTGGCTGACTCCTACTTGTTATTTCTGTCACTTGTGAGTATGCAGTGTGTGTGTCTGTCAAGTCAGTGTTGTGTTTTGTTGTTCATCCATCTGTCATGTTACTTTTTGTGGAGACAGTGCAGACCTGCTGATCCACACTGACATTAGGTTGTGTTTTCTCATGCATTGCTGTCACATGGTGCCTGTTTGCCTCCAGTATGTGATGTTGTGTGTGGTGTCTTGCCATCCCCTATCTGTGCTTGGGATGCCTACCCATTGTGAGTCTGCACTCCCTCTATTTGTGTATGGTACACTCCTGCCATGGCACTTCACTTGGATGTCAGCTGTCCCCTTGTTTTACATGTGTGTGTGCCTCCCCATCACTTGATATGTGACACTGTGCTTTGTGGTGCAGTTCTTTGGACAGTGGCAATGTGCCACTCAGGACATTTCCCCAATAGGTTCTGTGTGATGTTCTTGGGCTGTTTGTCAGTCATGTTTGCTCATATGCACTTCAACTGTGTGTGCTGCCCAGTCCCCTGGTCAAGTTGTTTCCACCTTTCTGTGCCAGACTTGTGCATTTGTTGGTGTTGTGTTGCATGTATGTGTGTTTGCTGTGGTACTGCTTCACTTCCTGTGTGTGATGTTGTCTTTGTGCTGTGCTGATTGGTGTTGTCTGGGTACATGTTGTGTCACTCATTTCTGTGTGTGGCTGGTATGCTTGTTGTGCAGACACTGCTTGTTGTGCATGCAGTGTTGTGGGGGTATGTTGCCTTGTCATTGGCTGGTATGCATCCACTTATGTCCTGCTGTGTTTGGTATGTGTTTTTTTTGACTGTGCATCTGTTGTTTGTTTGCTGTGGCTGTGTTTATCTGTGATGGTACACTTCTTGTCTGTGTTGTGGTATGTTGTCTGTGCATTGTTCCTGACTGATGGGGTTGTGCACTCCTGTTGTGTCTGTGCTCCCATTGCCTTTCCACATTTTTGCTGCACAGGGCATGTCTGTTCTTGTTGTGGTTCTGTGTGTGGTTCTGTTGGGTTATGTGTTTGTCTGTTGTTTTTGGGCAGACATTGGTTCTGGCATCCCTGTGTGTATGTGATGTTTGTGGCTACCCCCAGGGAGTGTGATTGTTTGTCTGTGTATTGCCTGGACATTATTTTCACCCTTCTGTTTGTTTGACACTGGTGTTGTGTGCTGCAGATGTGAGGGGGGTATGTGTGTGGATTCCTACTAGTGTTTGCCAGTCATGGAGTGTGTCAATGGGCCCTGTGTGTTGTGCTGCTGGAGTATTCCTGTGAAGTATTTGTATACATATGTGTGGCTGTTCACAGTTTGACTTCAGGGCCTTCCTTTCATCCTTGTGCCTATACATGTGTTGCCTTGCTGTCTCCCTGGGTTGTTGCACTGTGCTGTCTGTGGTTTGACTTCAATCACTATGCAAGCCATGTGTGATTAGATGGGCTGGGGGTGTTGTTCTATGTTCCTTGTCTTGCATCTGCTGTACACATGCTTGGTGGTTGTCTCCTTGGCCTTCCATTTGTGTGCACCTCACTTTGGCTTTCCTGTTTTGTGTGCTCCATTGCTGGTGACATGTGGTCTGTGTATGTGTCTGTGTGTCAGTGTGGGGTATGTGTGTGTGACTTGGCAGGCTGTGTGTCCAGTGAGATGTTTGTTCCTTGTATGTGTGTGTGTCCATTTGATGCTTGTACTGAGTTTACTTGCCATTGGTGTGGTGTTGTTGTGGTTTGTGTGTGTAGCCCTGGCCCTGTGCTTCTGTGCTGTGTGTTCCTGTGCAGCCACACCTGCTGTGGCTGTGTCCCTATTTGTTTTGTGTGTGGTGCAGGGTGTGGTGTCACCTGGCTTGTTGTTGTGCATGGGGGTGCACAGGGGGGACACATGGCATGTCCCTTCAGTGGGGGGCTAGTGTGTGAGGGTGGAGTTGTGGCCCTGTGGTCTTTGTGCCCTGCCCATGCCTGGCGCTGGCCCAGCCTTCTGCATTGTGCGCATGTATTCCCTTGTCTTCACCGCTGTGGTGACGTGGCCGTGACATTGCTGCACGATCGCGGTCGATGTGTGACCTGGATGCGGAGGGGTGTATTGGTGGCAAGTGGGTCATGTGTGTGTGCACTTGGGGATGTGTTCCTATCCCCACCAGCGTATCTGATGTGGTTAGGGACACTGTGCCAGTCCATGGTTTGTGTTTTGTAGTTGTGTGTGGGGTTGTGTTGTTGCGTACCTGAGGCGGCATCCGCGACGGTCCATGATTTGCTGGTGATGTATCAGGTACAGCACCGGGAAAACGTGGAGTGCTGGGTCCATGGCGGTCGTGTCCGGGCGCTGTTGACCGGGTCTCTGGTTTCGCGCTCCGCTGTCGACGTTCCGCCGTCTAGGATTGGGCGGTTTCTCCGCTGCGGTGCGACTGGTTGTTTGGAGCATCCTAATTTGTGGACCGGAGCGGACGTCATTCCGCACGGTGGTGTGTCTCCATTGGCTCCCACCACCGCGCTTGCGGGCGCACTTTGATGGCGGTTCGCGTCGCACGGCGGCAGACGGGAAATGGTCTATGGTTGGCCATACTAATATGGCGGACGTGAGTACCGCTGCTCGCAGGCTGAAAAATGCATTTTTCCGCACCGCCAGCACCGCGGTGGTGGCACCGCCCGACATCCTAATGGACCCCTAAATGTTTCCATTCGCCATACATAATGACCCTTCTGTTGGAGTTTGTCATATTCATCTTTCGTTTATTAGGCAGCTCTGTAGAAACAGCAAAGGGATTGTGCCACATTGTGTACATGGAACTGCTGTTTTTTACATGCTCTAAAGAAGGCCAGGTTTAGAGAATGCCCTCTTGTTGTGCCCTGCCTAGTCAGTTATCTGCAGGACTGCTCAAAGAAGAAGTAAGCTTCCCTGATCTAGAGATGAAGACAAGGTTCCTGCTGGCTGAGACTCACATGATGGACAACCAGAAGAGACCACTAAGAGACTGTGATTATTGGTGAGCCTGCACTGCCCACTTTACCTGCTACCTAAATCTTCACCATACTTACTGGTAATGAGAACCTAGGCCTCTCTCCCAGAGGCTGACAGGAGCATCATAGAAAATGTTCTGTATTACTCTCCTTGAACCTGACAAGAACTTTGGTGTTTCTCCCTTCGGACTGAGACACCTTTTTCATACCACTGAAAGCCCTGACAGAGGTAACAAGATGCTTAATGCAGTGTGAAAGGCACTTTAAAAACGATGGCGATGAGAACAGTCCAGAGGTAAAGACTCAATTTTCAAAGTGGCTCGGATTATAGCTTGTAAGAGGATCAACGCACAGAATCTTGATTGATTGATCGTTCCTGAGCGGGGGGGGCGTGACGTACCAGAGCAGACGGACTGAGCAGAGAGTGGAGAGGCGCTGGACGCGAGCTGTGCCTCAGCCTGTGCCGAGCCGAGCCGAACGAGCCTGAAGCTGCGACATTGGCAGCTGGGCAGCCGGGCAGTGTGTTGCTCAGTGTGTTGCTCGGCCAAACGGAAGCAGCCGGGAGGCGTGTTGCATGGCGCAGCGCAGCGCAAGGCACGGCGCTAAGAGCTGCGGAGCCCGCCTGCCCGCACCGAATATTGCTGCCGGGAGACGTGTGCACGGCATGGCGCAGCACGGCACAAGGCAAGGCGGTAAGGTGGAAAGAGTTGTGGAGTTCGCTTGCCCTCTTGCTCGCTTGTGCCCGCGCCAAACATTGAACATTTGGACATTTGGATATTAGACAACAAATGGCTTCTCACCACCCTCCTACCCCCCAATACACCGATACACCGCAAGCTCACTACAGTAGCACTGTCCGCATTGTGTAGTGGTACACTGCAGGGGGGTGCAGTATAGGTGCAGCAAGTGAGTGCAAGTGAGTGCAGTCACCATTAGTGGGTGGCTGTGGAGAGCGTGCTGTGGTGACACTGCGGAGGCGGCCCATCTAGGTGTGGGTGCTGCCTGCAGAGACACCAGGAGGCCCGACTCAAGGGGGGTAGGCAGCAGGCGACAATGGGCAGGAGCTCTAAAAGGGAACCCGTCCGCGTACAGCAGGGGCGATTCTACAGTGACAAGGACAACAAAGGAGCAGTAGTCAAGCAGCAGTGTTCAGAGGGGACATCACAATCTTGATGCAGCCAGTTAAAGGAATAAATGCCTAATTAAAATCAACATGCACAATATATAATATAATTCGAATCGAACTTGGGGATCACTGTGAATCTCTAGTCCTCAGCAACAGTGACCAGTGGATAAGGCTCTCATAAACCCTGACAATCTTGGGACATAAGGACACAAGGCCACAAGGTCGTAAGGTGACAAGGACATAAGGGATACTAAGGATACACCAAGTTACCAAGCTACCAATGTCCAACTTACAAAAGGGATATAAAAAGAACCAAAAAGGCACTAAAGGACAGACATAGCATATCATGAGGTCAGGACATGTGCGTGGAGGGCCTACGCTTACAAACAATGCAAGCAAGTGCAAAAGAAAATTTAAAACATCTGATGGCTCAGTGGGCGAACCGCAGGCAAAGACCAGACCCGACTCACAGCTAGTTGGCACTATAATTTAAATAAATCCTGACACAAATGAGTCAAGCAATATTATTCCAAAAACGCAAAAAAGTAAAACTCTAAAACACTGCCTCTTTCAGCCTAAAATAGATACAAACTTTTGTTTCTTAAAAAATGCGGGTGATACTCTTCTCTCATGCTCCACAGCATTACCGGGCCTTCGGACACCCCTCCGGCCTATTCATCAAGCGCATAGTGACAACAAAAAAGGAAAGGACACTCCAAGCAGTGAGGTGGAGAACTCCAGGCCAGGCTGTTCAGCATCAATTCCACAGTGATACAAAAAAGCTCCCAACAGCTGACCATAGGTTCAGCACCTCAATCCCAGTCGTAATGTATTGTAAAGTCCTGTGCATCAACTTCCGGCACTGGCCGTTGTTCAGCGCTGCTGGAATCCAGAGGAGATAAATTGTTTCGTATGGAAGGAGCACCAGGAATGGAGTCAAAATTGCAGATTTAGTCCAGTTCTGCTTGCTGGCTACCCTGCCTGGGCTGGGAACCCCGAAATAGGAGATTACCGATTGGGGATTGACTTATCTGAAACCCTGACGGTGGGGGTGATTATCCCAGCGATACACCACGAATGCTTTCTTCTTTTGTTTGTGAACACTCTACCTAATACAATAAGCCCTGATGAAGTTCTTAATGTAATAAGAACGAAACACGTTGGCTGATGGTTGATGGCTGATTTTAATCCATTTACAAATAAAGGATATTATATGGACTAAATCTGCAATTTTGACTCCATTCCTCGTGCTTCTTCCATACGAAACAATCAATTCCACAGTGCCAAACAATCTCTGTGCCCCAGAGTCGCAGACCCTGGGCAAATTTACTGTAGTAGTTATAGAGACAATTCAAGAGACAATTAAAGAGTACAGGACTAAGGAAGTGCGGAAGGCCTCCTTAGAAGGATTAGGTGACTGTAATTCTGATACACTAGATACACCAAACGCTCCAATGTCTGGATTTATACCCCACAGTAAAAATAAGGGGGTAACTGCGTTACAACAGAGGCATTAACCAAATGCCAGCTAGACAGTCCTAAAGAAATCCTGCAGTCGGAAAACATAACAGATGTACCTGCGAAGGAGGGGAAAGGCACAAAAGCCATATTGGTACCATCTGTAATCTCAAGGGACGATCTGGGCTTAGAGCATAAAACACCGCTTGCTCTATCACCAATACAAACTAAGTGGCCCATTATGATAACGGGCGGATCGCCACCGCCCGTATGGCGGTGGCGATCCGCCCGCTATTTCTCACCGCCCGCCATATTAGTATGGCGGGGGTACCGCGGCGGACGGGAAGACCGTCCGCCGCTTTTCCGCCCGGTCCACAAGTTGACCGGGCGGAAAAGGTTTTAATATGGTGGCGGTGTCTGTTAGACACCGCCATCCATATTACGATACATGCGGGGATGTGCCTTTCTGTGGCGGCGTTGCCGCCACGGAAAGGCATGTGGTCTTTTCTATTGGGGGCCCATAGTGGGCCCCCAGGAAGTTGGGGGGTGGGTGGTGCACATGGGGGGTACCTATGGTACCCCCCTGCATTTGCATGCACAACATGGCAGGCACCGCGCAGTGCCTGCCACGTTGTGCATGAAATGCACGACATGCCTTTTTGGCATTGCGGTGGGTGGTGCTGAAAGCACCGCCCGCAGCAATGTTAAGAATGCAGGATGCGCCCGCCAGTGTGGCGGGCGCATCCTAATCACCCCCACGGGACTGCCGCACTTATGACGGGCGGTCCCTTTCTCCATCAGGATGGCGGGCGGACAAAGTCAGCCCGCCATCCTAATGATGCCCTAAGTTAGTGATGTCCCAAGCCTGAGAGACGGAAGACCCGGAAGACTAGGAACAATTTTCATATCTAGGCAAGGAAGAGTGGGAGGGCTTCCTGGCAACCTACTCTCAGGACAAGTGCAGGAATGACCCTCCTGCAAACTCACAAACAGAGGGGCACCAGGAACACCAGGCAGTTGGGGAGACGCAAGGGGAACACAACTCACCTAAAGACACAAGTGGTGCAACAGGAGGCAAACAAGGAGACATGCAATGAACAGATCATGGGAGTGCCTGGACAAGTCTGCTAAAACAGTGCAACTCCTGGTAGAGGCCCTGCAATATCAATCCGATAAAATGGACACACAACTAACCTTATTGAACACTCTGGCAGTCTTTGTGGTTGCCATTCGATGGCAAGCTAGGCATGTTAAACACTTTCTGCAAAATATACAAAATATACAGGATCACGTTCAAGCTAATAACCAAAACTGTGGATGCGGCCCGATTGTTGACAAACTAGCTTCCCTCCTGCTAATGCTGAGTGATTTACGCTCACAAATTAAAAAGGCCTCACAATGTGTACATACACAGCCTTCAGATGATCAACCCTTAAATGGAAACCAAGAAGCTATGGAAACTTAATTGACTTTAACCACTAAGGAAGAGTACCCCTCCATTAAGATAAAACCAAAACATAACAACATAAGAAACGAGAGTTGTAAAAAAGCAATAACACCAAGCCAACTGTCTAATCCTCTAGCAGAAGATAAAGGGGAAAACTAAATAAATGCAAGACAAGGACGCGCACAAAAACGGAAAGGTCGGAATCAAAAATGAAGTACTAATCAGGATGGATTCTTGCGCCTCTTTGGGACAACATCATTGCAAAAAGAAACAAATCAACAAAATATACCTAAACAAGGAGGAATAAACAAAAAGAACATAGAAACTATGACAGGATCAAGTCAAACCTCCCCAAGCGGAATGCAAGAGGCAAATATGACTGAGTCAGCTGGGGAGGTAGTGGATAAAGAGTTAACACAGCCTCAATCAAAAGGAAATACCACTAACTCTCGAAAGAATAAAAAGGATGTAGCAGCAGGAACAACAACGAGAATCCAACCGCCTGATTTAAATCAGGATTATTCGCTTTTTAGTAATCCTTTAAAACCACCTACAAATTATCATGCATCCAAGGGCAATCACGAAAACATGGGAAATTTGGAAAATCAAAAAATCAAATGTATAGACAATAGGGAATCAGAAGATACAAGGATCAGCCAAATTTATCATAAGAGCTTGACTGATACACAAACAACCTCCTTCATAAAACCAGAGGACCAACGGAGACAGGAAATTCAGGCGTCCCCAAAACAAAACCGAATCAGCTTGGGACCACTCCGTCAAGGAAGTATAGGACAACTGCCAGGATTAGTACAAAATACACAGTTGAAAAGTGTAGAAGGAAATATGGAGTATCCCAGGCACCTGCCAGTATCAGGACCATTATGTAATGAGGCCGTCTTTCAGTCCCCAAGAAATCGAAAAGCTGGACCTCATGGGACAGTTGGGAGGGAAACAAGTGTCCTATGGTTTATACCAGAATATAGATCCAAAGGAAGGCATGACATCATGAATCGAGGTAACATATTGCGTCTGCTGTCCCACATACCATCCTTGACAGAGGTGAAGACGTCAGACTTAGATTCAATAGAATTTATTAAATGCAAGGACTCTGTGGAAGGAGAAAAAACAAAAACAACATGGACATCAACAACAACTGCACAAAATACTTTTAGAAAGTAATACCTTTAAGAACTGGGGGATAAACATCACTCCATACATCAAGCCAGGCTACCCTGATTTGCTAAACCCAGAAAATACAAGGGCAGATGAAGCAACTGCAAACAGACTAGTAACATCGGTGCTGCAAGGAGCTGTGGGGCACTCTCAAATGAATGGGGAACCTCCACGAGTAAAACCCAGAAACCGCCAGGATCCTACAACGCTACAGAACTGGGAAACGGACCTAAGATGGATTTCGAGAACAATAAATAACCCAAAAAATTGACAACACCTCTGTCCGTCGCGAAGGACCAGCACAAAAGGGTTTTTACGAATATGCTCATGGAATGAAAACGGATTAGCTAACAAACTGACAGGCCAAGACTTTGTCACCTACATAAGGGCATTTGACATCGTGGCATTACAAGAGACTTGGCAAATTGAACCTCCGCATCTGCAGGGATTTCTGCATTTTTCCACCAGTGCACTTAAAGGGGCAAAATATGGTCACCTGCAAGGAGGACTTGTAACGTATGGCTCGAACACAAGCATATCCACAGCCCATGAAATTGGGCCAACATCTCCAGCGACTTTGGCAGTAAACCTACTTACTCCATCATCACTATCAAATGCAAGGTATACCGACATCATGATAATTAATGCTTAT